>CM074959.1:2019750-2064944 GCA_037577455.1 Pangasius macronema | reverse complement strand
GTCTGGAGTGCTTCCAAGACATGAAACATCTCACAGGCACGGTGATGTTAGCTGGTGCCGAGTGGAAATTTAGAAAACGTTTGAATGAATTTACATCAGAAACTCTCACATGGGATGAAGAATAAATAAATAAATAAATAAATAAATAAATAAATAGGTACAAAGAACCATACCTCAAAAACTGATATCTTAGCAAGTGAAGCTATCTCATATTTCTCATTATGAGATTATTAAGACATTCAAAGCAAAAATGCTTTTTTTTTAATTGAAGAAATAAACACATGAAATAAGCAAAAATATCTGACACTAAAATAAGTCAGTTACAAACTTGAACTGTGTAAAAGTATCTACACATAGGGGTAATCATTTTATGTTTGTTTAAAACCAATCTAATAAAGACAAATATTCAAAATATTTAATTTGTTAAGATCTAAGTATCTTTTCAGCTGAGGTCTGAAATGTCCTGTTTCTCAGGACAATTTGTGTACTATATGATATATCTACTGCATTTCTATATATATATTGAAATAGTAAACATTCTTTCACATTAGTTGCTAAATGCTAACAATTCATTACACCGATGCTTGGCACTGACACGTCATAAAAGCTCCTGCTGCTCCAGAGGAAGCCTTGGCGTCACCAATAATATATTCCTGGCAGTTTTAGCATGTCTGTCTGCTCTGCTTTAAATGCTTGTCTTTGCTGTCGTCTTTGCACTATAGACATCATAAAATTTTACAAGAGAAGTTCAGTCCCAAAGGAGAACAATACGGGTCAGAAAAAAAACCCAGCACGGCATAAGCAACATGCGGCCGGAGAGACGAGTTCTCATGTTAATCACCTGACTGACTGAAACCAGCCGTCCAACACTTTTGTTTGGTGTCATCTGGCTGTTGTGTTGTCTGGGTTACTGATTCACCCTGGCAATGACCACTGGGGCAGAAACTGTCCAGTTCTGCTATGAAAGGAGGCAGGTGTTCGTGCAGATGTGTTGTGCTAATCTTTCTGCAAGAAAACTATCAATCAATAACCTTCCTGTATTTCAACACCCCAGATAAGAGAACATTATTAAGGCTTTCATTGCGATAGATTAACAAGTACCATTGGTGTTAATACTTAATACTCAAACTGATTACTTTGTTAGGAACAACTGTTCATTCCTGCGATTATCAAATCAATCACGTGCAACACACTGCATAAAATCACGCAGATACGGGTTTCAGGTAATGTTCAAAACATCAGAATGGGGGAAAACAATGTCATTTCAATGACTTTGACTGTGACATGGTTGTTTGAGTGTTTCGGAAACATCCTGGGATTTTCACACGACAGACTTTAGAGTTTACACAGAATGGTGCGAAAAATAAAAAACATCCAGTGAGCATCGCCTGGTCCGTAGCCTCAGCTTCCTGTTCCTCGGTGACTGGAATGGAACCCAATGTAGTGTTGTGCTGTTGAGATGCTTTTCTGCTCACCAGGGTTGTAAAAAGTGGTTGAGTTACTGTAGCCTTCCTGTAAGCTCAAACCAGTCTGGTCATTCTCCTCTGACCTCGCTCATCAACAAGGCATTTCCACCCACAGAACTGGATGTATTTTGGGTTTTTGGTTGGTTTTTTTTGCACCATTCTGTGTGTAAACTCTAGAGACTGCTGAGTGTGAAAATCAGAAGACCAACAGTTTCTGAATAGTCAAAAACATGCCATGGTCAAAGTAACTGAAATCACATTTTTTCCCCCATTCTGATGTTTGATGTGAACATTAACTGAAACGTGTATCTGCATGATTTTATACTGCCAAATGATTGGCTGATTGGCTAATGAATGCATGATATGCATGAATGCATATTGGTATACAAGTGATCCCAATAAAGTTACATGTTGGAGCACAAACATCCAGAAAACATGACAGATGAAACATCCTTGGAACCAAAGATTCCTAAACCCACGGTTAACCTAAAATTGTTAGCTGGGAGGGACACGTGTTAAACTATACTTCCTTAAAGACACAGCAAGAAATGTCTTTAAAGGAACGGCAATATTTAAATTACAGTTCATTAAACGTGACCCACCATTCTCCACTTTTTCTCAGAGGATGTGTAGTCTGTGTAGTCAGAATTGAAACGAATGTAGAACCTGAATGTAGAACCAGGAATTTGAGTTCATTCACTAATTCCCCTGGTAGCAAAATTGTCATTCTTTATTCTGTTAAGAGTGTTAAGCTGACATGCAAGCGCAAGGACGACCAAAGGAAAAGAAAGTGCTCTTTGTTGGGAAACACATTAAATTAAATTAGTTCTTTCGGCCCCTCTGTCCTCCCCCTACCTGTTTATCTAACATCCTTTCCCACTGCTGGGATAATAGCCCTAAAAGCCTGGGTTGTGTTCTCCTTTGCCATAGAAATGACATTGCTGGATAAATAGAGTGGCCTATCGCTGCTTGGTGCATGGCGCAAGTCAGGTCACGGTAACTCCTTTCGGGCAGCATGAAGGCTGCCTTTCAGCTCTGAGATAGGGCTTTCCTCTGTACACCACCACAGTGTGGTTCGCATCACCGCTGACTACGTCTTTGCTCAGCAGCAGCGTATATCTACAGTTGTGTTTCTAATTAAGCGGGCGAGATGGAGACAGACAGGCTGCCTGTTGCTGGCGCTGTTGTAAAAAAAAATCTAACCCACTCCCCCTCCTCCTTCCAGACGCTTTACCCTAATCTTTCATTCCTCTCCTTAGATTTTTGTAAGGGTGGCGGGCATTTGTTTGCTATTTAGCTTTCATTAGCTTGGGTGTTGTCGAGTCAAAACAAACCACAACTTGCAGATCAGTTCCCGAACACCCTTCTGAGGAACACTTTAAATTGCTCGGAGGTGTCCTGTAATCCATAAACCACTACAGAAATGATCCGCTGATCACTTTCTATTTCTATTGGCGCGCTTAACCACAAAAACTAAAATGTCCTCCTTCTTTCTCATTCTGTTATCTCCCTTTCTCTACAGCCACGCCCTCTGCCCCTGCTGTGCATCAAAGCCCAGCCTTATCTTCCCCCTGAGGGTCAGCTCCAGGGAGGTAGGTGAGAGGACATACCATGGCTTATCTGGCTAGGGAAGGCCAGAGTGATAAGCCTCGCTTTCCCGGCTCATCTGGCCTGCTTCTCTCTGACCTCCACTCACTCCCCCCCCACACACACACTTACTCCCCCAATTTCATTGGGCAAAACCAGGCACTTAGGTCATCTCAGAAGTCCAATCTTGTAATCAGTCACCCTCCAGTCATTCAGAAAGATTTCTGCAAAGGTTAAGGGCCTAGAATTCTTCTTGACCCTTTCTTCTTGTGGAATCCAGTGAAGCGTTCTTGTCACGGACGATATATTAGACAGTCTGCATGTTAAGTGTAAAGCGTTACGTAATGGTAATGGAGGACGACAGGACGGAATTCCTTCAAATGGTACCAAATGGACGGGTTACAAAGACTTCATAAAAGTAAACTGCTAACACAGAGACAAAGATTAAAAACAAGCATAAAAACAAAAGCTGACGTATTCAGTACACCTCAGATGGCCTCGAGCATGTAGCTAATCATCAGGAAGTGCATGGAAAAATGCATTTCAAGTGGAAATACCTTGAATATAGTCAAATCTATCTATTGTTTCATATTATAAGATTACTAGAAACCAAAATACGACTATTAAACCTAGACATTTGTACTAATTTCAAGCTGGTTCTGTGAATTTGTAAGCATTTATGTCTAGAAGGAAGAGAAAAGTTATCTTCCAATACTAAGAATAAGAAAATTTAAAGCTTGACGTGAATAAAAAAATGTTTAGAGATAGGTTTAATAATCTTATATTTGCCTTATTTAGGAAACACTAGCTCATTTTGACTATATTCAGAATGTTTGCACTTGATAAGGTCCAAGGTTTTTCAAATCTTTTATGGTTCAGTAATTACATATTTAAGTTCCGTTATAATTCATCACACTGTCTCCTTCTCCTTCTCCTTCTCCTTAACCCTCCTCCTCCTCATGCTTTCCCGGATGTCTTTATCTCCCCGTGATACAGTTGCCTGAAGCCCCTGCCTGGGATTAGGAGCCAGGTCGTCTCACACCGCATCCCATTCTCCCTAGCAGGTCTGATAAAGAAGCAGAAGAGGGCTGGGTAACACTGAGGCCGTGCTGATAGTGTCCCAGAGGGCTAGCATCAGAGGAGAACTTGCTCCTTTCTTGATAATACATGCTGTAACACTCAAGAACATCAGCTACCAGGTTTACAGCATTAAATCCCTTTCAGTGCTACTGCAGGAGACGGCTGGAGGCTCAGCGATGGACTCGGTTTGTTCTGCCTGAGCAGCAGTCGGTTTCACAGTGGATTTAGATCACAGCCTCTTAAAGTGTCCAGTTCTGCTACTGCCTGCCTGTGTGTGTGTGTGTGTGTGTGTGTGTGTGTGTGTGTGTGCAATGCATAAGATGACACTTTTTTTCCCGAGTGAATAGAAATGTATCTATTATAAGATTACAATAAACCAAATATGTGATTATTAAACCCATTTCTAGACTTTTTTAAAAACTAATTTCAAGCTTGAAGTAGTCTTGTTCTATCTGATTTTAAGCACTTATTCCTAGAAAGAAGCAAAATGATCTGCCAATAGACAAACTTGAAAAGCCTGAAATGCATAAAAGCATCTAAAAGTATAATCATTTGATTAATAATAATCTCATAATCTCATAATTAGAAATATTAGTTATATTCGTCCATGTCCAAGATATTTTCAGCTGCTAAGAAGTCGTGTTTGCAGAGTGTGGGCAAAATCTAATTTGGTCCCCACTTGGATAGGAATACATGACGGCTTTGATATTGTGGGGACATTGATTTGTTGCTTTTTTCAACAAACTGCAGCTTTTATTAAAAAACAACAACAACAACAACAACAACAACCGTAAAAGAACCGAATGTTTTCCGTTTGGTTACTGACGTCATGGTTAAGGTTAGAGTTAGCATTAATTAGCAAATATTAGTGGATGTTCCTCACAAGAATAGTAATAGTCTGTGTGTGTGTGTGTGTGTGTGTGTGTGTGTGTGTGTGTGTGTGTGTGTGTGTTTACCAGCAATTACTGGAAGTTGTTGTGCGTCATACTGAACAGTGTGCATCATTTCATTCATTCAATTGATTTGACACAAAGTTTTAGTTATATATCATTCATGCGATGACATTTATGCACATAATCAGCGTTTATTAGGTTGCTGAGGAGCAATTAAGCCCTTGAGTGCTCATGTTTTTGCCCTCTGAGTGTCCGTAAAACACAGTATGCTCTCTGTAAAGGGATCAGCATAACCTGTGTAGACCTGCTGTTTGTGCAGGCTGAATAAGTCTCACTTGTGGGCCCGAAAATGCCGACAAATGAGCTATATACTTGTACACGAGCTGACGCAAATGAGCTATACAGTTTACCCAATGTCAGACACATCCAAATTAGGTAAAATTGGGAGAAGAAGACGTTCTAGAAGTTTCCTTTGCCAACTAAATACTCATTCGTGCTTAATTTTCACCTCCATGCATATCCCGAATTAAGTTTTAAAAAAAAAAAGAAAAAGGAATGGATCAGTAATGTGATATTTCTGAGTGGGGATTTTTATTTTTGTTATTTTTGAACGTTGGAGCTTGGTTTTGGAGACACTTCCGACAGCATGGTCTGAGGTCCTCCATCCAAACGCTAGAGTTATGAGATTTCACTTCCTGTCATTATGCAGCGCTCCAAACCCCATCGTATTAAGACATATTCATTTATTTTTAGCATATGTAATTTGACATCTGGTTCTAGTATTTAGGGTTCCAAATTTCCTATTATTGCTGCATTAAGTAGTTCTTATTAAGCTCCCTTGCTCTGAAAAACTGTCAGGAATAGTCAGGAAGGCTATATTTATTCTGTATTTTGGGTTTAGCCTGTCAGAGTACCACCCATTTTATAGGCCTGAGGCTCAGAAACAGGCAGAAAGGTCCAAAAACAGCGGTGTAGTTCAGCTGGAGTAGTCATGTATAAATTAGGACTTTCTAATAAACTAGTTGTTCAGCATCTTTAGCCTGAATTCCAAGTCTGAGTGTCATGGACTGAATAAAAACTTAAAATCCACCAGCCAAGATGATCTAGTTCTTTTACAGCTTTCTGAAAATACTTAGACAATACATCTTACACCATAGACCTTTCACCACATGTGTATTAACGCCTCTGACTGGATTTCACTTGAGACCTGGGTTACATCCAAAACCACAGATTACTGCACTAGGTAACATGACAAAATAGCACAATATAGTAGCGCCAATGCTACTGCTTTAGCATACGCATGATGCTATGATGGCTCATTGTGTGCTGGTGTTTCTTTTCTATCCGACCCACCACGAGTCGCTTAGGTTCTGCTCAGACACGTCGCATGCACTGCCCGCAAACCAACATCCTTTAATCCTTCCACACAAACACCAGAATCGTTCTCCTTAGTTGTTATGTTAATAGTAAAAATAGCTCTGAAAAAAAAGGGGTCTTGTTTTCAAAGTGACGGTTTTACAGCGTGGGCCAAATTCCATAGTAATTAAAGAGGTGACTTTCGAAACGCAGTCGAAATTGTGTTCATTTACAGAAGTGTTCTTACAGTTCGGAGACGGGTGCAGAGGTAACAGTGTTCTCTTTCTTCCGAGCAAATACAGTGTGCGTATTCATCGCTTCGAGAAATAACCCAGTCTATGTCAGAAGATTTATTGCAGCAAATAAACGTCAGGATGCAGTGATTGTCGTGACGTGCCATTTTCTACGCGTAGCCCAATGGACGGATGTGAGGATTTTGAAAAAAATCATGTTCAGAGGTCATGCCATTAGGTGTTAGAAATGAAATGTGTGGCCTCTCCATGAGGCCTGGCTGCTACACCAAAGTGTTAATGACATAAAACAAGGTGTGTGTCTTTCTTTCTTACTTTTCCTACCCATCACGGAGCCATTTTTAACTACAGAGACCTGATGCTAGCAGGCATAAAAGCTTCTTTGAGCCCAGGGGTGTGTGTGTGTGTGTGTGTGTGGGGAGCTCATCTGCTTCTGCCGTGCCCCCTAAGCCGAGCATACGGGTATGAGGGCTGCCTTTGTGGAAGCGTCACAGAGGAGGAAACGAGGAAAAAACGACGGAGGGAGGGAGTAAGGGGAAGCTGCCTCACTGTAATTTACAGCTCTAATAAATCCCCACTCTTTAGCCTCTAACCCCTATATCTGCCCACCAGCTCCCTAAAAACTTAATCACTCCCCAGCCGCCCTGTCGGCAGCGGCTCAGCTGTCCCCAAACCCCGCAGCTTTGGGCCTGTGCTGTAAAAGCAAACAGCTTCCTCATTATCACCCGGGCCTGGCCATAGGCCACCCCTGAGCCTCCTCCGGCCAGAGCTCTCTCACCCTGTGGGTTCTGTGGTGTTTTAATAATAGTGCCAATGAACAAAAACGAGTTCTATGAATGACAGTTTCCTATCTCACAATGCAAATCCTACGAGTGCCAAAAATGTTATAAATAGCAAAGTATTGAGTTGATGATAAATCTTCCATGGATCCCTTTTTGCATAGAAAGCTTCCTATATTAAAACGCATTACCGGAAAGTTGCGGTGCACTTAAATCAAATTCTCAGAAGCAGTAAAAAGACCCAGAGACATGGTGCAGGATATTATTTTGCAATTGTCACTTGGCACCACGCGAACGGAAAATTGCCTCCGTAGCTACTAGGCAGCCGAACGGTCCAAGACTCAAATGGAGCGTTTGGCCTGGTCCTTATCCTTCTAGAGTTCCTCCCTTTATCTATGAGCTGTTAAGTGGAAAGGGAAGGTTTTCATTAGAGCTTGGCTTGTCCTGAGATCTCTGGAGGGAAGTCATAAATGATGTTTTAACTGAGGAACTGCACCAGTTTCTTGGGTCTGAGGGTAAACCACAATAAAAATGAGCCCCTTCCTTTTTTTTTTTTTTTTTCAAGGTCAGAAGATGTGGGATATCAACTGAAAAAAAAATTAGCAGAGGAAGTTATTTTATTAGAAGTTGAAAGCAAACTAGGTTTATGGAGGAGTCAAGGATCTAAGATGACTAGATTTGACCTGTAGGTGCTTTATTGCGAGTCAGTGCTGAAATCTTGTTTCACGTTTGCTTCATCATGGGAAAAGATTCCAGCATTTACTGTCAGTGGTATAATGTATATGGTTAAAGAGAGCAGACAAAGGACATGGAGTGCAGCAACCCTTCAGAGAGAGAGAGAGAGAGAGAGAGAGAAAAGACAAAACAAAGTGTCACACAATGGACGGTTTGCTCTGTGGTCACTCGGAGACACTTAACAGCGTGGAAACTTCACTGCCAAGACAAAGGAGAGCTGGGGCATAAATCAGCTCATGGGCTACTTCTCACAGCACATTTCCCAACCCTGCAAACGCTCTCAGACAAACTGCAGTCTATAAAACGTTGCCTGGTCACGTTTAAAGTGTGGCACGAGCGGCGATCGCTTATTTCATTTCATCAGACACGTATGATGCAAATCCGCTGCGGCTTATAGGCGCCGTAATCGTTCCTGGATGGGTCGCATGCAATTTCCTTCTGCCTACGTCAATGGCAACGGTGTTCAGACTTCCAAACCCCGTAATGTTCCCCTCCATTTTTCCTTGAACGGAAGCGTCTTTAAGCCCTGTCCGGACGGGATTAGTGTCTCTGGCTGACGTCTGTAACAACATTTTTAAACTCTTGCGTCTGGACGCCAATTAAACTAATACAGGATGTTTGCTTCACACTAAATTACCACTTAGAGTATAGACAACATCATCATTGTCCATGGATCATTTATTTCTCAACATTTAACGTTAGATGGTTAAGAACCTTACAGTGATGTGACTGCTTAGTCATTTATTTCCAGAAAACTAAAAGGATCATGTGCTTTATGTGAATATAATGTGGAAATATACATGTAGCCGTCATTATAATAGTTCTTTCATTCATCCTGCGGGGACATGGGAAGTGTTTATAATGGATACTTGCATTAAGCAACTAAATACGGAAAATACCAGTGGTTAAAAAACTTTTCTTTTCTTTTCTTTTTTTTTTTTTTAAGACACAAGGCGCAGCATCTGCCTGCCAGAGATGTCAATCTGGACAGGGCTAAAATTATCAGACCACCTCAGAGTTGGAAAAACAGATCATTCGGGTGTAATTTTCTCAGCGGAAGAGCGACCAAAACACCTACATGGCTGATATGGACGGATTTTTCAACACCACTGTGCGACACGATTCAATTATCCGTAAGCCGACAAACCGTTTTGCGTAAGAACACCTCAGTCATGAAAACTGAAGCAAAGCCTCAAACGCTTCACAAAAAAAAAAAAATCATCCGGAACAGCACTCCAGGTTGTTTTCCTTCTCTTCTTCACCCTGATCCACCTCTTCTTCTTCCAGCCCTGGCTCAGAGGAGAAAGCCAGTTATCTGTTCTTCACTGTGATATTAGAAGGAGAGAGAGAGAGAGAGAGAGAGAGAGAGAGAGAGAGAGAGAGAGAGAGAGAGAGCCCTTCTCCTGGGCCTCCTCACACCACGTCGTGCCCCCACCATCCCCACTTCCCTTCATCTCTGTGCACTGTCTTCATCTGCCAATTCTGACATACTGACAAAAGAGATGTTTGCATGAGATGAGCGTTTTTATCCACAAGCTTCCTGTGGTGAAAAAAAAAAAGGAGTGGGGAGAGATGCATGGGTGGATGAATGGAGGCATTTTGCATGGAGGTGTGTCATACAAGTTTGCATTTTAAATGTGATATTTAAAATTGTAATATATAATCAAGTTATCATATTGATAAGCATACTAACTACAGGTTACTTCAGCTTAGTGCTACGAAGAGGAGTGGATTTATTTTATACAGCTGCATGGTTCGGACAGTAGGTCTGATATGTTTATGTTAATGCGCTAGATCCAAAGCATTAGCATTTCTATAGTAGAGAACGCTCCATAATCTAATTTTTAAAAAACGTGTTGTATAGACATCGATGCGGCGAAGCTTTCAGTAAAAAGACATTTACTTCACTTTTACGTAAGGAGACTCCAGTAGACTCCAAACAAAGGAGTTTGTTCTTTCTTTATTTTTTTAGTAACAACTCAAGATGCATTTTTTGTCTTTAAAATAGAGGCTGGTGAGCGAACGACTGTAGCATAAATGATGACAGGTATGAACTTGTCTTAACTTAAACGTACGGATGGATAAAGTGTGGTATAAGAGGAATAAAACACGTTGTGTCATGCTGTTATTGTAACAGGAACTCCGCTTCGTGTCAGGCCTCATCACACTGTTCTAGCGTTGATTATTTTCCTGTAACCGCACACCATGAAGCGATTTATTCCTTACAGGCAAAATGCATATAGTTACAGTGATTATAGTGAATTGTATACTTTTGTAGCAGAGACACAAATCACCATATGATATCACCAATTTGATTTTCTCAATATTAAAATTGTCACACAGATAGCATGATGTGCTTTTCTTTTTAAATGTTTTGTTCACAGTATGAGGACACTTATATAAAAATACGAAAAGGATACAGAATAAGAGAGAAGAGAGGAACAGTTCAGGGTCGTGCTTCTCTTGGCCCGAGCTCGATGGATGATGCCGAGCTGAAACTCTGGTCAGGAGAAATCAGAGCTGGAAAGATCGCATGTGCAACGTCACAGTCAGGCTGTCGCCCTTCACAGAACCCCACGACCACAAACTCACCACAAACTCCTGGAAACACAGAGAACGTTCAGTCACCACAAACACACACATTCATCCCTTCCTCTCCCTCTTTCTCTCTATATATCTATTTCTCTCTCTCTCACTCTTGCTCTCTCTCTCTCTCTCTCTCACACACACACACACACACACTGTATCCTGTTATTATGTTTTGTTCCCTTGTGGAAAAGATATGCTTTACTTTTTTAACCTTTCATTGGCCTGAAACATGGTAACTTCTTGGACTTGTTGATGTTTTAATAATGAAGTTCTCACTCTCTCTCTCTCTCTCTCTCTCTCTCTCTCTCTCGCTCCTTCTTTCCATCTCATTTTCCTTCTCTGCCTCTCCGTATTTTACTGGAAGGAAAGGGCGGGTGAATGAGGATATCTCTCTCGCCCATAGACAGATTAAAGAGTAGGGCAGGAAAGAAGGGAACCTGAGCCAACACGGGCCGTTTTAGGCCGGAACATGGTTTTGTATGCGTGTTCGGGGTATGTGTGTGCCCGCTGAGGGAGACGAGATCTTCCTGTATCCGGCTAATTCCTCCCTTCATTCTCCACACGGATTCCGCAAGCAGCTGGCACTGCTCTTAAATATCTCAGGCGTTTACTGGGGAATGGATCTGATCTTTACAGTCACACAGGAGCAAGCGAGTGCGGTCTGATCCACTGCCTTAGTCACATTCTTCCTCTCCCTGCCTGTTACAGAGAAAAACGAACGGAGGCCCGTCAACCTGAACCGAAATTAATACTACATTTTCCACAATGTCTTTGTCTGTGTCTTGTGCTTAAAATGTACGGTACTGTGCAAAGCAAATCCTGTAAATAATAATGAAATGAAACATTTATAGATGCCTATAAAGGGACGTAGACAGTAAAAAAATGAAATTAAATCGATATATGGTGTGAGCCCTTTGCCTGTAAGACTTCTCCAATGCTCTTAGGGACACTGCTGTACAGTTTTATGAGGAACGTTTTATAAGGAAACCTTTTAGGTTGTTCCGAGCATCTTGGAGAACTTGTCACAATCTTTCTGCTGACTTTTGCCCTCATTTGCTTCTGTGTCTGCAGATTCTACACATCCTTGATAACATTTATCTGAAAAGTAATGTCGATTTCTTTAATAACATAACATCTGCTGAGAGACGACAGGAGCCTCGACTTTATTAGCAGTTCATTGATGGAGACTGGAGTGCAAACTGTTCTTAGGAATTGCGGTCCAAAAGCTATTCAAGGAAGAACATCCACAGCCATCTTTAGGGTGTGTGTGTGGTACCATCCACAGTTATCTCATGGCGATCTTTAGGTGATCCACGTGGGGCCGTCCTTAGCAGCAGCGAGTGATTTTTAGTCTTGTATTTATGTATATAACGTGTTTATATGAGTTAGATATAAAATAGCAGTTTTCATATATTCATACTTGTGTAAGTATGATGAAACATACATGTTTGAAGCCTTTTCCTATTCCTGCATATCTGATGAACATCATTGCATTCAGAAATGCAAGAAGAACGCAGAAGAGTTTGTGCAATGAACCCAATATTAACTGTTCCCCAGTACCTGTTGGTATCTTAACCACACATCTTTCCCATGAAATTCATGTAGTTACTGAATAATTCAAAGTAGTTACTAAGTAATGTGCCTTAAGGTTAGAACTCTAATAAACTGAGGCTTTTGTTATAGAAACATACTGCAGCAATCACAGGCTGATTTAGAGCCTCAGCACTTAATACCTGCTATCATCGTAGTCTTGGGTGGCACAGTGGATAACGTTGTCTCGCAGCTCCTGGGTTCGATCCTGACCCCGGTCAGTCTTCTGTGTGGAGTCTCTATGAATGTGTTCCCTGTGTCTGTCTGGGTTTACTCCGGGTTTTCCGGTTTCCTCGCACCTCCTAAAAACATGCCAGTAGATTGATGCCAGCAGATGCCGTTTTTTTGTGGACTTCCGCTTTGGCAGTCCATCACAAAGGCTCTGCTAAGTACATCACAGACCATGCCGGATAACATAACAGAGCAACACTGCTTGCAAATAGGGTGGCACCCTGGCTCTCTGATGCGGTGAGATTGTGGGAATATTTAGAAACTCATTCTCCATCACATATCTCATAAATAGTAAACAATGGGTGAAGGAAGCGCTCTCTTTGGGTGGTTGAATCCCACAATCCCAGTCACTTTGTTCTGTGGAATTGCACAAATAAAGACAAGTTCAAAAAGAAGCCAATAAAGGCTTTCATTAAATCGTCTGAGTATATCCGAGGCCTCTTTACTGCCACTTTTTAACAAGACAAATACATGCATTAAAAAAAAGTAAGGGTGTTGCCACAACACTGCCTCTGGCAAACACATGGTAAAAACAATTTGATCTCCCTCATCGCTCATCGTGCACAATTAAGGCGTTTCAGGGGAAAGAAATAGGGAGCGAGGGGTGTTTACAATTCCTTCCTTTCCCTTCCGACTCCATGTTTGTTTTTTCAGCAAGCACAAAATTGTGGTCGACTCTCTCAGAAGCACACTTTCAGACGTCTCAGAAAGCCAGTCTGAGTGACTCCAAGTAACGCTGGATGCGTTAATATATCTCACAGGGTTTAACCCTTTAAAGGGAGATGTACAAAACAAAGTAATTTTACTAGAGTTCATTTTACTAATAACTACAGTAAAATTACTTTGTGTGGAACGTCTCCCTTTAAAGGGGCTTTAAAATGAATAACCAGATCCATGGATCTTCGGTTCGATCCTGAGCTCGGCTTTCCTCAGGGGTCTCCGGTTTCCTCCCACCTCCCTAAAACATTCCAATAGGTGAACTGACTAAAATAAAGGTGTGAGGCACCTAGGTGTGAATGAGTGTGTGCATGGTGCCCTGTGACAGACTGGCTTCCCACTCAGGGTGTATTCCTACCTAACTCCCAGCGTTCCCAGCGGGATTCAGGGATTCTCCAATTCTTGGATTCGTTCAGGCCGTATTCGCACCTAACACCCAGTGTTCACAGATTTCACGGATTCACCGTGACCCTGACCAGGATAAAGCGCTTACTGAAACTAAGTGAAAGAGTGAATGACTGTATCATAAGCTGAAGCTATAAAGAGTTAAAACCAAACTGCTGAAAGACTATAGTGTATCAGTTTACAGACATTATCTAGGGGTCATTTACGTTGTTTACGGCAGCCCTACATGGACTTAATCACCCAATAGTCGAGTAAACCGATTCCCAATACGGCCCATTTCCAGCTGTCACAAATTTGCCAACATCACTAAATCAACCTTAAGCCCCTGCTTCATTTATCAAATCCTCAGGCTAACTCCTGTGTGAGTAAACCATTTTCATTTAGCTTATCATACATCCAATCCTGACCAGGCAACAAAATATCCAGGAGTGAGCTTGGTCTGAACGTAATTTTATTGCCAGGCTTTCTTGGCTGTCAGGGAGCACTTAGCAGGGGGCCATTTCCTCCATGTGTAGCCTGTTCGTCTGTCTTTTAGCCCCCTTCAGGCTTCGACCCAGGGACCCTGGAGGCCACGACAGGCCTGTTCTACACACGTCTATGGAGTGATTGCTGTAGTAAAGGAGTTAGTAACTGGGTTTCGTTTGTCTACCTGATGCTCAGCGTCCATTACATTACGAGACATAAGTTTCATTGCCAAGGCTTTAGACGGAGGGGCCTCAGTCACAGTCAGGCAGCGAGACATGGAGCTTGTGGTTTTTAAATGAGCCCAATAAATTTAAGAGGACTCAATGGTGCCTGGGAGTCTGTGCCACTGGGACGGAGGGCTCCGGACCTCCTTCGCTTAACACTCAATAGTCAATTCAGACAATTCAGACACAGGACAGTGTTAAGGCACTACTATTTTTATGCCTGTAGTAAAATTATAGGCTTAAACAGACTTGCAGCTAATTGACACAGATGACTGTCTAAGAAATGCTGAAACACAGGAAAGTATATATATTTGCTATATTAGAGAAATTAGTAAAATTGTGTGTGCTTCACACTCATGTGCGTTAAAACCTTTTTATTTGATTAACTTGTTTTTTTTTTCAACTTAATTTATTTCGATTTAATTCTACTCCTTCAGCATGTTCAGTGACTGTCCATGTTCTTCCTCTCCCGTCTGTGAAAGTGTCCGTCTACGTGACACTGCGCCCGTGTAAGTGGAGGTGGAACAAAAAAGCACACTGACTGCCAAGAGTATGTCTGAGTAGAATGAGGTGCAAGCAGGATAAACTCCTGCTGTCCTTGCTGTGCAGAAGCAACCCACGGAGAGGAAGTGAGAATTTAATCAGCTGCCTTCAAGGTCAGTTTGAGCTGAAAGGGCCCCCACCTGGTGCTCTATCACTACCGGTCGGAGCCATGCTCTCTTCCTCCCTCCCCCATTTACGCATTCAGCATTCAGTTCACTACCAGAGCCCCTCTTCATCTGTCTTTCTCCCGCAGTCGTTCAATCATTCATGTGACTTGGTGTTGTTCGTTCAGCCCGCAGAGTTCTGGGTGTGGAACAGAAGTTCACATCATGGAAAAAAGTTTCAGCAACACACACTATAAGACATTAACATCCATGCCATCCTGATAAGTCTGAGGTATCTCGCTCTCTCTCTCTCTCTCTCTCTCTCTCTCTCTCTCTCTCGGTAAGAACTTCAGAGAAGCTTCCTGGAAGTTGATAAGCTAGC
This sequence comes from Pangasius macronema, assembly GCA_037577455.1. NCBI lineage: Eukaryota > Metazoa > Chordata > Actinopteri > Siluriformes > Pangasiidae > Pangasius > Pangasius macronema. The sequence continues at coordinate 2,049,547 of CM074959.1, read as the reverse complement.
TGATCTGTTGAGTGTCTCACACCAAATAGACTTGGCACAAAAAAAAAAAAACGACGAAGCAAATCTGCATCGAAAAGACCATATCATTTGACAGGAACCTCTTCCTCTGTTCCCACCTCTTTTGTTTGTGTGCAGACATGCCAGGAGATCCTCAACAGATCATCCAAGCCAGGCAACAGGAGGCTACGGATTTGCCATGTAAAACACAGCAGCTGCCATCACTTAGGCCATAAGACCCACGTTTTTTTTTTTTTTTCTCTTCATGCAACGTTTGTCCCCGGAAGACGTGCCCGTTCTGGAACCTTGCTAACAAAACACAGCACTGAACTCGACACAGTCCATCCTGCGATGCCAGTTCAGAGCTATTTCACAGATAATTAATAGGCATGATTACATATAATTAATGTAATTGGCGGGGCTGCAGCGTTTTAGTGCTGTAGTCTGCTTTCGCCTGGGCAGGAGGAGATTTTTTGAAAAATCTGCGTCACAGTGCATTACAAAACGCCTGGAAGCACTTACTGGGCCACGCGTGTGTGAAATGATACAAAGGAGGACATGTGGCTCGCAGAAGTACAGGCTAGACTGAGATCGCAGACACGTGGCACGCAGAGGAAAACGCTAGACTGCGATCACGGCCCGCTACAGAGCAATCAGCTGCTCTATCACCAGCTAGATCAGGGGTCAGGAACCTGCGGCTCACGAGCCTGATAGAGCTCTGTTCCTGATTCTGTATGACTCACTAACGAAAACAAACACAAAACGTTCACTGTACTCCAAATAACCTATTCCAAATAATGTGTCTAGCTAAAGGAAAATGCCTGCTAATATCATTAATGCTTATCTCGTCAAAATGACTGAGAGGTATTTTATGACAGCATTGCTGAGTTTGTGCCAAAAAGTGCTCGCTTGGTTCAGGCCATACAATCAGACAGAGAGTGCAAACTAACATTACTGATGTACACAATGGTGGAAAAAAAGACACATATCAATCTTTTAGGATCTGTGATATGCCGCATTTTTTACAGAAGTACTGCATCAATTGAAAAGTCAAATGTTAAGTGCCATTTATTTACTCTGAGCTGTCTTCTGCAGCATCACTTCTGCTAAATCTTTCCTGTGTGCCATAACACAGCTTGTTTAATGAAAATAAAGCAGATCCTTTATCCAGCATCTAGTGGTCACTGATGGTAACTACCAAAAACCTAAAGTTTGCCTCAAATAATTTTGGCTCTGCCAGATCCACTACAATGAAAGGGAGAGACATGGATAAAATAAAATTAAAACAAGACAAAAAAAAAGTTTGTTAACCACAAGTAAATACAGAATCTGATTAAAAAGAAGAAAATAGCCAGTGGAGAAGATCAGTGATATGAACTGGTCTTATTATTTGGTAACCGTTTTCTTTTCCTACAACATATATATATTTAAAAAACAAAATGGCTGGTATGATGTTTCCTCCCTCCTCCCAAACACATGGCAGTAGGCCATGATAAAGTGACTTGACTATGATAATGTGACCCTGAGATAAAGTGAATGAGTGAGTGAATGAGTGTGTGTATGGTGCTCTGCGATGGACTGGAGTCCCATCCAGGGTGTATTCAGCCTCACGTCCAGTGTTCCCAGGATGGGCTTCAGGTCCACTGAAAGAGAGTGAGTGAGAAGGTAGCAGACCTAGCTCACAACTAGGCTCACAACTCCGAATTCAAGAAGCCTGAAGATGACTCTCATACAGTATGAAGTGAAGTGAAGTGACTTTGTGGCCAGGTGTGGTGACCCATACTCGGAATTTGTGCTCTGCATTTAACCCATCCAAGTGCACACACACAGTAATGAACACACACNGACCCGAGACTCGAACCCACCACCTTCAGGTTCACCTTCGGGTTACAAGTCCGACTCTCAGACCATTAGACTGCCCCCATCATAACTGTCATCATAACTGTGGTAAGTGTAATAATAATATCGCTTTCTCCTAAATGCGAATAGATATGGTGTTGAATTGATCGTGTAAATATTGTCTAGTAAGGACTCTTACCTCTTCCTATGTCTCATGATTCAGTATAGGAAGATATGTCCTGTTCCTTCAACCTCAGCACCTTTGGTAAGAATATTACTAAACACTGTCATTGTACTCAGGTGAATTTTGAACATTTTAAACCATGCACTAATGCACCTCACATAATCTAAGGCTAATAATAATCGGATTTAAAAAAACATTGTGTAAGAAAGAAAAATTCATAATCGTTCAAATTTCTTTTAGGAGAGGTTTATGTAACATCTGTGGAAGGAGTCTGCAGTGTCAGCGCTTTCCAACAATCAGTACGTTTCCTGACACGGGAGAGGTTTTAGGACAGAGGAGTTCATTAATAAATGAAAAGTGGAATAGCACACTTTGGACCATGGTGTTATAGGAAAATATTCCACTTCGCTCTACTTCGCATCAGTATCACGCCATCATGATGTGGATTATTTTCGTATATCAGCAGATTCCATCATGTTTTATTGCTCACTTACCAGCTCACAGCTCACCAGCTGCCCCTACTACAAATTTGGCCCAGATTTGTTTTGTACAAAGCGTGCTTTTTTTCACAGGGAACACTTCGCTGCCTCCCATGGGAAGGGGGGGGACATCCTTTTTAGCGTGAGGGAAGAGGATCTGCATCCGGCTGCAAACACCTTCCAGAGGCCCCCGGGGTCGGCCTGCAGCTGCAGTACCTTCGGATCCATCCGCAGCACATCACAAGCACTCTCACCTTCTGTCAGTCACGGAGCTGAGGTTCACGCATGCCGCCGGCTTGTAGAGACCCTCATTTAGAGGGAGAAGAATGTGGCTCTATTCCCTATACACTTGCGACCTCTGACCTACTCCAGGAAGCACTCACCTGGACGGGCCTGACCACCTGCCTCGTGTTTTCTTTGTGTCTGTGCGTCGTTCTCCTTCTCTCTTCTCTCTCTCACACACAGTCAAAGGCAACATTCAAATACAGGCCTGGTGTATTTAAATTCAGTATGTCTGGTTTTATATGTACACTGAGGCTAGATGTCTGAGGCATAGAGGCGTGAAAATGTACAGCAGCTATCTCTTTTTTCAAATTCTACGCCACAGTCACCAATTGTTGCACTTTAATCAATTTTCTGATCTCCTGAATATATTTTCAATAAGACATTTTATATATATAGACTACTCTGAAAAGGAGAAACAAGATAACAATCATAAGATCATTCACACCATCCAATCATACAGTCTTTAAGGGACTGGAACACACTCTTCATCACTGTTAATTGCTGTGCCAACTTTTCAAACTCAATCTTTCTTTACATTTCTAATTTTTAAGTCTGCATTAAAACCAAGGTCAGCTGAGTGTTTCTCCTAAATCTGATGCACTCTCTCAGACCTTCCTTCTTCTCCCAAGCGCACTGCCATACCCACGACCCTGTCAGTCTCGTTCCTGTGCAACCTTCTTAAGCCTGACTGACTCCAGTGGCACTCTGCCTGAGGCCTGTCACTCGATCCTCCATTCTCACCTGACAAGACTGCTCAATGATATGTTTCACTCCCCCCCTCCACCCCATAAGCACACTGATATGTTTCATTAACCATGCTTAGTCAGTTACGGTGCGCTAAGCTCCTTAGTGCATATATACCTGCAATTTCCTTTTCTCTCTCCATGGTTTATACATGCTGCAATCCCTTGAGCCTGACAGACAGAACATAGGGCGTAGGGGCACAGTATAGAGGGTGCAATCTAGACCATAAAGTGCAAGTTACAGGCAGCCAATGTAGCGCCATAAAACCGGCGACAATGTAGTCAGAGCCTAATTGTTCAGTTTAACGCCTAGCGATTACTGGAGCCTATAAAGTCTGATGTTTCTCTCTCTCTCCCCCCACCACCCCTCTCCCTCTACCTAGATCCAGACCACACAGAATACGTTCTGCAGATCAGCAAACCTTCAAGCCTTCACTAGTTTTCATTTTACTGCTAGGGGGAGGAGAAGGAGATCCCTAGCAGCAAGAGGCCCCAGTTCATTTAGGAAAGGGCAATAAACACTGGCGTCCAAGTGCATTAATTGACCGTTCATGTAGTGGAGCCATGAATCATTGTTTTGTTGCTGAAGAACATTAGCACCTTGTTCTGAACTTTAGGGCCAAGTGTCTAACAGCCATCCAGCACTCAGCACCTTCAGGACTCAGGATGCTGCTACTTATTAGTTCCATATTTCACACTCCATGTGATGGTTATGGGTATTTTAATACTATAGATCAGAATGTACACTCATCCTAAAACATGAAGTTCTGTTTCATGGACAATCCAGCGTCACAAATTGTACATTTTAAATTGACCAACATGTTCAGGTCTGAAAATTCTCACTCATCTGAGCAACGTCAGGAACTGCGGGAAAATCTGTACATTTCGTTTGCTCGACGTAAATGTCAGGCATGTTTGCTTGGCCTCTGTGCAGCTGAGTCCATACTGAACACAATGGCTCCAGCCATCAAGGTTCCTGCGCCATCCTAACTCTCATCTGTCTCACTGGAATAGCGTCTAGAGAAAGTACAAGAGACACTATACAGGGAATTGTTGTCAGTATTTGGAGGGTGATGGTTTCTAGAAGGGTTTGAATGTAATTTGATGTAATTCAGTTTGGTAAACTGAGGACAGGAGCTGCCACTGGATTGAATGGGCTTTCGGCAGAAGCTGGTGATAATTCGCCGGGCTGTATTGTGCTGAGGCCTTTGGCTCCAGTGCTGAGGAGGACTCATTAATGCAGGAGGTGCTGTGCTCCTATTGTTGTGCTAATGAGGCACAGATGTGGACACCCCAAACTGCAGCAAATCACCAGGGACAGCAAGCGAACACAACCTATTAAAAACACACTTTCTAAACCTTTAGTGTGTTTTTTTTTTTTTTGGACCAAATGATGAAAAAGATTTTCCAATAACCTTAACCATCTCCGTGATTATGGGCTTTGTAGGTTTTTGCTCACTGGCTAAATTTGAAAGCTTGGTTTAGATCGTAAAAAGAGGGTTAGAAAAAAATAGAAGAATATGAAGAACAGACGTCAATGCCACCAAAAAACGTGCACATCCTCAGGTATAACATCAACTACTGACACACTGTATTGGTGAATGTTCAGCCTTACACTGCCATGTCAAGCTGAGACCCTGAACCAGGTGTCACCTGGTTCCCTCTACTCGTTAATAAAAAAAAATAATAATCCCTTCCCTTTTTGTCTCACTGGAATGATAGTCATAGTCCTATCTTTTAGAGGTGGGTTAAATGGATGTGAAGTGGCTGTGAAATGAAATCTGTTTAGAGATTTGCCAGCTCCTGAGAGGGATGATCTCCGGCTCAGCATCCTCCCAGGTCAGAGGTGGGCGGGTCTTCCTGTAGAAAGTTTCTCTGATCTGTACATGCACACAAACAGCTCGAACAAAAGTTACCTGTGGGACGAAAAAGGCAAAAAATAAAGAGATTAATAGCTAAACAGTCTCAAGAACATCGCTAACACAATCTTGTTATGGAGGTCTGTAATTATATTAGTAGCCCAACTCTGTGTTTGCTTTGTTTTTTTACATATTTCTAGTGATAATAAATTATCTTTAAGAAATGATTAGTACTCAATATATTCGAAAAGGCATAAACACACCATAGTAATAACAGGACAGCAGTAATCATGGGCTTCAGTATTAACAGAACAAAGATTCAAAATCAATTAAAAGAGGAAAAAAAGGGGGAAAAAGTGCAGAAGGTTGCCACTTTAGCGAGAAGGTGCTAAACACCATGTTTTCATGTGAAACGTACATTAAATTATCTAAAACTCTTAGAAGATTAATTTTGTTTTTAAAGCAACTACGCCATCATTCAGTGTCTGTAAGTTTGCTGCTCATATCCATGACTAATGCTACGTCGTTTGCTAATGAATTAATCAGAAGTAAAATATCCTGTAAATAACTAATTTAGCATTAGCTAGAATTTGACTTGCTGTCTAGCCAGTTGATGACAGCTACTGGAATTGATGTTAGTCTAACCTGGAGTAAGCAAGGAAAACAGGCTAAATTACCTAGCAAAACGTACCTCTGCATGCTTTTAGACGGCGTTCATGCCTTCTAAGGAGGCAATGAAGATTTTATACGAGTCTCTGCTTATTCCAGCATGTTGAAATATTTTACTGAGGTAAAGCCAAGGGCGCTCATCCTCAACTTCCACACTGCAGTCTGGTGGATTATCCATCTTCAGATAATCCACAGATAGCTACACCGCTAACTACATTGCCTAGCATGAGAATGTCATAGCACATAATGAATTGGCATTAATCTATATATTTTTGTCTACATTGATGTATCTGATTGGATGCCAGACTGAGCCAATTCGATGGATATAAACTGTAGCATACAGTCATTGGCTGGATGAGAACAGAAGAGTGCTTCAAGGTTTGTAACGAGGACTTTGAAGGTCTAAAAAAAAAAAATGTAAGGAATAAAAGGTTTCCCTTTGAAGTGTAATTAAGTAAGAGCATTCAATTTCAGTAATACTCAAGTAATGTATAGTAACAAAGTCCAATCACTTGTATTTTCCACCCTGATTGTAATTAAGATCAGTATTGATCTCTGAGGAGCTCTGTCACATTCACAGTGGAGCTAAACCTCAGGTGCTCTAATCTCACCGCATCCCATTGTTTAGGGGGTTTTAAGAAAGAAACCCTTCACTGTGTTCCACAATAATGTATCACATGAGCAAAGAGGAGGGGGCTGAGAGCTGAGAGCCAGGCTCAACTCTCCGCTTTAGCCTTCAGAAAGTATGAGAAGCTCTTAATCAGGCCAAACAATGCAGCCTCCAACTCCTTCTTTCTGGCACGGCCTGATCTAATAAGCTCGGGGGGAAACTTTGAGCTGATCCCCCTGAATAACCTCTAGAGATACTTCACAGCGGGGAAACCTGAAGAAGAACCCTGAAGACCCTTTAATTTGAACCAGGCCCATCGACCCTTTGAACTCCCAATGCCAGGCCTCGACACAAACAAAGGCCGGTCTGACATTGTCAAATACAGGCTTAATGTCTTCATAAGACACCTTCTTAATGAACAAGGGAGAAGATCACAGGCATGTGAGAAGTGGTTGATTTGATTTCACCCCCCTCACTAAGTATCTTCAGGAGTTAATATTAGGCACATCTGAAAGCTGATTAAAATGGGAGGGCGTCAATTTCGTCTGGCGCACGATACAAAAGGAAGCCATCCAGAGGCTCAACTGTGATGTTATCTCTGAGTCTAGATAAAGAAACATCTTGAATTTTTTAATAAATGCTCCACAAAGGAAAGGGCTCTAACCCCTCTACCACAGAAAGCCTCAAAAGGGCAAATTCTGTCAGACTGAAGATCTAGTTACAGCTAATTCTCTCTTTGTTTTCTCTTTTCCTTTCTTCATGTCTTGATCCCTTCAGAGCTATCTTTATGAACATAAACACTGGCTTCGAGGTTATTGCCTGGATGCTTGGTTTCCAAAACATCCATGACAATCGACAAACACCCAAACATGGTTCTAGTCCATGGAGATAACATCTACAGAATTTAACATTTCTCTTTTGTTGACAGTCGCTAAGAAGAACAGCTGGCTTTAAAGAAAAATGTAAAACGTATAATTCAACATCATGTTTGTACACTTGGTTGTGCTTAAACTTTTTAAGCTTTTGAACAGTTCATGCATTTACTATATTTATGTAAACAATTCTCTGTGAAGTACTGAGATCTTGCCATTATTCTCTCTTATTGACTACGTAGCCAGTTGGAAACCTTCAACTATGGATACCAGATATTATTCACAGACCAGGCAGCCATTTTAACTGCAACTGTGTTTACCAGATTTATACAAAACTACGCACCATGACTGTATGGCTTTGATGACCGATCGATCATTTACTTTAGTGTACGTTCAGTAGGAAATAAAACACACATCCATGGGAAATCCATGCCAATGCCGTCCTGCACCCCGTTATCCAACCTCTCTATGCATATATAACTAAAGTGATGCTAATAAAGACAAACTAAAGCACTGGAACAATGGCATGCTGTCTTAATGAGATGGTGCATTAATCTAACTACTCAGTCTCACAGAACTGAGACTTCGAATAATCATTAACCATCCTCCCCATCCCCCTGAGACACACACACACACACACACACACACACACACACACACACACACACACACACACTAGATTAGTGAAAAGCCTTGCAGATTAAGATGGGGGTAGGACGGTTTTCTTAAATTCCTCATACTACATTCTTGCTCCTGATTAATACTGAGGTGTTCGTTTGGTCTTTAATATTGTCAAGCCTAAATTTCAGAATTTAAAATTAATATGAGAGTAACCTTTAGCTTAGTGGCACTTAGTGGCACCTCAGAGTCATGAATTCTACATATGTTTGGTAAAAGTTTTTTTTTTTCATTTATTTATTTTCACTTGCTAAAAATCCCACATTCGCCGATTCACACATATGGTCCTGGTTTAAGAGATCGTTCACAAACTAGGTCAGATTAATCAAAAGCACAGAGTTCATGCAGAGTGCTCCTCTTTCCGATATGCAGCGGAGAGAAAGAGGAAAGAGAAAGGGAGGACAAACCCAGAGAAAACAGTGGCTGCCGCGATATCAATCTCTGTAAAAACAGCTGGGTGTGGGACTTTCTTGGCCTGTATTTTGGCAGCAGAGGGCAACTTGCATTACAAAGTAGGTCTTTCCATCACTACTATTGTCAGTCCCAGGCCAGGTAATAATTAACACAAACAAGAGACAATAGGCCAGGACTGAGTGTTTCAGTTAATGAGCGACCAGCTCCACCTCGCATTCACACGCTCTGAACCCAGGACACTCACCCTGGCTAATTATTCACACCACTGTCCTCTACATCGCAGGCATTGGGCAAGCTAGGGCATTAGCATAAGCATGCAAGTATCAATACTTTCGAATGATTTCAAAGGATAGCCAAAGGTGCCAGAGGCTATCCAACATATCACTTAATGTAATCAGATGAAAGGGGAACAGGAGAGGACAGGGAGAATGTTGCTGTTGATTTGTTGCCAGTCCACAAAAACTTTCCTTTGGGACAAGAATGCAAGCTTCAGAGGGCTATGAAGCACGTCAACAAGCATTTCACGTCGATTTCGATTACTTCTGCCAATCACGCACACCTTCGGTTGGCCAAGTGTTTAATTCAGTTTAGTAAAGATTGCCACTTTTAAAAAAATTAATTTATACTAAAGGATGAGGCTGCTCGTAGCATACAGATGTGTTTCCAATCATTTTTCACAAGAGACATGCATCGAGAATCATACACAATATACACAGATATCATCATTTTCTGGCATCGCGAACACGTTCCAGTCACGGCACTCCACTTCTATCTTCTATTAAACAAGCTTAGAAATTACTTCTTAGATAAAAACATGTTTTATCTTGGATAGACAGACGCATTAGGTCCTATAGGTTGGTGAAACTACAGCCCAGGAACTAAAATCTATTCTGTCAGGGTTTTTTTTTTTTTTTAACCCTGAGACAGTCACTCTGAGACCAGCACAGGTGAAATTGCAGTGCTTTAATTAGAATGAAGTTTTTCCTAATGACGAGGAGGAGCACTCAACCTGGAAATATGGAAAGATGGAAGCTCCGCCCTCAGCGTGCCACACCTACTTTACCAAATAGGAACGTTATAATAGCTCGAGTAAAGCTTTTCACTAATAATAAATCTATCACAAGCTGGAAGTGGTATAGAAGATAATTTGGTAACGGGGACCCTTCTGATTTACAAGCTAAAGGTCAAAGAGCACAGTGTGTGCCACTGTATCATATATTATACGCTGTTCATAATGCTGTGACATAAAGCCAACCCCTTACACAAACATTAGCTTATGATTATGGCTCAGTGCAGGACAATATTAATAACCATGTAGCCTCGAACAAAATTATGTCCAGAGGATGTCACACTTGATTTATGTTATAGGGTACTATCTCGTGAATTTTTAAAGTAACCCCATAATAAACAGCTGAGAGTCAACAACATACGATCACCCAGCGTAGAGTCTAGCAGCTTGTTTTAAGTGGTTTTTGGATGTAGCTTTGTTCAGCTGTGTTCGATACAGCAGGTGAGTTTCCAGTCACCAGCAAGGTGCACACAGAAGAGCTAATATCATTAACCAGGGTTGGCAGGTTTCAGCAAAATCTCTAACCAAGCTACAATCTCAAAAATCACACAGAAGACCTGAAACTACCCCAAAAAATTAATGCATTGGAAAACGGAGATACATTTTTGTCTTTTCTCTTGCAATAAATGGTTCTGTATATCACAGAAACACTGTCTGCAGTTACTTTTTTCTTTTCCTTTGTTTGCAGAAATTGATTAGGCTTTATTCTGAATCTAATACTTTAGTTGCTATGAAACAAGATCTTGGTGGTTGAAGTATTTTTAAACTAGGCCAGTTTAAAAATTTAGAAACTGCAACTCTGCCAACCCTGTCATTAACTGCCCTGACCACTGCTCCTCCTCCACTGAAAACGGCGCATGGGGCAGCATGATTCCTGCCCCTCTAGGCCTCTGTTAGTGCTTGTTGCAGTTCCCATTTTGTCCACTAGGTGCAATAATAACTCTATGGATCTGAATGGGGTAGTGGGCGCGCTGCACCATGACCATGCAACATCTAGCAAGGAACATCGGCTTATATGTTTTAAATAGCAACTGTTTTTTTTAATTGTTGGTCACTCAGAAAATGTATTCATATTTTCAAGATATTTAAACTGTAAAATGATTGATGGTGTGGACTTTGATAGTGAGGATGGTGATAAGGACTAAGATGCATCTCAACTTTCTAAAACGGTTACATAAAACCCAGAACTGTAATATCATCATGTCAATATCTGTAAGACCAACTACCTGGCTGGTGTAGCCAAAGGGGTGTTATGGAGTTTAATGGTGCAGAAACCTAATACTGGACAACAATAATATTGTTTTCTTAACTAGCAAATCCCTCACGTAGCTGATTATATCAAATTATGAATGGCCAAAGGCTCTGTCGTTTATCCCAGCACGTCGATGTACTGGCTGTAAGTATGTCCTCATGACTCAGGCCCTTATCTACTTTTACAACTTCCATTTTCTCCTCATTTATTTGTGTACTTTGACTTTAGCTAAGGATGCTGTAAAAATCTGACCCGGATGATAATAAAACTGTCCTCTTGGAAAGCAGCAGGAGGAAAATTGAGGTTAAGATGAGTTGTATAACAACCCTGTTGCCTCACTAAATCACTAGTGTGGGTCTAAATAGCCAGTGCGATGTGAGTTCAGTTGTCCTGCTCTGCGCACTCTGTGAAAGGCGCATAAACTCCCTCTTCTGTCCTTTCCGTTTATTCCACGTTCGGTGTATACTTTAAGTTTAACAGGAAAATAATATGTGTACGCTAATGTTTGTACCTGATTAGATAGGCCAACCAAAGCTTTGGAGAGAGAGTTCCTTTCAGAGGGGCGGTTAGGAGGGGATCTGCAGGGCAACAGAGAAGCTTCAGATAATAGGCTTTAATGGGGCATTCGCATTCAGTAGGCTGCAACAAAGGCCAGGCAGTGGGATTTGGGAGGGCTGATTGTTGCTCCAGTGTGCTTTAATGCTAGGCCCCAGAGACTGAAGCTGAGGGCAACTGCAGGGAGAAAATCTACCATTGTCAAGCGGAATGTCAGTGGTTTTCAAGGACGCCAAAGAGGACCAGAGAGAGAGAGAGAGAGAGAGAGAGAGAGAGAGAGAGAGGGGTGGAAAAGAGTGTATTGGTATAGCAGGATATATAAAGATGGAGAGACGTGGAGGGGGAGGGATGGGGACAGAAGCAGTGGATTGAGTGCCACATTCTGCCTATAAATGTTTCTCTATCTACAGAGTGATGGTGAGATGTTTCAGAGATAGACACCATGCAGCAGCATCATGCACACATACAGTACAAGGTTAGGTTCTGAACTAGTGACCAGAAGATTGGGAGTTCACGGTCTTGTACCACTGCTGATGCTTCACTCTGACACCAATTTCTGTCCAACTAGTATTTGTGAAAACATTTTTGTTCCAGTTCCATTCATTCTCAGTAAACACTTTATCCTTGTCCGGGTCACTGTGGATATGGAGCCTATCCCAGGTACACTGCGTTTGAGGCAGGAATACACCTGGATGGGATGCCATCATGATGTACATGGATATCCACACACTTGTTCATAGCTAGGGGCAATTTACAGTCACCAATACACCTACTGACATGTTTCTGAGAGGTGGAAGGAGAACAAACTGAGGATCAAACTGGAGCCGTGAGCCGGCAGTGCTAACCGCTGTGCTACCATGCCACATTTGTCCAGTTCCAGTACACTCCAAATTTCCACCAGACACAGCATGGAACCTAACCCTAACCCTAACCCTTTTTCAGCGACTGGTTTAAAAAAATAACATGGCGTGTAACATTTATCCCAGTGGGATTTCAGGCATGACCTGTGTCTTCGTTATACTTATGCGTCTGACCTGCGTGTATATTTGCTGTAGGCTGGTCAGATCCTCACCCCGATGATTGACAGTTTGAGTGAAATAATAATCTCCAGGCAGTAAAGTGGACAGCAGGAAGCACACGCACCGCATAGCTGAGTGAGGAATGAGAGAAACTGTTTATTTCAAACAAATCCCCTCTCGTATCTGTCTCTTGGGGACTCTTAACCCCACTCTTTTCAGGCCCCAGGGCTTCAATTTATCACCACACCTGCACGTGGAAGCCGTGCAGCGCTCAGGGTGAAATCTGCACACAAATCAAACCACGCACGTGCCACTGAGGAGCAACCGAACGCTACTGAGGAAACAGTAAAGGAATAAAGGTATGAAGACATGAAGAATGACAACACAAAGAACATATAATGATGTATATATAGCCTATGTTAGGGTTCTCAAGCTCTTTTAACTCACTTTCACTTAATCCTCATCAGGGGATCCAGAGCCTATCCCAGGAACTCTGGGCATAATTCAGAAATACATCCTGGAATGGTACGCCAGTACATCACAGTGCACCACACACACACACACACACACATTCATTCATAGCTAGTAGCAATTTATCTTAGCCAATCCACCAATTGGCAAGGGAGGTAGAGACCCTGGCAGAAACCCACACAGACACAGGGAGAACATGCACATACAGTACCCCGAGCTCAGGATCAATCCAGAGACTCCCTACCTGCTCAGCACCGTTATTACACTTTAAATAGTTATAAAAAATATTTAAATATTAGGCTCATTATTCAAACATATACTGGCTAAAGCACCGGCTGTGTATTACAGCTTTGGCTATGTGCTAGAGCCTTTAATTCCTGGAAAAATTTCACATTATTTATACACCTACCTGGTTTTGAGGTTTGGATTCAACTCAGTCGATTCAAAAGTCTGGTCCAATAGGCTAATAACTATAACAACTCAATAATCAATATGATAACTTATAACCTATGATCACAGGCTGTGTTCCAGGGTCCTGGGTAACCTTGGGAGTTTCTGATGTTCTTCCTGTGTCCGTGTGGGTTTCTTCCAGGTTCTCCGGTTTCCTCGAACTGACTGAAAAAACACGTGAGTGATAAAACTGATATCATAACAGAATGAATGAATGATATAGGCAGATTGTGATTTTACACCACGTTGTAACAAAATAAAATAAAATAATAAACAAATGGACTTTCCTGATATGCTTCATACATATACATATATATATTCCCTAGCAGACTACTAAAATAAAAAATAGCATTCCTCTACTAAAGTTTCTACTGAGACCCTTTAATGGCCCTCTTCTTCTTTAAGGCTGTACTGAATGCTTTTACTCTATGAGTGTACAGAAATATTCCCCTTCTGCACTTGTGTATTCAGCCTGTGCTGAACTAGCTTTCTCACAGCTAACAAAGTGTCAAAAAAGACCGGGAACGTTTCAAACTCCACTAATAAATCAATTAGGGGCCAACGTGACGCCTCCCGACCTAAAAGGATTATTGGGCAGCGCGCGCTATACGGCAATGATGTAATTACGCCAAGGAGCCATTCACGCCTATTGAATACAGTACAAGAGCGCGCGCGCTTCAAAGGCACCGTATGCCTTATTTATGCCCCCTGCTAGTTTAGCACGCCACAAATCCTCATCATGCGCCACAGAAGACGGCTAATGTTGAGTAAACTGTTTATTCAGGCTCCTTTCATGAGCATGACGCGTAACAGTAACTTTCTGCATATATCATTGCTAATGAAACTCGACTAGGCTGCTATCATGTGTGAGCGCGCGCGCGTGCGTGTGTGTGTGTTTGTGTGTGAAGTATCTGAGCATTTATTTCATTTCATTTGTATCTTCTGCTATTGCGCACATGACAGCCTTGCGTGTTCATCCCAGTTTGGAGAGTATTTGTAGTAGTAGTGGCTGCTAGGGATCTACAGAGTCTTAAAGACGAGTCCACTCGAGGGAGGATGGGGTGGAGGGGTGAGTGTGGGTTTTTTTTTTTTTTTAGACTCTCCCTCCTCCTCCTCCTCCCCCGTCCCGTCCTCCTCCCTCTCCACCCTCGTTTTTTAGTCCATTGTAGGGATCCTTGCACTCAGAAGAACAGTGTTCCCCCCTGGCTGCTAGAGCAACGCCGCTCTCCTCTCCTTTCTTCTCATCTCCTTTCCTCTCTTCTCCTCTCATCTCATCTGAGTGCAGCCACACGGTCTGCACCGTTAAACCCCTAACTTAACGCCGCGCGCAACGGGATTTTCTTTTGCGTGATTGTTCTGCGGTGCGCAATCCAAGAAATCGGAGCGCGCGTCTCGGCGCGTTGGGAGAGAAGGAAACGATGAGTCCACCGACGGTCGCTGTCCCATTGTAAGACCTGAACAGAACAGGACGCGGATTGTGTGTGTGTGCGTGTGCGTGTGTGTGTGTGTGTGTGCTTTCCTTCATTTATTCCAGGAGAGAACTTCTAGTGAGGTGTGAAGCGAAGTCGTGAGCTTTCTTGTAGGATTTGGCGAAAAAAACAAACAAAAAACAACCCAAGCAGGAGAAGCGAGGACAGTTGGACTTTGGGCATTATTACTGAGCGAGGAAGCGCGATTCCAGCAGGAGCTCAGCGCACGGAGAACCATGCTTTTATTTGTAATGGATTTCTAAAAGGCAAATCGCTTGTTCCTAGTTCGTAGTATGAGAGGATTTCTACGGAGAAAGAACTTAAAAACACAAATGCAAATCTCTGAAGCCATAAAAGCAGTCGAAAGGATTTAGACGGGACTGGTGTCTTAACGAACTATTCTCAAAGGACCGGGCAAAGGGCACTGAGGAGAAAAAAAAGAAAAGAAAAGAAAAGGTAAGTGGAATAGCCTACAAGCTGGAAGAACTTTCAGTGACCTCAGGCAGCTGAATTTATTTCAGGACTTTGATTACTGCTCAAACATTGTTGCCGGATCTCTGATTGTATGTTATTATGCTCTTTATATTGTGCGTAAACAAACCAGGCATCCGGTTACATTGCGTAAAATCTAGTATCGCACGCAGCGCATGGCGAAATAGTCAAACAGAAATTGATGTGAGAAAACAAAACAAAACGAGGGTCAGGGTTTGTCCCAAACGGAGCTCGGCTGGAGATGTCACTAGTCCTGTGTTTATTTTATCATCCCTTTACCTGCTAACTCACTCACCACTCAGAGTGTGCGTGCGCCCTCTCCAAAGCTAAGTTTCATTTAGACTACCAAGTGGTTTCACACTTGTAAATAGGTTTATTTATCTTTAAATTGACTCGCACTCTGGTGTGAAAATCTCAGCCGTGTACAGAGAAGCGCATGGCCACTTCTCTAAGGCTGCTTTCGGTCAGGGTTGCCAGACTGGGGAGACTTTTTCAGCCTGGAGTAATTAAAAAAATTGCGTAATTACAGAGGACAGCGTCCAATCTAGTGACATTTTCAATAATTGGAGGATTAATTCTGAACAGACCGAGTGTTTGAAACGCACAAGGCATACCTGTTCTATGTTTGGAAACCATCATACAATAATAATAGTTTAACATGGTTTACATAACAAATGGAAATTCGACTTGAATGAGCCCAAAGCATCTAAATAATGCACATCAGTTATGTAGGAGCATTGTACAATCTATAGCTATCTAACACCTGATATGGGCTATTGGTAGTGCCAGAAATGTATCCTATTTACTGTACAAATGGGCCATTATGCACATTTTACAAACAACAGCCTATAACTGCCCTGCATTTGTGCTCCTAATTATTCGTGTTTATGGAAAACGGTGCACAATGTCCAGCAGTGATCAGGTAGACAATGTGTCTAGTGTGACTAGACTGCTGGCCATTCATATACAAATGTGCTTTAGAGGTGAAGGAGTGCTGTTCATGTCTTAACGCTGGAAGCTACACCAGGTTGAATGTCTTGCAGTCTCACACACTTATCACAATCTCAATCCTGTTTGTGTTTCAGTTTTCTCAACGACAGAGAGATACCCAGAGGTTGCCAATGCCTGGACTCAGCGTTTGAGCTGATCACAAGACACACGTTTCCTCGTAAAAATGTGGAGCATCTGCAAGTTCGTCGTTACCGTGTGCCTAGCAGAATTCGCTTTATCAAGGAGCATCACGACACAAGACATCCGCTCGAAAGGTAAACAGAAGACAGGAGGAATCAGAGTGTATTGATTTATGTAATGTTTTGTGTCCAGGATGTTTATAAGTCCGACTTGTCGTAGTTTTTATTGACCAGACCGTTTAGTGGGAAACAGTTTAGTGTTTGGTTTGATTTATGGACCGTCTTTTTTTTAAGCACTGAGAAGTGTGATCTCATGGAGTTTAAGTCCAGAGGAAGTGAAGTAGGATGAAATCATTTGGAGAGGAAAAGAATCCCTGCTTTTGAGCCGTAAACAGGGCTACTTGATCCTGCCAAAGCCCTGAGGCTCGGAAGTGTAAATCTGTCTGGCTTGGTGCCAGTGACAGGGGATTGTGGGGAGGTCTGGGGGGAGCTCTTTTACAAATATAGGGCTGTCCTGCTTGTGTACCTGCCGGAAAGGTATTCTGTTATCTCCAAGTGCTATTATGATGTTCACCAAGTAATTGTGGTCGCAGGTAATCCATGAGACTTAAGGGGCAGCAGCGTTCAGAGCTTTGCTGTAGTAGTGCTGTGTAAATATAAATTCAGGAATAAGTTAGCATTTTAGGCTGCAGTACTCGAAAGTGACTTGGGGTTAGTATGATTATCATGGTCGGAGTAGTTTACTGAGGACCACATGGTTATTAGTGGGAGAATGAAGAGGGCAGGTGTAGGCCCTGCCAAGAACAGGGCCAAAGTGTTTGTTAAAAGCGTCCTTTTATGAACCCCGGGTCCATCGGAAGAGNAGGTTGAGAAGACCCTGGGGTGCAGCCCAACAACGCCTGCCAAAGGAAATTAAAGTCATTTGACAACTATAATACTTTAACAGATAGAGGCACCCAAGAAAAATCCAGTTCTTCATTAAAAAAAAAAGAAAGTCTAGTACAAAATAAGAAGGTAATAAAGACTATAGCAGGAAATTTCTCAATTCTTCTCTTGGGATTTCTTCAGTTAAAGCTTGTCAATCAAATATTACCATGATCAATCAAGTTGATTCCATAAGTTAGAGATTATTTTCCATACTATTGTTATTGATTATGTGTCGCTCCCTCAAAGTGTTAAGTATAGAACAAGGCCCTCATGTGACCTCAAGTCCTGAATATGATCATTTTCTCCATCAGCATCACCATTCAGCCTATTTTTAGGCTGTTTAAGTGTGTTTGTGTGTTTGGTTTAGCCTGCCTTTTATTTCCACCCTGACCATTTACACCCTCTCTTGGGGTCAGATTCAGGCCAGGACCCGGTTTCATTCAGTGAAGTTCATTAGTGTGTCGGTGGGAGAATGCTGTGCCTCAGTACTGGAGGTGACATTGCTGGTTTAGGGATTCTTTGCACAAATGCTTATCACACTCACTGCTGGGCCACCAGGAACACTGCTGTGAAGTCAAACATCCACTGAGAACCATAGGTCGGTTCTCACTTTTGTCCCTCGGATGCAATTTACAACCTCCCCACACCCAAAAAAAAAGCAGGGGCTCTTGTTAGCATATAATAATAATAATTGCTTGCTTAGCAAACACAGGAGGCAGTTCTGTTTTTAATTAATCACTCACACTGGAGTTGTTGTGTAGAAACATCTGCATGTTTAACATAGCCTCTTATTTTATGTTCTCCCAGATTCCAGATTATACCGGCCGACTCTTCAGCCAGGCTTCCCCGAGAACACCACTGTGCTAGTTGGAGGCCAGGCAGAGTTGGTATGTAAAGTCCATCGACCAGCCACGACACGTCTCCAGTGGTTCAAGAAGGATAGGGATCGCCTGGGGCCTGACGGATCACCACTTCTTAAGCCCCTCACTGTAAGGAAGTGATTTAAAGAGCACCTCAGTTTTTTTGTTTCTGTGAGAGAGTGGGTGTAATTGAAGATGTGTTTCCCCTGCAGCCTCTTCAAGACAAGATCTCCAAAGTCAATGTGCTTCCTTTAGTAAACGTCACCTTGGAAGATGCGGGAGAATATGTATGCATGGCAAAAAACTCTGCTGGATGGACTAGTAATTCAGCGTGGGTGGAAGTCTTAACAGGTGAGCCCTTTTATTCATTTTTTCATAACTAGTGGAAAAATACCACATTCAGTTGATAGTTTGAGAAATAAAGCTTTGCCCATTCCTTTGTAGAAATCCTTCCTGATAAATCTATGGACCAGCTGACTGTGGCTGAGAATCCGACAGGTATGACAAATCCTAGATGTTTTTTCGTTCTTTAAACTGTAGTGATTATTATAAATCAGAAATACATAAAGGACATTCCTTAATTTTCATTTGTTGGAGTTTTTGGTAGTTTTTATATGCAGCTCAGTGGTCTCCAAACAAGACTCAATGGCAAAGTGGAACTACCTGAGTGTGCCTTGAGGAATAATAGATCAAGAGTTGTAGCATAAAAGCTGAGCTGTAAGTTGGATACAAGACAAACGTTGGAAACATTTTTCATTTCTGTCTTTTGTTTTTTTTTTTAGAAGTTTCTGAGGAGCTGAGTGAGGAGACATCGGAACACCTCCTGCTAGAACCGGGTGATGTGCTCAAACTGCGCTGTGACACAAACCGCCCTGGAGCTGTCCACTGGTTCAAAGGAGATATGCGAGTGCAACATAGTGCTCGTATCCAGATAAGAGCAGGAGTCATGGAGATTACAGATGCGACATACGAGGACTCAGGGGTCTATGTGTGTATGATCCGTGGCTCCAGAGAGGCTCTGCGCAACTTCACCATCACGGTGGCAGGCACGTTCAGACATATAACATGACAACATTCCACATCTTAATTACTTGCTAATAATAGTAAGGTTTAGTTACATTTGTTTACTCTTAACCTTGCAGATGCAATGGGATCCGGTGATGATGATGAGGATGATGGTCAAGAAGACTCAGTTACAGAGACAGAAAATGACCAAGTCTACTTCTCCAGAGGTGTGTATTGTATTTATTGAAACTCAAAAATTTAATGCCACCAGCATATCTGTCAAGAAAATCTGATAAAATGGAGTTTCATGATTCCACTTCTTCCTTCTTCAGGCCCATACTGGACCCATGTTCAGAGGATGGAGAAAAAGCTTTATGCTGTCCCAGCTGGAAACACGGTTAAATTTCGCTGTCCGGCTACAGGAACCCCACTGCCCACCATCCGCTGGCTGAAGAATGGCAGGGAATTCAGAGGAGAGCACAGGATTGGAGGAATCAAGGTGAAATGGTTACGACAGTAAAGCATTGTACCAATCAGTGAACAATACAGCTATTTGCGCATGGAATAATTTGACCAAAACAATGATGTTCATATTTGTGTAATTCTCTCCCACAGTTGCGGCATCAGCACTGGAGCTTGGTCATGGAGAGTGTGGTGCCCTCGGACCGTGGGAACTACACTTGTGTGGTGGAGAACAAATATGGCTCCATCACTCATAGCTACCTCCTCGATGTGTTGGGTAAGACGGCTCGCTACTTACAGTAGACAGTGGTCTGGCTCCATGCAGAGTGGCTGAAGCTGGCCTTCTCTCTGCGCCTGTCAGGGGTAATAAGAATTAAATTGGGGAGCCGCAGTGTTGGCAGCTCAGCAGCGTTTCACAGAGAGACAGGCACCAGTCGCACCTCGGATATAGCCAGAGGGCAAGCGCGTCCACTACAGGGTTCATTTAGGGCCCGACAGGAAAAGGGCAACAACTATTGGCACAATAGGGGGTCTAGNTAGGGGGTCTAGTCTAGTGTTAGCTTGCGTTGTATGTTTCTAGACGAGCAGTTGGCTGGGCATCCAGACAAGGATTCTACCTAACCTGTGACAGTTCAGTGTCAGGTCAACTGAGACGGGAAGGGGGGGGCTCAGTGACTTCAAAGTATCCCGGGACACAGGATTCGGCTCTGGGATTCCCTAATGGAACCAATTAGTGCATGCCTCTAGCTTTTGGAGGCGGTACTTATGTCTTTCCCTGTTTTGGATCTTTATTTGATTAGCATTTTCAATTAACATGCATTCAATTAACTGTATGAAACAAATGGGACAAGGGAGGTTTGGAAAACTTTCTTGATTTTTGTTTTGCATCTTCTGAGCAATATCTAATGTTTCCATTCCAGAACGTTCTCCTCACAGACCCATTTTACAAGCTGGTCTACCAACCAATACTACAGCAGTGGTCGGAGGGGATGCCCAGTTCCACTGCAAGGTCTACAGTGATGCGCAGCCACACATTCAGTGGCTAAAGCACATTGAGATGAACGGCAGCCGGTATGGGCCTGATGGCATACCCTACGTCAAGGTTGTCAAGGTATTGATAGCAACCTTTTCGATAGCCACATTTGTCAATTAACATGAGACAAATTAACATTACTATGAGAGTTATTATAGAGAGTTGAGTGTTGATATACCTGCTGTGTTCACACATTTTGGTTTTCCTTTGCAGACAGGCAGCTTGAATATGTCTGAGGTGGAGGTCCTATATCTGACGAATGTCACAATGGAGGATGCTGGAGAGTATACGTGTTTGGCTGGAAACTCTATTGGCTTCTCACACCAGTCTGCATGGCTCACTGTCCTCTCTGGTAGGTTAACTACCATCGTTAACCAACATCATTATCTTCATGCGTCATCATGCTTATGGACATTAACACCTCAAATCTGTTTATTAACAGAGGAAGAAGTGACCAAAGAGATGGACCTTATGGAGACCAAGTATACCGACATAATCATTTACGCCTCAGGCTTCCTAGCATTGGTGATGGCCATCGTGATCGTGGTCTTGTGCCGAATGCAGACGCACCCCAGCCGGGAGCACTTTGATGCCCTCCCTGTCCAGAAACTTTCTAAATTTCCTCTCCGCAGACAGGTGAGATAGTAACTAGTGTTAAAACATTATTATGGCATCTCTGTAATGCATGTCTATTTGAAATCTATTTACACTGACTGTAACTTTATTTAACGCTTAACACTTAATATCTTGGAAACACAGTACTCTGTCGAGTCCAACTCCTCCGGGAAGTCCAGTGCTTCTCTAATGAGAGTGGCACGTCTTTCCTCCAGCTGCTCTCCGATGTTAGCTGGAGTCATGGAGTTTGAACTTCCCTACGATCCTGACTGGGAGTTCTCAAGAGAGAAGTACGTGCCAAGTGACACAATCCATTTTTGATCAACGTGCTATTTAACTTTGATGATGTACTGACAGTGGTGTATTATTACCTAGTTTGACTTTAGGGAAACCTCTTGGTGAGGGTTGCTTTGGTCAGGTGGTGAGAGCAGAGGCTTATGGGATAAACAAGGATAATCCAGATCAAGTAACCACCGTGGCAGTCAAAATGCTGAAAGGTAGGTTTTCCTAAAATGGCTGATTACATATACAATATACATAATGATATGAGCTGACTTAAACACTGGTTGATCGTTTTCCAGATGATGCGACGGATAAAGACTTGGCTGACCTTATCTCTGAAATGGAGCTTATGAAAGGCATGGACAAGCACAAAAACATCATAAATCTTCTTGGTGTTTGCACTCAGGAAGGTCAGTTGAACTAAAAATGATCTTGTGGCTACTTGAAGTCAAATGTGAGATTTGATGGCTGATGACAGCCTAAACATTCAACATGGCCAGCTCTGCTTCACTGATTCACACTAAAGTTTTTGAATTTTGGTTTTGTAGGTCCACTCTATGTGCTGGTTGAGTATGCTTCTAAAGGAAGCTTGCGCGAGTACTTACGAGCACGTCGTCCTCCCGGAATGGACTACACCTTCGACGTGACCAAGGTTCCAGAAGAGCAGCTCACATTCAAGGACCTGCTCTCTTGTGCCTACCAAGTGGCACGAGGCATGGAGTACCTGGCTTCTAAAAGAGTGAGTTGTTTACCTTTTAAATCCCACCTACACTACCCCATAACCCCTAACCCTTACTCCTGTGTCTTATCAACACGTCCCTTTGTCTGACATACGATGCCAGGCATTCCTCACTGGAGTGGTGGTGTGCTGTGTTTACCACTGCGTCTGTCCTGTCTCTGTGGGCTTTGTCCTTTTTAGCACTGCCATAAATCTGTTAGCATGCAGGCGCACAGATCCGCCTGTGCACAAGATCATATTACTAGGTCTTTGTGGCCTGCTAAGAATGCAGCTGTCTGAAACCCTTCCATTAAGGGCCGCAAACCAGGGGCTTTTTCGTCCCCCTTTTTTTTGGTCCCCAAATGCCACTTCTATTTAAAATGAAAACCAAAATACACGTAATAATATGCGTTCAGTTGAGCAAACAGTCCGGTGGTGTTTTTCTACAAAGCCCACATCTATTTAAAGTCAGGCTTGTTTTTGGAGCATATACTGAAAGCGCTCTTTGCATTTTGAGCTAGACATCCATTTATATATATTTATATGCACACATTTTGTCTAGTTTATGCAGGTTTTAGAATGATCACTAAGCCATGTCCTGTCTGTTCCTCAACAGTGCATTCACCGAGATCTTGCAGCGAGGAATGTTCTTGTCACAGAAGATAATGTCATGAAGATCGCAGATTTTGGTTTGGCAAGAGGAGTGCATCAGATTGATTACTACAAGAAAACCACAAATGTAAGCAGCTAAAATGAAGTACACTTTGTTATGTTCCAAAGTTAACTTGTGAATCCAAAGCAAATTCTGACCCTTGTTAATGTAAAGATCTGACATGTCTTCTGCAGTCCTAATGCTTTTAAAGACAGATGTTTGGTGTGTCCCTGCTGATTGGCAGGCAGTTTAATGGGAGATAATTGGATAGTTGGGGGAGGATTAGGGAAAGAGTGAACAGCCATGTTTTTTTTTTTGTGGATCAAAAGGAAAACCTTTGGCTCTGACCTGCTGTAAGCGGCCACCATGCTCACTGTCTTCTTGTGTCTGATTTTAGGGACGTCTGCCAGTGAAATGGATGGCACCAGAGGCCTTGTTTGACAGAGTCTACACACACCAGAGTGACGTGTAAGTCTAATCTTTGCAGCTATACAAAGCAATCAGCTGACCAGGAATCCCCAGTGCTGGGAATACCAGTTTGTTCAAATGATTCAGAATGCTATAGAGTCTTCAGGAAAGCACCCTAGTTTAAACCTGATTTGTCTGATGCAGATGTGTTCCACTAGAACAGACCAAACCTCACTGTCTTGTGCTGACTTATTTTTGCTTCCACAGTTGGTCTTTTGGAGTCCTGATGTGGGAGATTTTCACGTTGGGTGGCTCACCGTACCCTGGAATCCCAGTAGAAGAGCTTTTCAAGCTGTTGAAAGAAGGACATCGCATGGACAAACCCTCCAACTGCACGCATGAACTGTAAGTGCCATTATCATGCTTTGCTAGAGAGGTTAGTTTTTGACAAGCGTGTAATGTGAAAATTGGGTGGTTCATTATTCTAATGTTTACTTTTCCAGCTACATGAAGATGAGAGAATGCTGGCATGCAGTTCCTACACAGAGGCCAACCTTCAAACAGCTGGTGGAGGAGCTGGACAGAGTGCTGCTGTCTATTTCAGATGAGGTAGATCCCTTGACGATTTTCTTAACGATATTCAACGTGTCCCATTTCCTAAAAATCATTGTTAAGTCAATGTACTGAACGATTCTTATTTACTTTTGCAGTACCTCGACCTGTCGACCCCTTTCGAACAGTACTCCCCATCTTGTGAGGACACTTCCAGCTCTTGCTCTTCAGACAATGATTCAGTGTTTACCCATGATGCCTTGTCCACCGATCCATGCCTGCTCAGTTATCACGACGTGCGCTCTCGGCTAGACATGAAGACGACGCTACGATAAGGGCTTGTCTGGCAGAGGACTCCAGTTTATGGATATCAAAGTTTGCATTTAATACACTCGCATGATCGGCGGTACGAAGCAGTCACATGAGGAGTGGACTTTGGCCTTCGATTGCTCTGCGCAAAGAACGTTATCATAATGCTTGGCACTAGAAAACCTGGTGACAAAAATGGCTGCCTCAAATAATCAGGTTTCTAATACAGTAACTGGACTGCCTGGTACAGAAGTTATTCAGTCTCGGTTTCCTTTGTAATGAATGAATGCTGCTTATTCCATATAAAGTCCCAAGTATCTGAGCAGCATAGAAACTGGAGTGTGCTGAAACAACCAGATTTTTTTTTGTTTTGTTTTGTTTTAAAAAAGAGAACATTTATTTTGATATAAAAGTTGATAGCATTGTTAAATATAAAATTCTCTCTATATAAAGATTATTCTACATTTTTTCTATTTAAAGATTTGTCTTAAAAAAAAATCTCAGGATCTCGCATTGGTGAAATTGCTGCAGTGGCAGCAACGTGCCTGAATTTTGATTTCCTGTGAATATCTTAAAATATTGTATGTACATATCATTGAATAAGACAATTACCTTTTATAAATTATTCTAAAGCATATGAAGTTAAGGTGTTGGTTGAAGAAGTTCGACATCACGAGTTGTTGACATCACAATTCCTTCACAGCTCATTATACGGGCAGAGCAGATCAGTATGGTTTATTCGAGTTTATGTGTAGACCGTTTGCAAGCACAGCTTGAAGAGCTTGCTCCCGTAACAAAAGCCGGGCCCCATTCCACCGTAACTATACTGTACAGAGAGAGAGAGAAAGGGACTGGATTGAATGTGAAAACCACCCTTGAGGTTGATTGATTTAAAATGGGAGAATCCTCCATTGTTTGGCTGTAACCTTTTACCTAGCACAGTTTGTTTGCCGGGTCCAAGCGCAGGCCAAGTTGGACAATAGACCCATGCAGCTGTAATGGGTGTGACCATAGGACAGGGTGATTGGGGGGCTGTCTGAGCCTGCGTGCAAATGAGGTGGCCCCTTATTATGGTAATGGATCCAGCTGCCCATCTCTCTCCTCCACTATCTTTTTAATATACAAATGCTAATGGTGCCCTTTCTGAGCAAACTCTGCAGTGTTCTTCAGGGAATGCAAGGCCTCACCCGCAAGCTGATAAGGCAGCTTTCTCAAGTTAATTTACTCATTGCTTTTAATGCCCAGCCAGCGATGCTCCTCTGAATCCCTCTGGGAATATTCAGCCCTCTGTGTGCGCATTAGAATGAGTCGACCAGCCAGTCCTCCCTCTTTTATATGCATTGGTGAAAAATGTCATTATCTTATAAGAGCTATATAAGAGATTGGGGCTCAAACTCACTTAATAGGGCAGCTCGAACTAAACATTTCACATTGTCCCTTCAGGTGGCCTTAAAAAAACAAACAAACCTGAATTCTTCAGGATGAAGAACACAGAAAGAAAACGATGAACTGCATGACATTCCATTTATGTACTCCATATAAAAATTTATAGCAATCAACAATGTTCTTATGCATTTTCCCTTGAGAGAATTATTTTAGAAATATCTAATTTATTTGTTTATTGTGTTGTTTTATATTAAATAAAGGATAATTTAAACTACTCGCATGCGTTCATCGTCGAGCTTTTGAAAATGTGGATTATGTGCATCACACAATCAGTAGTGCTTAGCTTTACAGCATTATTTGGACCATTATAGTACACTTACACGAGTGGGCAAGTACAAATCGTACCTTGGGTGTTATCACTAAAACCCACACTTATCAGCACCACTTAATGTAGAGTGGTTTCATATCTTTTATTTACCTTCAAAACCAGACACAGCTATCTTAGAAAGCTAGCTTATGTAAATACAGCTTTCTAAATCATATGCCTGTCCAAAAAAAAAGAAAAAAAAAAAAAAAAGAAAAAGGCATCCCTGGATTATGTGTCATGTGACAAATCCTAGTGTCCATTTCAATGCCACTATTCCTGGGTTAAAATAATCAAATTAAGCAATTTACTAAGAATAGTGTATAAGATTAAAACAGAACATGCAGGCATCCGTTACTAAGCCAGTGAGCATGGAAAAAGAAAAAAAAAAACCTGGTTAAGGAAAGTACAGAACCCGGAGGAAACCCACACAGACACGGGGAGAACGTGTGCAGAAATTCCATGCTCGGGATCGGACTAAGGACTATGGAGCTGTGAGAGGGTCGAGAGAAAATGTAAACCTTTATATAAACCTATAAAGAGACGTATAATTAGGGATCAAAACATGGCAGACCTTGGCTGACCAACAGTAGACCAACAACAACATACAGTAAGTCTTTTTATGGGCCTGTTTCAGTCAGGCCAGAGTGGGTAGTTATTGGACATCCATGGTCAGTCAGGGTGAACCGGGAATGACTGGTTCTTCATGCAAGATTCGAGCATCAAGCTTGGAGAATAAATGATTCTACAGACTTCAGATCTGATCGGCCAATCCCTATATAAATATAAAACCACCAATTGTATTATGCAAGCAGTTTGCAAGCAGTTATATCACTGATAAGTGATTGTCATCTAGCGTTTATCGTCTCCTTGTTGTTCTGCTCGCCAGCAGTGAGGTTCTTGCAAGGCAGCTAGGTTGAAGCATGACCACCAAGCTATTTTTATTTAGCCAGCAGCTCTGGCCACAGCTAAACAGGGAATAAATTAAAAGCTATGACTATCCAGTATATTCCAGTTTGTTCATGCACTGCTTCAGAAATGTCCCTCTAAGAGAAGAGCTCATACGGTCATTAGCGCAGGTTAATAGAGTGTGAAGTCGGTAGGGGAAATGATGCGGTGACTTGTTACAGCACACCTGACAAAAATCAATCTTGTATGCACTTGTAAGGAAGTCTGTGGTTAGAGGAAATCATTTTAGCTATCTACGGTTCATGTGCTGTAAATTGTTTTCACTCGGGCTTAGTAATAATTTGCAGAGCTCACCGAAACTCCGGTACAGACATCAGGCAGTCAACCAAATCTCAGCTTGCAGCAGTTTCTAATACTCTCCACGTTTCTCTGTTTGTGTTATTCATATCCTGCTCAAGTGAGTACTATATCAGCACCGAGGTTATCTGAAGGATCCAGCGTGTTTATCTGGACTCAACTCGCCAGGGCCGATTATGACATTACATCACATTACGTCAGCTGCTTGCTTTTCCCGTTTCCGTTCCAATTAAGATTACGGCATTGTACTATCAATCATGATCCCATTTCACTGCAAAGCCCTGAAAGCAGGAAGAAATGTAATGTGCAGCTCTTGTGTACACAGCTGATAACATGCATTGCAGCTCAGATTACATAGCATTTCTCCAGTGGTAAGTCGAAAGAGGACATTGCTCCTGCCTTGGCCTCTGAGAACATTAGGAAATTTAGTTCAGTGTTTACTTCCTATGTAGTGCAAGTCAGAGTTAGGGTTACACCATAATCCAAAACAATATGAAAATGATTGGAAAAACTGGCTTGAAAAATGATTTGCTTCATGACCCTGTGATGATATACATCACAGATTAACATATAGCCCTACAACCGACAGTCATCATCACTCCAGGAAAATAGGCCCTGTCCCTCAACATATTAAACCACAAATGTAATCACTTTTGTACAGAAATATATGAATACAGACACTTCAACACACACTCTTTTCATCACCTGCCTGTGCTGAGAAAGTCAACTCATGCAGTTAATGTTCAACCGCTGAGACACTGGACGAGCCTCGCACCGGACAAGTGCACAATGCCTTATCTGTGTGTGTTTTCTCTTTCTGGCTATCTGCTGATCGCAGGAAGTATTTGAACACTTCTCAATAGACAGTTCCTTTGCAGATAATGCCTGGAGCGTGTGGACCCAGGAAGTGTGAAGGGTAAACACCCCCAGTAAAACAGCAGTATTTTATTTTGACCCACAGGTGTGTGAACTGAGAGCGCTGACGCTTTTAAGTCAAGGTTTAGCAGCTGCCAAGCTGAGAATAATTGTGAACCAAATAACACATGCTTTCCATCTAAACAGCCTTATAATGAAATATTCCCAATAATCCGGAATGTCATACTATAGGGGGAAAAAAAGTTTCATTCACAATAGAATTGAGAGAACATAATTTTCCGGGGGGGAAAAAAACAAGATATATTGGAAGCTTGTGCTATCCACAGATTTGTAAGTCCTGTGGGAAACACGATCTGTAAATGAAAAAGCAGAGGGTTACGGAATGTCCGCATTTCCCTCCCAGTCCACAATGATTTGAGAGCCAGGAAATAAATATTTCCCAGTCCAGGTCTGCCATAGTCGAAGCAGGGTGCCTGCTACACACTGGATCACATATCCTAAGGCCAGGCCCAAGGTCACGGACAATAGAACATGCTGAAACCAGAGAGCAGGGAATCAGCAAGAGGAATCGTCCACCCTGTGAGGGAAAAATAAGAGACTGAGGCGGTAGAGTCAGTAGAGATGAGTGTATGTCGCCAGGGATTGTAGTGGCATGGGTATATTTGTCATCAGCAGGCCCTTTTAACTCCATGGTTCTCTGGGAGGTTATTTACTGTTCCGTAATTTGGAAGCGTAATTGATTTGGCTTGGATTTCAGGCAGAGGAGGAAGGGGCCCTTCACGGCCTGCTACGACTTCCCAGCCGCCCCAGTTATCAGCGTTCCCACAGCACGACGTGGTCTGGCGCCTTCACTCCATCCAGTCGCAGCACAATGTAATGTTTTGCCCGTTTTCATCAATGTGGCAACGAGAGGGGTGAACACATGTTCGCGAATGATGACAGCAAGATATGATCTTGCTTGCAACCCTGAACAAATGAGGCGGTCGTGCATGCATGGGGAACGGTGACAAGATCCAACCCGAACCTTAGGAAAGCGGTTGCTTCCAGTTATCCGTCGAGGAGCCAGCCTCTAGACCGAATCTCCTAACAATGGACCGTGACTGTGAAAGTTGCGGAACGTTTTAGGAAAGGAAAAAAAAAAAATAGTAATCAAGATCTTGCACAATATTATGCCAATAGCTAAGCTGTTAGCAAGAGATAATTAGAAAGACATCTGACCAATATGACCTCAGAAGGGGGAGGGATGCAGGCACACTTCACCCCTAAACACCGTTTAACGCAGGCGTTAAGACAAAACAAACAACAAATGTCAGGCAGGCAAGAGTTCCTCTCAAACAGCTGAAAATATACAACTTCCTCTACAGACTATTTTGGCCAGGTGCACAGCTTTAAGGCAAGTAAATAATATATATATATGTATGTATATATATATGATAGCAATATATATACACTTCTGATCAAAATCTTAAGGCCTTTTTGCTTTTGCCATCAGGAGATCATGACAGTGTGACTGTCTGAAGGACAATGACATTAAAGCCATATTTTT
>CM074959.1:2007719-2019650 GCA_037577455.1 Pangasius macronema | reverse complement strand
GAATACTTGTAATATTTTCCCTGGTCTTAAGATTTTGATCAGGAGTGTACACACACACACACACACACACACACACATCTGATAGCAATTAAGTGCGGTCTGTATAAACTTCATTTGCATTTTTATACATTTGTGTATAAATGTTGCGCCTTAGCTTAAAGAAGTTTGTTTCAAGGCTTCTGGGACGCATTATGATTTCCGACCACATTGGAATCATTTGCTCTATGCCCATGTGTGCATCAAGTGAAAATGCGTGAAGGGTGTAATTCTCCGGGGGGGGTGGCGATCAGGAATCTGCCCTGCCTCGCAAAAGCCACAAGCTTTTCCACACCATTGCATTCATCTGTTTCCTGACAGCACTGCCCAAGAGTCAGTACCCAAAAGCAGCTCTTGTGCAATGGTGTTGAACACAGAACTGCATGTTTCTCTTCCTCTGGTCCATTGAGAAACGCACTGACCAGATTAAAATGAAAATCCATCAGCAGTGAGAATTTACCCACAAACCCACATCCACATCAGAGCATACGCAGGCACACAAACCCACATCCAGATGTACACGCAAATTATATCATGCAAAACAACTCCCCTCCCTTTCACCATCTCAGGTAATTGGCTGTAAGGTATTATCAGCCTAATTATCAAATAAATCCCGCTCTTCCTCTGCGGTGCTGCATTTACACAAAACAGGAAGGGGGGATTAGTGGGGAACGCTGTGCTCAGATCCGGAGCCCTGCAACTCACTGCAGGAAATCTACTCAGCATTTAGCACACCAGACACATGTCTGCCAGCGTATACACACACACACACACACACACACACACAGTTTCTCTTACTATCTTTCTGAGGACCTTCCACTGACAATTATTAATGCACCATTGCTAAGGAATGCTTTGCTACACCTAAATCTAAAACTGACTTTAACTTCAGTAACCAAAAGGAAACTTTTTTGTCCTTTTGGTTGTTGTTTGTTTTTTTTTTCTTTAATAAAAGCTCCAGTTTTTGTCCCCACAAGTTCAAATTTTGAATAAGACTAATTTTCATACCAGAATTTCAGGAAATTGGGGGAAATAAATGCTGCATTTCTATTCCTGAGATATACAGATTTTGAATGTTTGAGCAATTTATGACCTGAACAGAAATTACCAGAGTAAAACACATCCAAACCGCAGGACACAAATATCACACAAAACGTGCTCTGTTCTGCCGAGAATCATAAAAATGAGGTTTATGAAGTGTACATAACCTCTGGCAAAGATGAGTAAGTGCTGTAATAGTCGTGCCAAGAATATACTGTACGTACTTAAGCTGTGGGTAAGTGTGCGTGCAATTTTTACGAGGCTTTTTCTAAGTAAATACGAGCAGGAGGAGCCATGTTATTGCGTCTTAACACACGGCGCTTTTTAAAAGTTTGGCTTATTTTTCTTTTTCTATCCTGAGCTTGCAGAGATGAACACACGTTGCTCGTACAGTGTGTGTTTGTTGCAGGGCTGATGATGGACAGGAGCACAGCTTTTCAGTGATATTGACCTCGCTGCTGAATGACTCACGACTGAAGAGATGTTGAACATCTGTTGGAAAGTGCACAGGGGCAGCCGCAGTAAGGACTGGGGGGACGTGTGGGGTGTGTGTGTGTGTGTGTGTGTGTAGGGGGGGTTCAGTGTGGCTTCTTTTCCTCTTGTAGGCATTATCTCATCCCCTGAACACTCCCGCTCCATCCTCCCCATCCCGGCTACACGCACAGAAGCATTACTCGCATCTGTCACCCATTAATCGCCAAATTATGGAAGAATTGCGCGTCAAAAGCCATTACCAGCGCTGCGCCCCAAGGGCTTTGGGCTTTCTGTCTCTCTCTCACATGGTCTCTATGTCAAAATGCTTCATTGTCTTTGATTGGGAAGACTGTATATGGGTCAGCACACAAACCTTAGCTTTCCTCGCTCCTATTGTAGCGAAGGAATACTGTACGTTCAAGTGAGAGGATGGTCTTCCAAAGCTTGGATTATGGATTAGGTTTCAACCTTCAAAGATCCTGAAACTGGAGAATAAATAAATGAAAATGACAGAACACACACACACAAATGAAATCTTCGTCTTCCTAACAGAGCTGGACAGTACATAAGTAACATGACAAAAACCTCAAACGTCTACTGTAATTTTCCATAAACATATGTTTGACTTCTTCACTTTTTTACTTTGACCAAAAACACCATGGATCAAATATGTTTTCCATTTTCCTGCCTTCCAATCCAATTTAAATCCCAGTTCTGTGCATTTTAACTTTATTTATTAACTAGATCTAACACCTCCAATTTACCAATTTGGATTAAAAAAACATCTTTGTGCATGCACTGCCTGTTAGTCTCATTTCCTCTTCATACATTAAAGGTATTTTAACGCAATAGTGTGGCTGTATTTTATTTTATTTTGTACAAATTCACTCTTAAGAAAAGATATGAACGCTGACTGCACACTAAGCCCATTCTTTCACTGTAACTTTTCACAGGAAGAGAAAAAAATCTGATTTCTAATTTCAGGTAAATAAACAATGTACTTTTTCATTTTAAATCCTTTTTAACATTCTTTAACTTTCACTTAAGTTGAATTTTTATATATTGCTTCCAGCCTTTCTGTATACTCTTAACATATATAGGCAGAGTAGGCCATTAGGCTGAAATACTGTCAATCATTTGGATTTTCCTGATTTAATATCATCTATCTGGATCAGAATTCCGATTCAAATCTAACTTCTCCTAAGTGTGTGTCTCTCTCTCTCTTTTTGCTGGCTATGTTGCCTATGCACAGAAGTCACACCTCTGCGAAGGATATTTCTGTTATGAATAAATCAGTGTTCTTGAAATCAGTAGTAAATGCATTGCTCTAGATTAATCACCACAAGCCATAAATTAGAGCGCATGCCTTACAATTTAGTATTAGAGGCTTAAATGTCTTCTGATTGGATCACTAGTTGTTAATAAAAAAAAATCGACAAAAACAGCAAAACGGTAGTATTTTTTTTTCTTCATGTAAAGATGTGAACACCTCTGTGGCAAGGAATTAAAGAGAAAAACAGTTGGTTCATATAAACAGATTTTTTTTTTTTTTTTTTTTTTTACACGAAATACCCCTGGTCATTCATGCAATGAATCAGCCAATCATGTGGCAGGAGCCCAATGTTCACATCACAGAGATCAGCCAAACTGAGACAAGAAGCACAGCAAAAAAAAGATTTAAGTACATAACTGCTCAAAAATTCATAATAATTCAAAATAAACTTTCATAAAAAGTCATTATGAAAATCCTGTGTTTAAGACACTGCTCTGTTCAGCATGTTGTCAAGCAGACTGAGGCTTTTCACTCTAGAGGGAATTCTGGAGTAAATAGTCTCACAGCTCCAGGGTCCTCGGTTCGATCGAGCTTGGTTGCTGCCTGTGTTCTCCCCATTTGTGTGTGGATTTCCCCAGGGTTCTCTGGTTTCCTCCCATCTCTCAAAAACATGCTGGTAGGTACTGTAGATTGGCTACAATAAATTTCCCCTAGGTGTGAATAAGTGTGCTATGGCATCCGTTCCAGGGTGTATTCCCAGACATTCTTCTGCCCCAGTGTTCATGGGATAAAGCACTTACTAAAAATGAATGAATGAATGAATGAATGTACTACTCGGTAGCCTGTGGAGGATTAAAATTTACTTGCCCTCCCATATCAGCATAATACCTAAGGTACTTTACCCCTTCACTCTCTCAAGTGCTGTGTTGACAGAGAAAACAACCTGGCAGAATCCATAGCAGAGGAACTTTGAGATCCTGTTGCAGGCCTCCCTCTGTGTTCCTAGTGAGGTAGCGTAGTCTAACAAAGGCCTTCGATTCAGGTAAAGGATAGTACTGACCTCACGTCACAGAACTGAGTAGCTGGGAGGGGTGGAAAGGCCGGTCGAGGCTCAAACCAGCCCTTTCACTGCACTTGGGAAACAAAGACTCACTTATTCTGCCAGCACTGACAGCTGAAAATATCTTTAAGCTTAGGCTGTGGCAATGAGGCTCTGCACGTGTGTGTGTGTACGTGTGTGTGTGTACGTGTGTGTGGGTGTTTGTGAGAGAGAGTGAGTAAGAGAGAGAAGAAGAAGAAGACACCCTAAATTTCATCTTTTTACAAATTACTCTAAATATCATCATAATTAATCAATATTCTACATATTAGTCACAAAAGATTTTTTTTTGTTCTAAATTATTAAATATAAATTGTAAAATGGCAGGCAATCAATCACATAAACAATTTATATAGAAAAAAAAATCTAGAAAAGCACTAAAGCAAATACTCTGTCTTAAACTGATCTGAAGATTCTTACGGTTCATTCAGAAACACTGCTGCCTGTCACCTCCTGTTGTTGGTGGACGGCTGTGTCCAGAGGAACAGCAGGCCTCCCATGTGTGACCGTGGCCACAGGCCCAAGCCTCCCTTACCCCTCCAACACAGCTGTTGTTTTCAAGGCTTAGGACTCCAGGTCAAGACCCAGAGACAAGAACAACAGACTCAATGCAGCCTTTGTCTCTCTACAAGTGGACAGAAAGGTGTGCCTTTTGGCCGAGCATCTCAACACTGAGGCAGGGAACCCCATACTGTGAAAGTCCACAGCGGCCATTTTGAATGAAGAGTCCTTGTGTGATGATCACAGTGGGGGACACCATCAAAGTTAGGTGATGCGAACTGAAAGGAGAAAAGGCCCATGGTATAAGATATCCAGAATTTTCAGACAGAATGGTGGGCTTTCTGAAGCAGCAAACACAAATTCGCTGTGGCACATTCAAATCTGTGCACTTGATATTAACAAAAGCATGTCTGTTTGTAAAAGAAACAAATCGTTTAAGGAATATCTTGGTAACAAGCCATTGCATTTTTGAATCGCTATTAGCAGCAAAAATGTGTGATCTGTTTGGAGATCCGTATCACTTTTCATGACCTTTATTAAGAAACCCCACCATGTACCTTGGACCAATACAGACGAACATGAACGTGCATGTTTGGAGAAACAAGCAACAGATTGCTTAGCTCATATATCAGGCATAATCTGTTCTTCTTAAATGATTTAATACGGTCCACAGTAAAAGAAACCACCTGGCTTAGGACGCCGGATTCTCTGCATGCTTTCTTGAATGGACAAACATATTCCAAAACCAAAGATTTTTTTTTTCTTCATCTTTCCCAATCTGTGCTCACTTGTACAATTATAAATTCCCGCTGGCTTTTTTTTCTCCTGACTTAGCCGGTAGGAGGTAAAGACTATGTGGCAAATCACTTCCTGAGGAAATGTCTCCACCGCTAACAGAGCTCCTGGAGAGACTGTTATGGTAATCTGGCCATGTTTAACACTGCAGAATGTCTGTAGCCAGAGCAAGGAAATGCACCATGAAACGCAATAGCTTAGGGCAGGAAGCTGGGATCCAGTGAAGGAAGTGACAGGAAGCAAACATGGCAAACACAGCATGTCTCGACTTCCCCCCTCCACATAGTCTGCATCTTTGGCTGGGCCGGACCCAACCCAGTGGGGCAGCATCTTGTTTTCAGTGGGAGTCTCGTCTCTCCCAATTTTACAGCTGGACAGAGAGCATCAATGGAGGCAGTGAAGCCACGGCTAGACAATAGACTGTTAGCCAAGCCAGCAGACCAATCCAGGATTTCCTGGCTTATGGCACAAAAAAACTTTGCACAGTCACTGCACAACGAATGCTTTAGGAAACAAGTGTAGTGGTAGTCGTCGCAATCAGAGTCCTGAGATGTGCTATGGCTTTGTAGCTATTCTCTGTGGCATTCCCATATGTCCAAAACCATTCCTCATTCTGTCATAGCCATGACTGCAATCCAGCCTAGTATTATCAATGCGCACATAACAGGAAATAGAGATGGATAGTTCATCCAGCTCTCAAACACAAAGGCATGTTTGGCCTGGAAAGCTCGCCCACCATATGCTCCTCAACTTGCACGGAAGTTGCCGGACCGCAGTGATGGGCCTTAACTGATACTGTGCCAACCTGCCTCGCTGACCTCCCCATGGGGTGTCTTGCCAGCCTTTCCCCCGGATTAACTACCTATTTCAAAGAAGGATCCCGACAGTTTGAAACGGAATACCCTTGTATTCATTTGTGTGGAGCAATTCATACCTCCCAATCTTATCCATCTATTGAACGAGATCTTATTTAATAGACCAATCCTCTGCATGTCACTCTAATAATGTGGACAGCACTTCCTCTTGAATTACTTGTAATCAGTCTATTTTACTGCCAAAAGCCCTCGGAACACACTCCATTAAAAACAGACGTCTGAACAGAACCTATTTCCATGCAAATGTATAAAAGCTCGGCTTGACACCGTCGCAATTACGCTGTTTCCGAAGTCTCTATTTAACCACAAGTAATTGGACGCTGCTTTAAACCTCCACAACTGCTGCCAAATAGTCAGATTGAGGGGTTCGTGTTCGAATTTGTGATTATGTTAACCATTTTTTACAAAAGGGAATTGAGGGAAAGAGCTCATTTACTTTGTGCACATTTTCTCTGACTCTCTTCATCTCTTTAATTCTTGGTCACTCCTTGGTCACAGGACTGTTGGTCACAGCAGTTAGCAGTCGTTTGGGCAAACTCCGACATCCTTCCTGCCCATTCTAGCGTCGTCCAATTCCTCTTGCCCTTCCCATCACCCCTGGTAGAGGATATAATCTTCTCAAAAGCAGCGCTGTAGGCTGGAGTTGTCTTGACTCAGATGTTTGGGTGGCTAAGCAGACGGTTGGAAAGGTTGTCGGACCGTTCAGGCCCAACTGGTTCCAAAAAGTGTCCAACACAATGGCCATTGTGTGTTCGAACAGGAGCAGGCATTGATTTAAGGCACCAAAGTGAAAGATCTGTTTTCATTAAACCCTTCACGATCTCCTTCAAGATCACAAGTACAAAAGCACTGCTCAGGTACTAGACTCAGCAAAGGCGTGATGTGTGGTGACGAAGACATTTTGCACCTCAGCTACAACTTCTCTAGGTAAATTAGAATAATTCTGAAAAGCTAAGACAGTGTTAAAAAATTACTGGTTAATTCAGACCTATTTCTGAGAGATAATATCCCTCTGTGAATCCCTTTCAGTAAAGACTTATTTTTGCAACGTAATTCAAATAATACAGTTCAGATATTAGGCTTATTATTTATATAGGTACAATAATATTCTAGCTACTTATTAGAGCCATGGAGCTTTTCATTCCTGAACTTTCCACCAATAGAATACATTAGGTCCTAATTATGGGACCTAATTATTTATTGTCTTGTTTTATTTTAAGTGATTTTGAGTTACAGTATTTTTCATTCTAAATTGTATTATCAGCAATAACAAGTGAAATGTAGAATCTTAGAAATAGTTACGTGAATTTTAGCATTTCCTAGTTAGCTCTGATGTCAGTGTACAGTCGAGCTGGCATGGACTCCATTAGTTTGAGTAAATCTTGATCCCGATCAAATGTGAGATCAAATCCACCGGATTCGAAGACTCAGATACAGATTCATTTTATGGACTGTTCAAATATTAGGCTCATTATTTATAATGATTGTATATGATACTATTCTGGCTGTTTATCAGACAGAACACATTAGGTCCGAGTTGGCATTACTTACAGGCTGATTTGTTATCGAGCTATGGAGTTTTGGTTTAAACTAATTCAATTCCAGGGAGCAAACAAGGTAATAACTCAACGAGCTTTGATAATAGCGGGTTGTGATTTCCAAGAACTATACCAGAATTTTAAAAACACATATCACATATCCCCTGGCTATGCTTCATGGTCCTCTCTTTGAGAGCCACTGACTTAGTGTGACTTTTTTTTAACCGTTCTTCCTTCCCTTCCTCCGTTTCTTCATCAAGAACAGATGCCTGGAGATGCTATTACATTATTGGATACACATCTCAGACCTTTATCCCAACCTTAAGATCAAACAAGTGGTCTCTGGGTCTCCCGAATGTTATGCTGTTCTCTGCCAAGCGGAGGTGCTGAATCTGGAGAACCACTCGCACGGCTATAGTACGAGAATCTACCAGATCCCGCTACACACCCTGAAAGAGCGGTATTGTCCCGGCTTCTTGCAGGACAGCTCTCTTTTAGTCAGCCTGCTTTCATTAGCTTTCCGTGTACAGGCCATTGCCACAGATCTGCTTCACATTCAACGGATCAAAGCGCAGGGAAAGGGCTCTGTAATGCAATAACGCGAGTCCACGGGGGAGCCGTTCTCTGGGAAAGTGCAATAGGTTAGAATATCAGTGAGATTTGCCAGTAGACCGTAACTGTTCACCTGTTGTCTGGTCCGGCTGGGCATTTGCAGAAGCACTCCATCTCCACTTCCTCAGACACTTATACGCTAGAAACGATATCCATATGTTGGCGGAAAGAGAATGTGGAAGACACTTTCTGCTTGGGGCAAAGCTTTAAAAATGGCACCTTCTTAGAAGGACGGCGAATAACAACAATAACAATAATTAAATTTAGTATGAACATACAGGATTAAATCCCAGGGAGTTTTCATTACCTTGAAGCTGGCCTCGTATAGCGACGTCCAAAATTCTGAGATCACATGGAGAATCTGGGATTTTTTCTTTTTAATGTAAATCTGGAAATAAACAAAAACAAAGAAAGGAAATGTTCGATATTTTGCATATTCAGTGTTCAAGATTCGGCATTATTTCTACGACAAATTTGGGATATTCCTCATGCTTCATCAACACCTTTGTACAGAAGGTCAGATTTTCCTCAAGTCTGACAACTTGTATACAAACTTCTGGAGTACGTGTCAGCTCGAGTGCGTGCTGTCATTACACCAAAATACCAAACACCAAGAATTTCTGAATAACTTTTCACCCAAGCTGTTGCTGATCATTTCATTTGTAAAGAATTTTTTTTAATTAAATTAGAAAAGAATGCAAAGTAGACATATTTGGACCACACTGTACTGTACGTCCTGTAATAAAGATTCTCAAACGTTTTACAGCCAGGGAACTGTATTAAGTATAAAATAAATTTCATGCATTCCCATGAACATTCAACTATTCATACATTAGGTTTATTATTTAAATGTGTGCAATAATGTTTTATTAAATTGAATAATACTATTCAACTTACATGGCTGGCTGTTAAGTACAAGAACTCAAAAATAATAAAAAAAATATAATACTTTGATAATATTGGCTTTGGTGTTTTTCACCACTGTAGCAAAATTTTAAAAAAATAAATAAATAAATAAATAAATAAATAAATAGCTAGCTAGCAGACCCCCTGGCTATGCTTCGCAGATCCCCAGACCCCACGGTGAGATGCTGTAATAGAAAACTGACAGAATCGATGTTTTCACATTCACTCATTTTTCGTTCGCATTACAACAAAATGGCTCCAAATGCGTTTTCTCTCGTAGCTCGTCTCTGCAGTGCTGCCTTATCGTGTGACAGGGGTCCTGACAGGTGGCTGTTCAAGCTGCTCCTTCACAAGTCGTAGCACTTGCTTCTATCCCGACTGCTGCGGATTAAATGTGTCCATCTGTCGGAAGAATTAGGAGTAATCTGCAGGAATTTTCAGATCGCGCAGCATTTTGATCTGGTGGGAGAAAAGTAATCTGAACCCCACAGCCACCTGCAGCCATCCCGGACCTCAGGAAGTGGAGCGCATGAGACTTTTCCCCCCGGCTCTCGGAGACGGATAATCCCTATTCAGGAATCACATGCAGATATTTACATTTGCCTGCCACTTTAATAGGAACACCTGCAACTATGTTCATTCGTGTAATTATCCAGTCAGCCAATCATGTGACAGCAGTGCAATGAAAACCTCAGTGATCTGGTTTGAGTATTTCGTAAACTACTGATCTCCTGGGATTTCCGCACACAACAGTCTTTAGAGTTGGTGCAAAAAACATCCAGTGAGACGTCTTCTTGATGAGAGAGGTCAGAGGAGAACGGCCAGATTGGTTTGAGCTGACAGGGAGGCCACGGCAACACAAATAAGCACTCTTTACAACCGTGGCGAGCAGAAAAGCATCTCAGAATGCACGACATATCAAACCTACACCACATCAGGTCCAGTCCTGTCAGCCACGAACGGGAATCTGAGGCTACAGTGGGCACGGGATCACCCAAACCGGACAGTTAAAGATTGTAAAAATGTCACCTGGTCTGATGAGCCTCGATTTCTGCTGCACGGTTTGAAATCTGCATCAACAGCATGAATCGATGCGTCAACATTTCAGGCTGGTGGGGGTAGCGTAATGGTGCGAGGAATGTTTTCTTGCTACACATTGGGCCTCTTTATACCATTCGAGCATCGTTGAAATTCCACAGCTACTTCCAGCATGAAATAGAAGTCCTTATTAAAAGAGACTTAATTACTAGAAAATGAAGCCTAATAGCGATGCTATTAGCGATGTGCTCTCTAGGCTATATTTAGCAATATTCTACTGATTTATGACTTATTTTTGTACATTTAGGAGGAACATCTAAAAGGTTGTGGTACGAACGAGAACTAATACCCATCACTGTTGCTACAACACTACAAACAACTGTATTTATCATGGCAGTTTATTGTCACAGCTAGCTATTAGCATTCAGCTAGTTTTTATCACCAGTTATCATCATGCTAGTAGTTAGTTTGCCTTTCCAGCGTTCATCTTTCTTTTGTACTTCATACTTTATGCAAATTTAAGATTTTATACTTCTAGATGTTAGCTTGCATAGAGTATTTGAAGCATTGAGTATTCATTTAGATACTTAACAGTACTTTTATATTATTTTAGCACTAATTTACGAGTGTGTAGATTTAGGAGGAATACTTGAAAAGTTTTGTTGTTGTTGTTGTTGTTTCATTGAATTATCCACCAAAGCAATATGAGGAAAGCTAGAACACAGGCGCTAATGCAATATCCCAGTTTCCCCAATTTCCAGACCATCACGAAAAAAAAGCAAACAATAAAAAAGAAATCATGGACACTTGTTTGTTCCCTGCTCACTGTTCTCCTGCCGTGCTCCAGGCTGTTCCTATACAGTTCATCGACAGAGCGAAGTGAACCTCAGTCGCCAGGCAAACAAACGTTTGACCTTTCCTTATCTCCGGCTCTAAATTTCACCCCGTGTTTGTTGGAGTACGTCAGCCCAACATCCGATTCGGGTTATGAAACAGCATTGCTACAACGGGCCGCGAACATTTGGCAACGCGGAATCTTAGGGGAACGTTACACTTTCAACATAATATGTTTGAGTTGAAACTGAACGTGCAGGTTGTGGCATGTTTGTTTTTAGAGGATAAACATTTCAAAGATATCGCAAAACCTCAAGAGGAAGATTTGCCCTTTCTGGAGGCTGAATCATGGCTAGCTCAGCCACAGAGAAAAACATATGCAAGCAGCTGTGTGGTTCCTTTGTTAGCCTTTGCACATCTAATGAGGCACAGAAAAAATTTTTTTAGACAGTTCGGTGACTGAAACAGATTTCCTGGAAATCCCCAAAGTTAAACATTTATTTGTACCACCCAAGGCAGGAATAATTTGCATCTGCTGTAGCATTTCTACACACGTACGTGAATTAATATAGAAGTGTAATGATGCTGAAGGGAGAGCGAGTTAATAAGCTTCTAAAAAAAAAAATTACATATATCCAGAGGCATTTGTGCTAACTCAGACCAGGAAAATCACTCTCGATAGCCAACAGCAAGGCGCTCAAGCCGATACTGCTCCGTGGGGATAAAAATCACAGATGCCTCCATGTTCATCTTTTTTTTAGTTCGCCTTTGAACTATAACTCATTAGAAAGTAAAGAGGTGCTGCTTTGTTTACGGTTCATGCTGTGAGCTGCCATGTTGATTTGACATCACTTGCTGAACTCGGAGTTGAGGAGACCGCCCCGAGCTCGAGTATGAATCCCGAGTATG
>CM074959.1:1969245-1986442 GCA_037577455.1 Pangasius macronema | reverse complement strand
TTACAGAAATCAAAGGGAAAAGCTCCCACACTAACTTCCTTTATCTGTTTGTTTCATTCTTGCTCATTTCCTGACCAGTGATGTATTGTTAAGACCATTAAAAGCTTAGTATTTTTGCCATTTTGTGCTTGGCCCTGGAGTTGCCCAGGAGTGTGTGTGTGTGTGTGTGTGTGTGTGTGTGTGTGTGTGTGTGTACACCGAAATTTGGTTCTTTTGCCTTTTCCTTTTGGTTGCTGCTGCTTATCAAACCAAAAGCATGATCAGATAACTCTTGTTAAGAGTCTGTTCTGCGTGAGAGCGACACCCAGCGTCCAAAACCAGGAACTTCAGTTTAACTTCTTCAATGTTTTTTTTTTTTTTTTTTTTTGGCGGTTTTAAAAATGGCGGCGGCCACAGAATCATCCTGCAAACTTTCAGCTTAATCAGATGCAGTGGTTTCCAGTGTATCAGTGGATTTCCACTTTATTTTATGATTGTATTATATGTGATTTAATCGTTGTTATTGCTAATCAACTTTTCTATTCTCTCATTAGGTTTGTGTTGTATTAGAGCCCCTTGTGTTTACACTGCAGAAGTGAAGCATGAGAAGATATCTCCAGTGTACTTAAATATATCTACTGTTTCCTGTTACAAGATTAAACCAAATATATGGTTATTAAACCTATTGCCAGATTTATTTATTTATTTATTTCCCCATTTGCTTGCTTGAAATAATTTTGCTCTGTTGACGTATGATTTTTCAAATGTAGCAGATTTTAAACTTGTATTTTGCTAGAAAATTATTGCCAATAAAATAAGTCTATTTAAAGCTCGAAATGTGTAAAAGCATCTCAAAACGGTCTGAATGATATTACATTTAATTTAGAAGCATCTCGTAATAAGAAATATTTGATGCATTTATCCAAAATTAAGATATTTTTCACTTTTCAAGATTTCTTTTTTGTTTTTTTTTTAGTGTAATTTTAAAAACTGTAGTCATTGTCAAACAAACAAATTATAAACAAACAAACAAAAACAAACAAGGAAATATATTTTTATTTCACTCTGCATAAAGAGGCATGCTTTTAACAGACATGTTTTTTAATAGACAAGTAACTAAAATCTTTTCTTTTCATTTGAGAGACTGTAAACTTCTTTTTTTTTTTACTGGCTGTGATCGACATATTTACACCTATTTGATCTGCTTTGTCAGAAATGATATAAATGCACACATTATAAAGGCGCTGACTGATAATCAGAGCTGTTTTCCTGGCAGAAGTCGAGATTTTCCTCGAGTACCCTTCAGAAATCTGGCAGACTAGTGATAAATATTTTGCAGCCAATAAAGTGAACAAAA
Source organism: Pangasius macronema (assembly GCA_037577455.1). Lineage (NCBI taxonomy): Eukaryota > Metazoa > Chordata > Actinopteri > Siluriformes > Pangasiidae > Pangasius > Pangasius macronema. Next base: position 1,985,106 of record CM074959.1, on the reverse strand, counting down.
CCCATCTCAGGATATTTACAAGATTTCTTCCATAACATGCTTATAATGAGAAATTAAATATTAATGTCAACTAAACTGACTTGACAACTTGAAACCAGAAACAATTGTGCATATTTTCTTTTCTTGGCTTTATTCAGTAGACTTCTGGAAAGATGCATCACTGTCAAACTTTCCGTCAATTGATTGAATCGACATATTTCTTTTCATTGATAATATCAATGCTTTGAAAGACAAGAGATTTAGGTTGAATACTTCTTTTATTATTTTTTAAAGATTATTGCATTTTCTATATATATATTTTTATATTTTTGTTGTTGATGTTGATGTTCATGATGATGATGAATATGATGAATGTATTTATGATGTGGTCTGTTCCCCTTTTTTTTTGATAGCCTAATTGTAATTTTATAAACAAACAAACAAACAAACAAACAAACAAACTTATACATGATACATATATGCATATATTTAGGTAAATTTCATAGTCATAAATCTATGGTCATGTCTTCAAATCTACCAGATAACAAGAAGACATTTCTCTCTCTCTCTCTCTCTCTTTCTCTCTCTCTCTCTATTTCTCTTTCTTTTGTTTTAGCAAAATGATTAATTAACATGAAAGATGAAAAAACTTCCATATGCTATTAAACAATTTTTGTATCTTCTCTCTCTCTCTCTCTCTCTCTCTGTGTGTGTGTGTGTGTGTGTGTGTGTGTGTGTCTTCACTTCATACTTATATCAGGCTGTGCTTGTTTACCTCTACGTGGTTTTATTTGCCAAAAAACAGGAACGCATATACGTCGTTCCTATAGCGTGGCAGCGTCACGTGACCAGCGGCTTCACTGCATTTTACGACACTTGCCGAATTAAAGCTTGTCTTCCTCAAAGCAGAGAGGGGGGAGGAGGAGGGGGGAGGAAACCTATATCTGCCTAATGTTTTGACTTTCTCTGTATAATGAAAGAAATAAAACATTCAACTTTGTGTTTTGTGATTTAATAAATAACATCACAAAGATGCTTGTTGATGTCTAAATCTCTTTCTCTGACCAAATGTTATCTTTTATTTATTTATTTTTTTTAAAATCTGCTAGAGGAACATTAATCAAATGGGTTAATGATAAATATTCTTTATTACACAGATACACTGAAACCTTTAGCTCAAACCGGTGTGGATCTAGGACCGGACAAAAAAAAAATGTTAGTCTTTCTTTCTTAGAAAGATAGAAAGAAGGCACAAGATTTTTTTTTATAATATATATATTATTTATTTCTTTTTGTAGTGTTTCTATGGCTACACACACAGCCCTGGGATACGGCACTACAGACTGAGACGCTAATGTGAACGACGCTGTTGTTTTTGTGTGTATTTTGTGTACAATTTTATTCTTTTTTTTGCCTTGTTGTTTAGTGATGTAGGTTTTGGATGGAGTACCCGGCTGTGTAACCCGATAGGGGGCAGAGAGAGAGAGAGAGAGAGAGAGAGAGAGAAAGGGGGGGGTGAGGGAATGTTGGACTGCAATGGAGCAGAATGCCATACAGGTAATGGAAACTCCAACTTTATATTACATTAAATCAAGCTTTTGTGCTATTTTGTACTCGAGATTATTGACTTGACCCACACAGGAATAATTCTGAGTCTTATCCTCAGTGCTCAGTGGATTATTTGGTCGTGTAATATCGCCTTGTTTTTTGAATTCGCCCGAATCGCTGATTTGATCCTCGTCCTATCAAAGCCCTGGACGCTTTTCTTGCTCATTTGAACGGGAAAGTTTTTTTTATGGTATTGCCTTTTTTTTTTCTTTTTTTTTAAAGTTATGGTAAATTCTTTCTTTCTGGAGCCTTTCAGATTAACACCCATGTGTCCTCCTGCTCGCTGGCGATTCCACAGCTTCACTGTATCATTATTATTTTTGATTATTTTTGGTTATTTTCGTTAATGATTAATTTCTTTGTGTGGCGTGTCGGCTACCTAGCTCCTTTTTTCTTTTTTTTTTTTTTTGCCCTTCTACCCCCACCCCCACTACTGCACTTTCTCCATTTTACCCCACACAAATGTTTCATCATTTCATTAGTAGCTTTTTTTTGTTTCTTTTCTGTTCGCTTTGAATTCATGTCGAGCTGCTCGGGACATTTCCTCATTTTTCTCAAACGCTGTATTGTAGCTGAGTCGCTCGTCTGAGGCGAACACATTAAACAGGAACTCTGCTTTCTTTATAATGACGTGTTGATAAGCAGGTTTTAGCAAATATACTATCATATTATACACTTGAACAAGATGGAGAAATTCTTAATTTATTTATTCATGTATTTATATATTATTGACTACTCCTAACATCACGTGGCACTTCATTTTTTTTTTATTTTGCTTTAAATAATAATACTAATAATAATAATAATAATTCACAGGCGAATATGAGCTAATATGAGCTAATATTGTCAGCCTGTATACAATATAGCACAAAATGGCAGCTATTTTAAAGGCACTGAAGAAAGAAGCAAGTACATTTTGTTCTGTTGTATCGAGCTCCACTTTAGGAAGTTGAGCAAAATGACTTGAAATATAACTCTTTCTTATAAAGGAAGTTAGTGCTGTTGAATAATTCACGTTAAAAACAGCCTGAGGCGTTTCTCTTGGGTGTTTTTTTTTTTCTTCCCCCCTCATATTCTGACTGGTTGCTGTAACATTTTTACATTAATCCTACCTGTGTCGGTACAACGTATTGTTGACTCTTTTATTCGGAGTATTCTTCGTGGTTCCAGTTGATGATACCCGAAGAGACTCAGTATCTCTGCGGCTCTCCACCATCTGCTTTTCTACCGAACCTCCAATGATCTGGGTGTTTCTAGTGCGAAATCACTATACACACACACACACACACACACACACACACAAAATGAGAGGTATTATAAAAATATACATTTTATTTTTGGGGTTGTAACCCGCGGAATCAGTACCGGACTGTGACGAAAGGTCCCAAATCCTCGACGTGTACACCGGAGACTTCGAAACGAGGGTATCCAGAGACCCTGCAGGGGGGTAACGGAGGCCCCGATGGAGGCGGTGGGGGTAGGAAAGGCCGCCAGTTGCTTACTTCCTTTCTCCTCACTGCTTTGTTATAAAAAAAAAAAAAAATTTGGCTCAGCCTCATGATTGTCGAAAATATTATTATGTCAGCAATTCTACGTCACACTTGCTCTTATAAGTCGAGCAGGTAATAGCTTAGGCGAAGCTAGCCTACCTACCTACACGGCCTCCAGAGTTCAAGTTTATTAGAAATTCCCAAAATCAAGTTGAGTGAATAAATACATACGCATGGGATTCTCATTTGTTGCCCTTGGAAATGGGGAGGAACTTTCTTCTTGAACTGTATTAGTTTTCACCTCACAGGAAAAACAGGGCAATTTTCCGTCACTTATCTGAGCTGTTCCTGAGTAGCTTAAATGCATTGCGATGATGTGTTTTCAGCCGTGGAAACATTACCAGTGAGAATCAAGATGTTTTCGGTTTACAGATGACCGAAATGCTGTATTTTTTAATTAATTAATTAATTTATTTATTTTTAATTTATTTCATTCTGAGGCAGCGTTGTCTGTTTAAAAGTGGTAAATAGAGAGACGTACTCATTGAATCGAAGCAGAAGAATGCAGGCTTTTGTCAGTGGTCGGTGATGTTGAGCTGCTTTAAAAAAAAAAAAAAAAAAAAAAAAAATGCAGTGGATATTGCAGAAATGTGATCATGTGAGGTAGCTTTGCGTGTTTATAAAGTTGACCTTTAAATCCCAGGGTAAGGGTTTCTTTCTGTATTATTTGGCCATTTGGAATGAAAACTTCTTTTTTTTTTTGGATTTGTTTTACTCTTTATACCAGAGCTGTGTTGAATCCTCAACTCAGAAGGTGGCGATTAATTTCCTAGATCGTCTCGGCTCGACAGGAGTGCCGGCGTTAATTCAAATCGAAGGTTTAAATTTATGCACTCATTCTGATATGGTATTGTTTCTATAATAACTGCTCATTCACAGGGACTTGTATGATGGATTTATTTATTTTCTTCAAAAGTGTTGTTATTTAACAAAAAAAAAACCCATATAATTGGTGACGTGGTGAAGTTTTCTGTAACGAGATGTTCACATTTATGGAAGGAGTCTCCAGTGTTAGGACTTTATAACATTCAATACATTTTCAGACACATGAAAGTCTTCAGGACTTCCAGGAATTTGAGCTTTCCTGTTCTGTGGTAACATGACGAGCTGCATTTTTTTGTCTTATTAACTTAAACGAGAGAAAAAGTAGAGAAGCTGGTGCAGGGACGACTGATCATGGCTGCTGTGAACAGGAATTTACTTGTTTTGCAGCTTTTCCACAACATGACATGTAACTATAAATGGTTCAGAAGATCATGTTCATTAATAATTTACAAAACTGGGATGATTAGCAAATTGCTGTGGTTATAAGAGGATTAAGCAGGTCAGGATGCGCTGTTATTGGGGAGAAATTAAAAATAAATCACCTTTGGGGTAGGGACGCCATCTCGTGACTGCGTTGTTGATTGTCTTTCTGTAACAGCACACCCTGTCACTTTTCTTCGTCTGTATGAAGGAGGTACGAGTTGAATTCGTTGTTGTTGTTTTTTCCCTCGTCAGTGGTTAGGCCCCCCGTGCTGCCTGCGAGGCTCCTTCGCCTTCTACAAGTCGGTGAGCTGCAAGCCCGAGGCTGGCGGCCCCGCTAAGGTCTGGAGGCTGGGGGAGTTCTATTATATGCGCTGTGGCCCTCAGGAGCCCGTGTGTATCGCTGAGATCACTCTACTGTGGGAGGATCAGAGACAGCGTCACCCCCTGGCCAGCTCCAGACTCTATTACCTACCAGAGGACACACCCAAGGGCAGAACAAAGGAACACGGAGAGGTAAATAAGCAGGATTTAAAGTCACTGTAATACTTTTTATTTTTTTCTGTTTTTTTTTAAATAAATAGTGAATAAATGGTGAAAACACAATTAAGGGCATGCCATTATTTACGCTGAGCCTATCAGTAATATCAGTGCTACTGTTACACAAAATATTAAACGTTCAACAGTTCAATACTCTGTAACTTTCAGCGTTCTCAAGTCTGTCTGTAAACAGGCTATGCTGGTGTTGTTTTACGCCTGTAGAAGAGACAACCTACGCGTGCTAATTTGACTAATAACTAACCTCCATTGTATTATTTTTATTTTAAATCACATGACAGTGGTGGAGATGACTATCCACGAGTATCAGCGTGGTTACGGTTATTATTTAGCGCTAATATTTCACAGTAAGTCACATTGACGGGTCACTTGAAATGAAATGGGTTCATCAGAAATGCATTAAAAAACAAAACAAAACAAGTATAAGTTCTGTTAACTTTTTCAAACCAGAAAGTGCTTTAATATGATGTACAATGATTCAAATCTACATCTGAAAGAATGGAAAGAATGAAGTTTATGGCTGGACTAAATGAATATGGTGGTACATATTAGCCCTGTTGTTCTTAAAATTAAACCCGTAAACGATCCCTAGTTGCAAAACCTCTGTTTTGAATTATTTTAACATGTAGGTATTCAAAAGAAAAGGTTGTTATAAGCTCGAATTTATAGAATAACACTGTTTAAGGCAACCCAGTGGTAAAAATCTTTTCAAGCCATTACTATTGAAAATATAACGGTGACAATTATTATTTAGTAATGTATCTGAGTTTATGATCCGAGAAACAATCGGAAATATACAATAGTATATTCTATATTTTGTATTTAGTTTTAACCCTAGTGTAGATTTTTTTGGGGGGTCATAGTATAAGTTTAGTTGTCAGCCAGTGTGATGATATTATACTCGGTATTGGTGTTGAAGTCAGAATTATGGTACCTGAGGAACCTGAATCAGTAGTACAAAAGTCTTGGTGTTGATTTTAGTGAAACGGATAGTAATGCGTACTAACCTTAGAGAACATGATAGACAAATTTTGTGCCATGTCACAAGCCAGGCCTCATTAAGTGCACCGTTCCATCCTGTTACAGAGTCTAGTCATTTTGCAGAATGACTAGACTGAATGAATCTTGACTTGAAAACCCTTCCCCGTAATATTTTACTGGAAAATTACAGCTGCCAGAGCCGCAGGAGCTTGATGTGTAAGACTGAGTCACTGCTTTGGGAATTCGGTAGACGGATTTCTTGCCCACGTTTTACTTAAATGTTTAAAAAGAAAATCCTTCTAAATACAACAGCTAGGATGAAATACAAAAGCTGACTGCATCATTAGTTGTTTTTTACACTAGTTCAGCAGATGGGATGGTGTATGTTTGCCTGGTGGTTGCACATTAAAAGAGTAGGTGGAATTTTGGCGTTTTCCTTTTTTTCTCTCTCTTTCTTGGGAAACTGAATATTTTATAACAATGAAGCAGGAAAAGCAGATCCAGCCTATTTAAACCTATGCAAAGTTTGCATCCACCCAGCTCCAGTGGCTTCTAGTGAACCTGATAGCTCTGAAATACATAGCTTTTGCTGAATATGATCCGCGGACCATCGTGCGTGTTTGTGTTTGTGTTTTTGCGTGCCAGGATGAAGTCATTGGTGTGTCTAAGAAGGTTGTGGTACGAGTGGAGCATCTAGTGAAATGGACCTGTCCGGAGCCACCTCAGTGGAAACAGAACACCCCAAAGATCAGTGACCTCCATGTACTCAATGGTTCCGCCTGTATAACAGATCCACAGGAAGTGAAAAGCAAGGGTAAGCTCTAACTCAGACAGTCCGGCGTATCCTTTGATACAAGGCTCTGGATTCGACACGTCCGCGTACTTGTGGTTCAAGATTTGGAGAATTGCTTGAATATTCTTTGTCGGTGTTACAGCCTGATTGGTAATGGACGTATTTATTTATTTTTTTTCCTCCAGATGATGTTTCAGGAGTTCAGCACAGGGTTAAGGTGCTCAGTTACCCGCAGTACTGCCGCTTTCGCTCCCTGCAGAAACGGATCCATAACCGGGATGGCTGGGCCAGTCCGCAAGACCCTCATCTGCTGGCTTTGGGCTGGATTAAAATGACCCTACACAACACCCGGGTCCTGTACTGCAGAGACACTTTCAGCCATCCTAGTCTAGGCACCAACCCAAATTTAACGCCCGAGTTTGGTGAGTTTATAGTACAGGCTTTGCGTAGTTAATGAGCAGAGAAATCTGCCCCCAGTTCTCAGCACTTGGATGGATCTTTGGTATAATCTTCCCTTACGCCACAGCATTACTGAAGTCTCGACTAGTTGATTTGTTGATTAGTTTCCTGTAACAGCAGCTCTGACAGCAGTACCAGCTCAGGATTATATCAATGCGTTCGTACTAATATGTTGCGTTTCTATAGTAACAGCTCGTTCAAAACACTTGGGCCGCACCACACCAACGTGTCACTGATTGTTTTCTTATAACAGCATACTCCCAGAGGGTTTTATTTCTTTATTATTCTGACAGAAGTCTCTTTGTTTTATGGCAAGAGATTTATTTAATGAATGTTCCAGTGTCTGTGCTCTCAGTAAATTTCACGTACACACCCACAGTGGGCTAAATGGAGCCAACAAATATTAAGACAAAACTATTGTAGGCACGTTTTTAAAATGGCCGCCTCGTTCGTGTCTCTGTCGCAGGATGCCTCTCCGTAAGCCTGAAGGGTCGACCGCGGAAAAGACGGGGCAGAGACGGCGACGGGACTGATCAGCAAAGCCTCAACCCTCCCGAGTCATGGGGAGAGAGAACGAAGGCATGTGTTCAGAAATATTTCTGTCAGGAGTGTATGTTTAAGATGTGCACACACAGCCGCATTCCGACGATGGTAGCTAAAGAATTAAGCCTTAAGCATGAACAAATGGATTATAATTGGTGGTTAACGTATGACGGTGCAGGAAAATGTCATGAGCAACGTGGAGACGATGGAGGGAAACTGGCTTCCCCATCCTGAGGAGAAGATCTTTCTGGATCAGCTGTATCTCTTCATGGAGCGTAGAGGATCCCCCATCTGCAAGGTTCCCAACCTGGGCTTCAAAAAGAGTGAGTATTAGCTTCCTGGGATGCACGTTTGACTATTTTAGTCACATCATGCTAAAGCAGTTCTTTCATGCTCTTTTCTTCTGCTTAAGTCCATCTGCATTGTTTATTACATCTGTAATGGTCATTGTTCTTTGTCTGCAGTTGATCTCTTCCTGATGTACTCGGTTGTCAACAAGCTGGGTGGATATGAAGCAGTAAGTTTTAAATACTGTTTAGTGTGTATTGAATGACATTTCTTGTCAGTGCTTTAGCTTAGGGGTGGGAATGTTTAAGCTCCCTACGATTGAGTGTGATTTTGCCAAAATGTGATTATGCCTCTTATCCAGTTCTTTTTGTGTTTGCAATTCATAAAATCATTTTAAAAAAAAAAGCAAAGTTTGTCCATCTTCAAATCTGAAAGTTAGCTTCACTAGTTGTACACAGCCAATCATGGGTGCCTGTGAGCTCATGTATGTGGAAGAGGGCAGACAGCACTTCCGTCTGAGGATGTGACGCTGCCCTGTGACGCGGCAGTTTGAGAAGATGAGCTTGACTGGCTTCATGTGTGTCAGAGGATGCATGAGTTAGCCTTCATGCCTTCATCCTCACTGGTTGTTAGCTGTTGAGTAATAGGAGAGAGCTGGCTGCTGGGAGGGGAAATAAATCTGATTATGGAGATCTGTGCATTGATGTGGAAAAGACCGAATCAAGATGCATCCTAAGAACTGATTACTTGTTCTCACCTTGTGAGGACTTGGTAAAGCTCACTATACTATAAAGAAAATGGCAGACGTGTAGTTTACGCTTGTGTCGTGCTTCCAGGTGACATCTCGGCGCTTGTGGAAAGTGGTTTACAATGAGCTAGGGGGAAGTCCAGGCAGTACCAGTGCTGCCACATGTACCAGAAGACATTATGAAAAGTGAGTCCCATTACAGCAGCAAGTCAGTGGCACTGCAGTGATGATCCTCAGCTCGCACTATGACACTGGTTCATCTGGTTTGTTCCTTGATTCTCAGGTTGATGCTGCCGTACGAGCAGCACATAAAGGGCGGAAATCAACAGCTGAGCAAACCCAAAGCTCCAGCAGCTGCGGCTGTGTCTATCAGAAAGCCTGTGCGTGGGAGAGTCCAGAGCGCTGCAAGGAAGAACGGGGTGATTAGTCAGGTAAGTCCTTTCTGTTAGAGCAATGTTCTGTCGAATAATAATACTTCTGCAGGTTTAATCTTTATAAATCTGGTCATCAGGATCGACACAACTCACCCTGAAGGAAACGTTTGGTTTTTGAACGTGAGTTGCGTGATACAGAGAGCACAGAAGAAATCACAGATCTAAGTACTGATTTGATCATTTTGAAATTTCACGATGATCACGATGAATGGTTACATGCCACATAAATCAATTTAATACGTTTACAGCATTTATTTACATATTGCAGATGTATCGCAGTTAAATTGCCTGTGAAATCAAAACTTTTAGAGCTTCAGAGCTTTTTATTCTTGTCCCTTAGTGTTATGGACACTGATACACTGATACAAAAACGTCACGAAGCAACTTAACTTTAGGTACAAAGGTACAACAGAAGATTGCAGCCATACCAACAACCATGTTGGAGATGTAAAGTTTTTAAAATATAATGTAGATGCAAGTTTCTTTGTACAGCATTAATATGAGAATGATGTGGAACTAAAGTGTGTAAATTATTTAACTGAATTTTTGTGCTCTGCTTTGTTAGGCAGCGCCACCAGATGCTGTTGCGGTGCGAAAAAGAGGGCGGCCTCCTGGGAAACGGACCGTTAAAGTTTTGGCTCGGGGCAGAGTCGGTAGACCCCCATCGCATACTAAAACTTCAAGTGAGAAGGTAGCGAGTAAAGTTGCCCAGCCGATCAAGGCCGCCCAGGAACTAAGGATTTCTCCAGCACCCACAGCCATCACACACACACTCCAGCAGCACAAAGCTGAGGAAGATATGAAGATGAAGCAGGAGAGTGAACCTTCACCTCCGTGCTTATTGTCTGGACAATCTAAGCTGCAGATTGGAGGCTCTCGGGAAGGGTTCAGCCCAACTAAGGGGATGTGTCCTCTGGACTTCTTCAGAGCTCGTTTGGGCCTCAGTGGCGTGACTGGTCCAGAGAGGACTCAGGAGGCCTCGATCACAAGCCAGACCAAAGCCAGGAGTCCAGAAACACCGGAGAATTTGCAGCACCAGTGTTCCGGGTGCAACTCGGTGCATCCTTCTTGGACTGGGGGCCCACGAGAGGGCCTGACTGCCAGACCTCAGCTGCCTCCGCTGAAGATCCTCCCATTGGACATTGATTGCAGTCTTCAGTTGCACCAGTTGATGCACACCCGCCTCGGCACGGCACACATGAACACGTTCACCAAGCGTCTCTCGGAAGCATTGGCTCAGGATCTTGGCAAGACCAACGGCCATGTCGTGCCCGTTTCTCAGGAGCAGGCCATGCCTCTCAACCTGAGCAAGAAGCCCACAACCAAGAGGTCTTCAGATGACGTGGATTCCCAGTGGCAAAGAGACTCCGAGGCCAAGCGGCTGAAGATGGAACCCGTAGACCTTCGTCTGACTCTAAAGCAGAATGGAGGTTCCCCAGGACAGACATTGGTCCAGGACGAGCCAGCTGATCTGAGTTGTCCACGCAGGGCCAGGGCTCTTCAGGACAGGACTAGCTTAGTCTTGACTGGATCTCAGGATTCACATTTATCTCCAAATGACCTTAAACCCTCCACAGACTCCGTTTTCCCTTTGAGTGTTGTCTCGTCATCAGGCACTGCTCTGAAATGGCAGGAAAACGACTTGAACCCCGTGGACCTGAAGTTAGGCGAGACCCCTGAGAGAACTGTGGTCAATCAGAACACAGAATCTTGCCCTAAAGGTGAGCCGTTCTCCCAGCGTATTCCTTACGAGGATTCCAACACGATGGATTATAACGTTTCCTCTCTTAAAGAGTTTCCCAGTTTTTCCAAGCCATCGCAAAGCTGTTGACCTGCAGGCATGAAAGCATGTCTGCCTAAAAAAAAACAATGTCTAACGTTCTATTTCTCACTCCTCTCAGTACGTACACCAGTACACCAGACAGTTTAATATTAACACTGTTCCTCTGCTCTTTTAAACAGTTATCCAATCAGCCAATCATCTGGCAGCAGTGCTTCAGTAAATGTTCACGTCAAACATCACCATGGAGAAATAAGTTCAAGTGTCCAGTTTGGGTGAGTCAGTGCCCACTGTAGCCTCAGATTCCCGTTCTCGGCTGACAGGAATGGAAACCGATGCGTTCTTCTGCTGTTGTAGCTCGTGAGTTGATGCTTTTCTGCTCACCACGGTTGCACAGAGTGGTTATCTGAGTTTCCGTAGCTGTCCTGTCAGCTCAAACGCAAGGCATTATACCAGTCTGGCCGTTCTCCTCAAACCTCTCTCATCGAAGTGAGATCACATTTTCTTTCTCTATTTCAGATGTTTGATGTGAACATTACCTGAAGCTCGTGACCTGCGTCTGCGTGATTTTATGCAATGCACTGCTGCTACCTGATTGGCCGATTGTCTAACCGGCATTAACGAGCAGGGATACAAGTGTTCCTATTAAAGTGACCGTCGCGCTTCTTTGCCGAGTGGTCTAAAACACTACTACTGTACTCCTTATATCTGTGGTTTTTAACAAAAGACCATTTGTCTTATGCAGTCAGAGGACTTTTATCTATTTTAGCATACGCTATTGCAGAACGTGTGCATTGGCCTTGAGCGGCCCAGCCAGCGAAGGTCATTAACATGACTTAGGGAACATTTTTTTTTTTATTTTGTTCTCTACATGTACGGTGCTGTTATTTTGACGATACAGGACTTCTGAATCATATATTTTAAGATGTCACAGAAATATGCGTTAACTTAAAAAACCCAGTTCCACAGGACCTGGACGGCTACTGTAGTGTCTCCTCTTTTTTTTTCCTTCTTCCCCATTTTACAGTCATAAACATGCTATTTTAAACTTTGTTATTGCTTTATATATTGTAAACCGTCTCTTATTTTTCCATTTTTGTTTTAATTCTTGACGTGCCCTTAATTTTATGATTCAATCTTTTTATACGTCTTTATTTTCCTCTGTTAACCGAAAGCTAACGATGCTGTAAACACTCTTTGTTCTGCGTTCGCAGAGTGTCATGTTCGGTGGTTGTTAATATTAAACTTGTGCAATTAGTAGGTTTTTTTTTAGTTTTTAAGGGTCCAGCAAGAGCTTAAATTGTTTTTAAGGGTATCGATTTATATAAAATCTATTGTTAAATGCTTTAATGTGGACGGATGAGGAGCTGTTCGTGGTCAGCACGGGCTCGTTTGTGGTCACGTCCTCTTCCTGAACGTGTTTACAGAGCAGACGTTACGGAGACGTTCATATGGAGCGCGTCATTAACAGGTGTGTATTAGGTGTCATGAAATCTCCAGGTTCAATTGGATTTTAGAAAAAAAAATATTATTAGAAAAGAACAATATGACTTGTTATATACTCTGCAGAATGGAAAATGCCAGGATCAGTTTATTTTAATAAATAAATTTTTCTTTTTAAATACTTTATTGATCTAACTTATTATTCCAAAATCCACGCAGTTGAATCTCCAGTTGAATTTTCAGCTCGGTGCTTTTTTTTTTTTTTCGTTCGCCATGTTTCTACGTTTCTTTCTGGCGTTTATCATCACTGGTTTACGGCATTTAACCGAGCGGAATAAATGACACATGGCTGCTTTAATTCTGCAGCGCTGTGTATTACGTGTGGCATTAATCCATGAGTATATTTAATCTCACAGTTTTCAATATTGTTGCTTTTTATTTCAGTGACATTGCTCTTAATTTCAGTCCCAATGCTGATTGAAAGCTAACTTCATTGTTCATTCTTCACTGAACTTGTTGCTGACATGATATCTGCTGGATTTAGCTCCTCACCTCAAACATCTCAATTCCTGCCATGCAATACTGTGGACTGTCTGATGGGAAACACTCCTTACATGTATATTTCTTTCTTTTTTTTTATTTTTATTCCATATCTTTTACAAGACGTATTTAAAGGAACCGGACTTGATGACAGAATACCATTAGAACACTGAATATTTATAATAAAAAAATGTTACTACCCTGATTTCGTGTCGCGTGTCGCGTGTTGCACTGCGCGCTGCGCCCGTTCCGTCACCAGGTGGCGCTGTCTTCTCGGGAGCGTTTCTCTCCGGTCTTCTCAAAGGCTTCCTGGACTACATGATGATACACATTCCACCATTTTGGAATGAATGTATTTCACTTTTCCCTGCACAAGAGGAAATATTTTTGTAAGATGGCTGTCATTATGGGTTTAATACACAAGTAGCGGTGATTTACTGCCTGGTGTTTGTGTTGAGCAGATGAAATGTGTTACACATGAATATGTATTTCTGTTGGGAATCATATTTGCACACTTCTGGTCCCTTCATGCAGTGTTTTAACAACTTTACAATAAGTGAGCTGTCAGTCAGATATGTGTGTGTGTGTGTGTGTGTGTGTGTGTGTGTGTGTGTGTGTGTGTGTGTGTGTATGCGCTCAGCTGTTTGGCTTGCACAAGTCGGCAGTCCCACCCCTCCACCCGTGCAAACGCATACAGAACAAAGCTGGGGCGGAAATGAGCGCATTCCTTCAGCCTCTGAATGAGCGCTGTGTCACACAGGTTAAGCAACAAGCTCAAAACACACTTCAGACCCTGAACATAAAATACCACATTTAACACTAACTATACTGCAAAAAAAAAATCTTTAGCAAGTGAAGATATCTTGTCTAATAATGGAGAAGTTATCAGAACTTTCTCATTCTGAGATTATTATATAACAAATATACTTTAAATATTTTAATGAACATATTTACTTATTTCTAGCTTCAGTGTCGTAATCTACTTTAATCTACTGGGAGATCGATTTGCCTGTTTCTAAAAAGAAAAACTCTTGAATTAAGCAGAACTAGACGCTTGAAAAGAGTACAAAAAAATCTAATAATATATTATATTTGGTTTGTTGTAATATAACAGTAAACACTAAATAAATCCATAAATCTGGCTCTCTCTATATATATATATATAATTCATTAATTATTTTTAATTCATTATATCATTAAAGAATAAATAAATCTGTTACTATACATTTAAGTATTTTAACATTTAAAATTAAATATTAATTTTAATAATATAATGAATAATAATAATCTGCAAAATATGATAGAAATCTTGAATAATGTCAAATGTATCTAATGTTCCTTATTATGAGATTATAATAAATCAAAAAATTCTCATTCAGCCTCTTTTCAAGATTGAAATTGCATATAATTCATAGTATATTATGATGATAATAATTCATAATATATTCATATAATATTCATTAAATAAATCTGTACTGAGGGGTCCATGTCATTTTTTTTGTCCAAATAAATACTGGATTTATTTGTCCTTCAAATAGTTTCAGCGCCCGTGCATCAGGTCTTACTTACTATGCATTTGGAGAAACTCTAGATTAGATCTTTTTGCACTGATTAGATTAGCATTAATCCAATCTATCCAATCTATGCACCTACAGAAAACAATCAATCTACCTGCAGCAGCAACAATAACACAGGAAATTGCACAAGAAAGCCATAAATCTGGCAACCCTGTGTGTAAACTTCTCCCCGTCTTCTACCCCTTTACAGCAGAGATCTTCGCTGCTTTAATAAGTGAAACTTCTGTTTTCAGGAGAAAGAGGAACGTTTTCTGTGGTCGTCCTTATATTCCCCTTGACTGTGCTCACTTCTGTATTCTTTGCAGTAAGAGCATGTGTCTCGGGCTAATCATTAGCCAATCGCTGTTTGTGTTCTCTCGAAAGTTTCATTACAGAACAGCCAGAGGTCAAAGAATCAAGGACACTCCCTCCTGAGCGCTAAATTACATTACAGTCGCTGCAAGACTTTTTCATTTCCAACACACTTTGGTGTTAAACTAGTACAAAAAAAAGAATCCCAGCCTATATGTCTTGCATGCGATAATGAGGCCTCTGTTGAATTTGAACATGGTGTGAATATATACAAAACACATCCACGTGAATAAAAATAAAAGTAGTGATCAGGAAAGTTACTCAAGTAGAAGTAAGACATCTGGTGGAAAATTACTTTACAAATTCCTTCTTCTTTTTTTTTTTACTTTCATTTCTGCAACTGACACAACTGAATGAGAAACGTTCCAGGTCTAAAGAACGTATTTTTGAACAATGATGACTGACCCAGTGAGCGATGCTGACGTGAACACCACCACCAGTATCAACAGTATATAACGAAAGGTAACTAGTAGGCTAGCAAACTTAGCCAAACCTAGCAAACTTGCTAGGTTCGTAAGGTAGCTAGCTACCTCATGTTAACTCGTGCATGTTTCTAGTGTTTCCTAAGTGTTACCTATAGATTATAGTGACACTTTGATATATTTAACACAACCGACGATCGCTACTGAACATCGGCGTGACATCTTTACTTTAATGCTAGTCTAATCTGGCTAGCTAGTCTAGCTCACTCAGGTTGTTGTGAAATTTCCGATATGTCCACGCATAATTTTCAGATTATTATAACGCTGGTTCCTTTGAAACCTTTCAAACTGAATATCGCTGACAAAGTGCATATGTCTTCACTGTCTCAGACATCGCTGCTAAATACTTCGTGTCTAACGTGTATATTTTCAGCAGGAAACTATTTTGATCGGGTCTCAAAAGGTCTACAACGGTCTTCTTCTTATTCTTCTACTTCTTTCGGCTTTTCCCTTCAGGGGTCTCCACAGCGAATCATCACTCTCCACCTATCCCTATCTTCTG
>CM074959.1:1947300-1959883 GCA_037577455.1 Pangasius macronema | reverse complement strand
ACATTTATACCAGTCGCCCTATGCATTGTGTATCCCATTATGAGTTGAATGGAATTTTAGAATCAATTATTTTAAAAGATTAATTTGTGTGTGTGTGTATGTGTGTGTGTATCTATCTATCTATCTATATATAAAACTGCACTTTGCCTGAGTCTAATGGAAACTCTTCAGTGAGTTTTTGAGGTTCATTAAGGCAGGGCATCTTCTTCCCTGTCTAACTTGAGCCCTGAAGAGATGAGACATAAAGAGAAAAGTTTTTCTAAGTGGTTTGGTTGTGTTAGCAAGTAAAAACATTTTAAAGACATTTTGAAACTGGATTTCTGGAAAATCTTACAGACCTTATTTAAGGAAATGAGGCAAGCTGAGGCTTTTTTTCCCCCCTCAAATGCTATCCCTAGCATGCTTCCTATTCCTGGATGGATTAGAACATCTGGTAGCGCCCACCTCCACTGCTAATCCACTCTGATGTTGATGAGGCTCCTTGCTAACATCTGGTTGCAGCGATAAGCCATCATGTGGCCACGCTAGCATGTTGTGATAATAACGACTCTACTTATAGGCACATGTGGGCATCAGAAAAACAGATTTAAGAAGATAGTTCAACAGAAATCACCCACGTGCAGGTCATTTGATAATTTTGAAAGTCACCTACTGATAAACTGAGAAACTGATAAACTTTCTGTCATGCTGATAGAGAGAAAATTCCGAAATGTACCAAAGGTTATCGCTCATGTCGTCAGAAATGGCGTAAGCTCTTTACGGTCCTATTTAAGAACTTTCTTCTTTTCAAAGGACTGGATCATTTCTTTCTCTGAAAAAAAGAAAACAGCCAAAAATCTTGGCTTGTGTTTGAAAAGCTAAGGGGTCAGCCAGAGTGCCGCTGGACTTCTTTTCCTATTCACGCTGGGTTTCGTGCCTCTCACCACAATCTGTCCTGCTGCAGTTTCCTTTCAAGAAGCACTCCTGCTAAAATAAGTTTACCGTTATTCCCCCAGGTGCCAACTCTTGACATCTTCCTTCTCTGAGAAGTCCCTTTGTCTCATCGAATCTAGCTTTTCCCTCAGATGGAAAGACATCGTGCACTTTGGGATTATAACCCTGCGTTCACATTAGCACGTCGCTTGTAGTTCGTCTCTTGTGGGCGTGGAGCGAGTGCTCCTGTCGTCGCTTGTGAGTGTGTACCGTCCGCCCAGCATTCTTAGTTCCGATTAGAAAGAGTAGTAACCAATTACCCACTAATTACCAATTTGTTTAAAATGTATTCGAATAAAGATGAAAAAAGCTTTCGTATTAGCTAGTAGTAGCTCAAGCTATCTAGCTACGTGCACTCACCAGAGGCACCATCATGGACCTATAAAGCTTTCTCTAACTAGTTAAACCAATTAAATTCCACACTAATCAGTGTGAAAGTTGATTGCTTGATTTATATATTACGTACCAGGCTTTGTATTAACGGTAAGAAAATTTGCAGCACAAGCTAAACATTCTAGCTACAAGCCCTCTCCAGAGAGGCCAATGATCTGCTACTTCCATCCAAACTATATTTTTCTTCATAACGTCTCTATATACGTTCAGTAAAAGACTGTATATGATAGGATAAGATGAAGCCACAGTTACAGGGTTTTCCTCCATTTTTTTTTTGAGTCAAGCAGGAAATAATTGCAGGTAGGAACTGAAGTTGCGAAAGGTGAACTGACAAGAAGATCGCTTTTTTGCTTGCTAGCGTGAACGCAGGAAAGACTTTTCACCAGTTTGGTGCTTATTGGTGCAAAATTCATATTTTGAGGCAGTGTTTGCTGCCTCACAGCTCTAGGTTTCGGTCCTGAGCTCAGGTTACTGTCCGTGTGGGTTTCCTCTGGGTTCTCCGGTTTCCTCCGACCTTCTCCGATGCTTAGATTGGCTACTCTGAACTTCCCCCTAGGTGTAAATGTGTGTGGTGCAGTACTGTGAGGTACTGGTTTGGTTGTATGGTTGGTGTGTATTTGTAGGCGCCTCTTAGATCGTCCTCCAGTTTCTTTCTAATGGAATACATCTGGCTCCTTTATTGCAGGGTACCACAGAAGCTGAGAAGGAGGCATGGTTCACATTACGCTCTGAGCCACCGTTCATGCATGAGAGATCAGTACAAACACAGATTATATAGGCTATAAATAGGCACTACCCATAATGCTATGCTTCACAGTCAGCCATCTCAAAGTCGGAAA
This sequence comes from Pangasius macronema, assembly GCA_037577455.1. NCBI lineage: Eukaryota > Metazoa > Chordata > Actinopteri > Siluriformes > Pangasiidae > Pangasius > Pangasius macronema. The sequence goes on along the minus strand of CM074959.1, from coordinate 1,957,679 downwards.
TTCAATTATGCTGTTGATGCATCTCGAGAAATTGACTTTCCAAGTAATTCATCATGTTTAAATATTCCAAGTACTTGAACATTTGTTCGATGTGGGCAACATATCTAATGTCTTAATATATATATATATATATATATATATATATATATATATGTTTTGCAGCATCACTTGTAAGGACGCCCCCACTTTGAGCTTTAATTTCAACTGCCAGCAGCAGTTTGGGACTCTGCCCAGACTGATTGTAGAAATTATTAGTGTTTATGCGCTGAAAATGTTACTCTACACGCTTTCTGGCACCCCTCATAAAGAAAGTTCATTTGCCCAAAAAGAAAACATTAAGCCTGTAAATCAGTGGATTGCTAACGCTATTCCTTACTGTGAAACATACATACAGTATGTTTAAATTGTAAGGAGGACACAGGATAGTAAAATCCGTCTCTCTGTCTTTTATCAGTGCTCGTTTCCAGTCATGCCGCTTTTCTTTTAAAAGAATATTACTGTACATTGTAGGCAAGTCAGTAAATGAAAGCTGCTGGTGGAAATCTCTTATAAAATCTGTATTAGGATCGTGTGATATAGATTTTTCCCTGTTCTTGAATTACCATTTTTAAAAAAAAATCACGAGAAAATATTAAAACGGACATTTCTATCATTTTAGGTTTAAGGAGAGCCGGGTAGGGAATAATAATATCACCAGCCGAGAACTAATGTCAGTGACAGTCTCAAAAAAGCTGGATGGTGGATTTTTATTTATTTTTGATCTGTTGATCTGCTGCTTGACCGTGTCCGTTTACCGTGACAGGAAGCGAGAGCGCCTTGCGAGTCCAGTCGAGAGCGTGTGAGATGGCGAGAAAGGGGGGCGGGGCTTGTGGGTGGCGTCGGTTAATATCGGAAAGTTCAAAACACCTGCGCAGATCATTCCAGGTTCATGTCGATTGGCTCATCTCCTGTTTTATTGAGAAGAATACTTTTGGCATAATCAGCCTACAGTGCATGTCTTAGGACTGGGGAGGAAACCGGAGTACGTGGAGGAAACCCCCAAAGCACGGGGAAAACATGCAAACTCTATGCACACAGGAATCGAACCCCCATCCCTGAAGCTGTGAGGCAAGTGTGCTAACCATTAAAGCCACTGAGAGCTCCCCAGGTCTGGTTATGTAGTATATACGTAAAATATAATTGAATGTACTTTTTGGTCGTACAGATTTGGCGACCCTGCTTGTATGCACTGGGTTGTTTTAGGACAAGGTGTCTTCATGGCACCATCACACCAAGGCCTCTGAAGTCCATCTGGCTGCCTGCTCAGCCTCACTCCCATCTGGAATAATAACCCCATTCACGCTGATTAATTCTCAATCCCAGGACTCGTACAGTTTGCTCTCAGCTGATGCAGGAGGATTTAGAGATAAGAGCATACACTCCACACCATGCTTCTACCACATCTGACTGGAAAGCCTGTTCTTTAATTCAGTCTGGTGCCGTTCATCTGGATCAACGATGTCCCTCTGCCTAGATACTGAGCAGTAAGAACTACAATACGTTCACACACATATAAACCCTATACCCTAAATATACTTATTTTACATTTCACTGTAACATGGCTGCCTTTGGGCTTTTCACTCACGCACATAATGATTACACATAGACACATGATTTATTTCATGATCTTTGGTATGAGTTTCATTTCCATAGGATTCAATACGGTGCTGCAGACAGTAAGTAAGTATATATTTAATCACACATTTCTTCATGGATTATCTTACATCTGTCTTTGTAATTCAAGACTCTTGAGTTATCGTTTGGTCTCATTACACCAAAGGCATGATGTGATGAATTTCACCTTCAAATTAATATTCATCAACCATCAGGGTATCAATATCCTTTAAATCCCCCAAACCATGCAATCTGAATAGCAGAGCATTGCTACCTAAGGGATGTCACTGTGAGTGTGTGTGTGTGTGTGTGACATTCCATATGGAGAATCTTGTAAAACACACACTTGATATTGCCATGTAATTTAGCCCTCTTTGAACCTGTTGGGATTTGGCCAACGTTATTAAAACCATAAATGCTCGCAGGGTTTCTTTTTATTTTTCAGATCCCGAGCTTTAACCACGGAAACATTAGCTTTATTCATGGTATACTAACATTCTTGTAATCATTTACTGCCTGATTCATGCTAGAACTTTCCAAAGTAGATCCTCACACAGGTTATTTCTCATTCAGGCAAGGAGCCAAAGTGTTAGCAGTGAAGTGGTGTGTGTGTGTGTAAATATGTAAGAACAGAATTAATGCATCAATAGGAAAATTGGCAGAAATAGTCAAGTGGCGTAATAAAAAGCAGAATCATGTTAACGGGATTGATTACAGGTTCCTTTAACGGAGCAGGAACTCAGGAGCGGCAGGGCGTCTGCAGATCATCGATTCTGGATGTGGCTCTATTCCTGGCCTTGTGTATAGTGTAGTTTATGGTTATTGTATTAAGAAAGAATGTCGTGGCGATGGTGGGTGAGGAAGAAAGTGACGGAGTGTCGGAGTAAAAAGTGGAGATTTAGAGATAAGCGATTTGGATATTGAGCTGGCGTGATGTACAAGAAGAGCAGGAGTCTACAGGAAGGGAGGGTGAGATTCTCTTAGCCCAGGCTGCAGTGTGCTGAGGTAAGCATGCTGCAGAAGCATACAGAACCATAATGGGGTGTGCAGTTGGGGATTGGTGGTTAAGCTTTTATTCCAGTCTGCGCAGGCATTCCGGATAATTTCTCTAATCCACGCTTTGAATACAAAGATGAGTTTGACCAGACATTTTACCCAAGAGTCTTTGCGCTTGCCCTCTTATGCCTCGTCCTTGTTTTTACTGTCTCTTGTATCGGATGTACAACCTAAACCCCTGGTGTAACGTAACATCATCGATGCTTTGTCCCGCTGTTCAATAGCGTTATCTGAAAGGCTTTTAGAAAAGGGACGGAGGGCAGAAGTACAGACTGCACCGGGCCTCGTCATTCTTGGCAAGGACTCCGTCTTTCTGCTCTGGAGGGGGCTGCCGGACTGCTGCAGTGGAATTTTAATACCCTACAGACATCAATCAGGTTGAATGAATCCAGCTTCGGTCATCCTGCGTGCGCTACCGATGTCTTTCTGGACACACGTGTAAAGGATTAATATTTGACAGCAAGACATTTCTAAGCCGATGTGCTAGCATGTGATAAATCAAATACCTAACTGTCAAAGTGCACTTATTCTCTGTCTCATGATTTTCTGTTGTTCTGATATAATCTGTTTGGGTTTTTTTGGAGGTTAAATCTAACCTGGCTAAATATAAATCCAACACCAGAGACAGAAAGTACAAAGGAAATCTTTGAATTAGACTCCATGACTGATTCTTTAGCAGGAGTGTAAATAATGACCATAGCTAAATTTAGCCCCAGGAGGACGGCCTCTCTAAGAGAAACTCAAAGAGGTAATGGAAGACTAAACCTTAAAGGAACACCTGTACTGCTGCTCATGTGGCAGCAGCGCAGAGCATAAGATCATACAGTTACAGGTCGAGAGCTTCAGTTAATGTTCACAACAGTTGGGAAAAAAACAAGGCGACGTTTTTCTAATCTTCAAATGTCCGGTTCTGTGCCCACTGTATCCTCGGTTTCCTGTTCTTGGCTGACAGGACAGGAACCTGATATGTTGTGCATTCTGAGATGCTTTTCTGCTCAGCGCGGTTGTAAAGAGTGGCTATTTTAGTTACTGTAGCTTTACTGTAGCAAGATGAAAGTACAATGCAAGCTGGTCTATGACGTCAAAGACATTATACATTGCTTGTATAACAGTGTTGGAAATTCGTTGCTTTATTGATCAGTAAGGTATTTCTCTCTCTCGCTGAGATCACAGAGGCAACAATGGTGGACTGTGGCACTTGAATAAAGGCTTCTGAAGTACAGGAACACTTAACATTGAAGTTCTTCTAGGCCAATGATCTTACTCCTCTAAAAATCCAACCAGTCGTATAGTCTCACACAGTTCCCTGGTTTAGCACTGAAATCTGCAGATTGGCGTCTTGACTGCTTGTATTAGAACAACCAAAACCATTTGCTTAAAAGCTTTTCACTCCACTTATTACTTCTCTCTATAATCAACAATGCCAAGAACAAAACCCACTTCACGATTATAAACGAATTTCTTAAGCTGCCTTGAATCCCTCAAGGCTTAATTCTCAGTCCTCTCCACTTCATCATATATGTTCTGCTCCATGTTTAGGTCATTCTGTTACATACCCTTAATTTTCATTGTTATACTACTGACACTCACTTTATTATTTGTTGCGTCATTTTGAAGTTCACAACATGCCTGCTTTCTGCATCATTAAGTTCATTTACTTATCAAACGTGTAACCTTCATCTGTATTTGCCTTCAAAACCATTTTTAGTAGAAGCTCTGGATTTTCCATTGACAGTTATGGCGTACTTTTTAAACTCACTTCTAGCCTTCACAGCATTGGTATTATTTTTTTATTCTACCTCCTACTTCAAACTGCTCATTAGGTTGTTTACTGAAAGTGCTCTTTTCAGCTCTGCAGCATTACCCAACGTCAGCCCTGGCATATTTTGAAATAACCTAATATTTAGATGATGGTCTAATGCCCTATTCACTGGCATAATAATAATAATAATAATAAGAAGAAAGTTATAAAATTAAGACTCAGTGTCTATTTGTGTCGTGTGGAATTAAGCACACTTCTCTCCTTCATATTTAAAACCCTGTGTGGTATTGGCCCACCTACAGGAGTGCTTGGACCCCTTACACGTTAATGTCTGCTTTTAGTACAAATGGCGTAGTTATTCCTTTCCCGAGCCACTGAAAGCTTCAGCATGAGCGGCCGTGGGAAAGCCCAGGTTCTATATCAATGTAACGCTTTCCCGGCAGTGCATTTTTTTTTAAAAAACAGACTTATCTTATTGAATGAATCGATTCTCTGAATAACAGAGTAGTCGAACGAATCCAAATCACGTTCCTAACGAGACAAAACCAGGAAGCAGTCCAAAATCCAAAACACAAGAAACAGGAAGTAGAGCACAAAATAACAAAGCCTGGTTAATCGTACACAGACCTAATGAGTTCTTCTCTTTCCTTAACTGCAGTTCCTCATTTCCTTTCCTTACATTTTTAAGTCCTTCCTCTGTGACCATGAAGAAATGATGGCAAGGGTGAGATGCACGGACTGAGGAACTGACGGCATATGTGTGTGTACACACCATTTTGGACTTTTTTGTGGAGATGGAGAATTTAACAAGCCTAACGTAGGAGACTCACAAATGTTTGTCACCTATCATAGCTCAGTAATTATGTGTGAGTGACGGAAGCAACAAAATTGCCCCTTAATCAAGTTACACTTTAAATTAGATTATGGTTTATTAAGTCCACCCGTCTCCACATGCCTCAGGAAGATCTGCGGGCTGCTCAGGGCAAGAGTTCTGCATGAGATTTACCCCCGAGTCGGAGGAGACTTGTTTAGCACGAATGCTGTCAATGCGGGACTGTGATTTCTGCGGTGTGTTAGACAGAATCTTTCTGACGGACGCTCCTCCGTACTGCAGACTTGTCAGAGATTTTAATGCTGCAGAAAAAGGTCTGTGAGAGTTGAACTGCAGTCGATTCCACTGCAGAGCTAAAGCAGTCCTATACTGCAGGAGAACACTGATGTTGAGTTTCTTTAAACCCAGTTCAGTTATCAGTTATATAACAAGGCATAAGCTAGGAACGCTTCTTGAAAACATGAATTATGCCCATGACAGACATAATTTAGTAGAGGCCATGATGAAAAGCCTTGCTTGGCAGACATATTGGAAACTTTGCATCCTTTGCCTCCCATATTTTCAGCATTTTTTCCATTTCCCTGTGTTTTTGTGTTTAGCTACACACTCATACACGCTGCATATTCGCATTTATGAACTGCCATTTTTTATTTTCCATGTTCAGCCAACTTTAGCGTGTAATATAGGCAGCGATTGCAGAGAATGCCAGAGAGTGCCAGAGTATATATTATATCATCATCATGAATACATTTCGCCTTCTCTTTAGTGCGTCTATATAGAATCATTAGGGCACCATTTCAAGGCGTAATATAAGGGCAAGAGTACAAATGCAAAACATTAAGCGATGCTAATGGCTTTAAGTCGTTCCTGTGATGTTCTAATAGCTTTATATGTTGTGCATCTGCCTGTAGACCTGATCGCCACCTCTATCTCCGCCAGCCTGGAAAGCGTCCATCTTGTGTCCTGTATGCGTCGTATACAAACAAAACCCCTGTTTTTAGATCAGATTCCTCTGCTACACTACTGTGCCTGTGACCAAGAAACAAATCTGTGCCAGGATCCTGTAGAAGAAGGCTGCTGAGTCGAGCACGGGCACCTACTCCCCCAGGACAGACCATGCCCGCAGTTGCTACCCAGCGTCTTCAGAGATGTTAATTTTTTTTTCTATGGTTGTCATCCATATGTACACCAGTCTGTATTTTCTATTAGCCCACTAATACGCATAGGTTTCCACCACAAGCCAATTTGTCTGAGGGTTCGACATGCTGTTTTCTGCCTAAGACAGATGGCTAGTCAGTATTCAGCGTGAAATGGTGGACCAAATTTTGTTTGTTTGTCATATGCGCTGTGTTGTTTCAGTTGCTGACACTGGGGAAATTCATAGGCAGCGTTTGGCTTGAGGTTCCACTTGTAACTCTTTCTGAATGTAAGGTCTATGTATATAGGGTTAAGTACATTCAAGTACATGTACAGCCAGAATGTTTCTACAGGAAATGCCTTATGCAAGTTAGTTAGTTTACTGAGCTGTAGGATTTCCGTGGCTCTTACATGCAGCGTTGGAGAGTGGCTAGCTACAAGCTAGCTAACTTAACTACATTTTCACTAACTTTTAGTAAATAATATCGTTTTTTCAGTAAGTGGCGCAGTGCGACAAAACACTACACTATACCGCCTTTTCCATTTGCACGTATCCAGTTCAATATTATTTTCTGAATCAAGTAAAACGCAATGTTCAAATATCGTATCTGCCAGGAACCGAATTCAATACTTCCGATTAGCAGAACGATCTCAGCTAGCGCAGACCTGTACAGAGAATAAAAGCATTGCTCTATAGCTAAAAAGGATGAACTATCTAAAATCCATGGCCATATTTGTCAACATTTATAAGCGTGAAAGATTCACAAGGCTAATTATAGGTTTGTTTGTAACCTGTGCAAGCCAAGTAGGACAGCTGACTTCAGATATGGTCTAGGCTAATTGGTAGCATCAGGCAATATGAAATAACAAGCTGTGATGACAAGCTTTGGTATTTTGGTATCATATTGCAGCAAACACCAAAATGAAGTTACTTAATTGTATGGATTATTGTTCGTCCATTAACGTTAACTAGCTAGCTAGCAAGATTTTTCCAGGAACAAACTGACCCAGGAATGTAACGTTGGCTTGTGAGTGGTTCAAAAATGGAAAAGTAATATGTTTGTTATGGCTTGAATATATCTTGAACATAGCATGTACATTTTTAATTTGTTCAGTGTCCTCAGGTTGACAGTGTAGGTCAGTGTAGGTGGAAACTTGTTCTTTGTTGCATTTGTGGTATAGCTAGCTACTTTGGCTGTAGCTTAGCTGGTTTATATCATGAGTAGTTTGTATTGTGACAAGTTACAACTGAAAAGCCCATAAATGTTAACCAATGGAGCAATATGTCCATAGAGGCCATTTTCAGGGGCTAGTTAAGAATCAAACTTGCTACTTTCATACTTCCACAACCTAATGCTAATTGTGGTCTTTTATGCAGACAGAAGACTTCGAAAAAAAAAATGCCTCCACTATAATTTCTACTAATTGATTCTTGTTCATATTTGAACATATAGTTAATAAAACTGTGACATATTTCCTCAAGGCTAAAATGGGTAGTAACCTGATTGTTGAAGCCACAGTGTAGTAGACTAGTCTTTTGTGGTTTATGATGTTTTACTTAATTAAACCTTCTGTGAAAGCCGTGCCCTTATTTGGGGTCTCGTAAATGCTTAACGCAGAGTGAACAGATGTGTCCTGTACCAAAATCGTGAGCAAAGAAGGGGTAAGTGGGCTGACCAGGCTGCTGCGTTCTGCATCCTGCTTTGTCTCTGTCTTTCACTATGCCTCTTTACCACATCTGCCAGGCCTGCTTCATTGAATCTGAATTGATAAAGCTAGAGTAGTGACCCTTGCTGACCTCTTTATTCAGTCCAGCTGGACATGAGGATGTACTCGACTTGTCTGACCACCTAACTGAAAAGCCAGCGATAGCACTACTTAACTACCCTTAGCATTACCCGCAATAAACCATTTAATCGTCTAGAACTGATTGAATTAAAAAAAAACAGGCATTTAAACCACTTCAGGTTTAAGGAGAGTAGGGGAGAGTGTAATAATATTACCGGCTGTGTAGTCGGAAACTGCTTGGTGGCAGTGGCAATCATGAAAACTCTGAATGGAGGATAAAATACATAGCAGTAGCAGTACACTTCCAGTATAATCCTTTTACAAATCACTTGTCTAATGTCTGACATTTTTACTGTTGAGCTGCTGCTCAAAGTGTGTGAAAAAAAACAGTGTATTTAATCACTGTCTAATTATCACCATCATTAAAATTATTTGTAAAGTGTTAGATATGATGGTTCATTGGAGGCTTATTTAATCTATTTAGGTCAAAATTTTTCATCATTTTTTTTCTCTTTCAGCTGAAAACCCAAAAGTGCCATTTTAGACCTTTTTTTTTTTCAGTGGCATCTTTAATAAATATAGTAACTGACGTTAACGATATACTTGTTTAATGTTAGCCAAACATACTTTATCTTTTCATTTCACTGCAAGTTATATACCGTATGTATATCTGTGTATGTGACAAATAAAATCGTGAATCTTAATAGGTTATTTCATATTAGTAAACACAAAACATTCTCCATTTACCATCACAGAAAGCGAGAGCGCCCCGCGAGTCCAACCGAGAGCATGTGAGACGGCAGGAAGGGGGCGTGGCTTCCAGAGAGAGGGTCAGTTAATATCGGAGAGTTCAGATTCATATGTTGACTGGCTCGTCTACCATTTTATTGGGGAGAAAGACTGATCTTTTGGTGTTTGAGGTCACAAGTCTGGTAATATAACAATAATAATAATCAGAGATGCAGGCTGTAAGCATCATCAGATGAACACGCCAATCACTGATCACCTCTTCACACTTCCCTCGAGTGTTGCTGTTTGCAGACACGGTAGTGCGTAGCGCTGGTGAGAGCAATTGAGCAAGCAAATTGTGTACTACAGACCGTAACTAGTGCCATAGTTACTTTTCATCACGTCTCAAACCTCCTGCTAAAGATAACACGACACTCTATCTCACAATGTGTCCAATCAATGGTTATCCTTTGTCACTTTTCTGACCACTATCGTCATCGATGCCGAAAGTAGAACACGTTTGACTTCTTGCTGTGATTATTTTTGATGGCTTGGTTAAATAAGGCCTAGAACAGATCGTTCCCCGTGTTATTCTTCTGGCCATTTCTCATGGCTCATGTCCATCGGTGAATTGTTGCCGAGTCTGCCGTTCTGCAGACTTGCCACTGAAAGACTTGGCAGATTCTGCTTGTACAAGAAGCCTGCAGTGTGCCTGTCAGACATTTTGGGCCAAGTTCTGTGCAGATATTGCGTCCTCCAGAGCGAACGTAATCAACCATTTAACACGTCTCTCTTTCTTAAACATGTAAGATGCATTATTACGATGTGTATGTGCACGAGGGCTGTGATGTAAGAACAGCATCTTTATCTGTTTCCAGAAGCCCTGAACTGGAGTGTGTTATTTTGACGTAGTAACTTATGAGACTTGGTAACTTGTTATTTAAAGATATTATCTTGTTGTTTTGACTTAGGAACTCATTATTTTTTACTTATTCACTATTTCGATGTTATCATTATTTCAAGCTATTATCACTCATTATTTTGACTTAGTCAAAATAGCAGCAATATCTTGAAATAATGAGAACATCTTACAACACAATATTAAGTTAAATTAAGGCTTTTGTTGTATCTGTACTTGTCATATATATATATATATATAAACCCTGTAAATGTATCGTGCAATGTGGTCTTTGTTTGTTCTGCGAGATTCACATCTGTCTGCTTGCTCGTGCTTGCATAAAAGTAAAAACCCCTGTTCCCCTGTCCAACTTTTCTGCTGGATTTGTTGGTTGTACAGCTGTCAGTAGACTTGCTTCAGTTTGCAGACTGTATGATCCAGTAGAATCCATGCTGTATGGTTTAGAGACAGTGTCACTGAGGAAGAGGCAGGAGTCAGAGCTAGAGGTAGCAGAGCTGAAGATG
>CM074959.1:1898158-1915507 GCA_037577455.1 Pangasius macronema | reverse complement strand
CAATCCATTTTGATAGACCTTGAGAGGTTCTGCAGAGAGAAATGGAAGCAGATCCTCAAATCCACGTGAGCCAAGCTAGCAGCATCATATACAAGAAGACTCGCGGCTGTAAACACCACCAAGAGGTTTCACCAACGTACTAAGTAAAGGGTGTGAATACTTTTGTAATTGTGACTTTTCTTTTTTTTCTTTGTTTAATGACTTTCCGAATGTACTTTGCGTTGTTTATTCGTTTTGATTATGGAGTATTCTTTGCAGATCGATGAGGAAAATGTAAATGTGTTCTAGGGCACTGAATAAATACAGTAAAAGAAAATAACTGAAAAACAAATGATGTGGTCTGTTCTAACAGAACAATAAGGATGATAGCAGGTAATTATGATGGCAGTGTTGATGACAGAGATATCACATGTACTATGTAAATATCTGTCTTTCTGCTCACGCTGAACTGTGGCTTTGTTCTGCAAATGTGCTGCTTTCCTTCACACTGGACATCCACGGCATTTTTATTCAGAGAGGTTCCTCTGAATTCACCTATTTTTCCCTTTCATCCTCCCACGGATACTTTGAAGTCCTTTCTGTAGCATTAACACTCTGCCACAATCCCACTGTGCCACACACACACAACACACACACACACACACACACACATATACGCATGTACAGAGCCCTTGCTATTCAGTACAGGATGACCTGAGGGTTACATGCTTTGGCAGGAATTGTGTTGATGTTTTTTATTTCTTTCTGTCTCTTTTCTTTCTCTATTTCTTTCACTCCAGGGAGTTGATGTCATCATTAATGCCAGCAGCATGGACGATATCGACCCCTCAGCCATCGGGCAGAGATTGACCAATGGGACGGGGCCGAGTGCGAGCCCGGTGCTCAGCCGCCTGCGAATGAGAGACGAGGAGAATGCTGAGCATGTTGTATGTGACGTGGGTTGGAAGGGAATCCTTTGTGTTTTTGTGTGTGTGTATGTGTGTGTATATATATGTGTGTGTGCTCTTGTATATATCTATAAGTGTGTTCAGTTTCAGAGGGAAGTGCTTAAGCGTTTTCTTCCTAACCGCATTGTTAGAGCAGGGGGGGAAACGAAACAATGCTCTTCTCTGTGCATGGCCAAAGCAGGCAGTGACTCATACACACTTCTAAAGCTGTCCAGCTCTTTCCGCATGTTTATCTCACACATCAGCATGACCTCCATCCCTGTGGGTTCTTCATTTAACCACTTAATGAATAAACACGCACAGCGTAGCTCTCATCACACAGTAAACACAGATAGAGTAGCTTCAGCTTGTGCGATAGCATTCCCACTGAATCTATTCCGACGTTAGTGCTTAATTGTAATGCGTGTTCCGACTCCACACACTCACCTCACCTGAAACATCACCTCCATCTTTAATCATGTATCCAATTAGCTTACATTTTCTCCTTTTGTGTTTTCTCTCCTCCCACAGGGCACGACCTACCAGAAAACGAACGCCGAAATCGAGATGAAGAGGATCAACCGGGAAGAGTTCTGGGAGCAAGCCAAGGTAGAGATCGGATTCTGCTTCCACAGAGATCGGTCTGAGGAAGGACTCTGTAAAGCCGAGGCGTGACTCAGCACGACCCGCGCTAGCCCACTGGTCCTAAACCTTTTTTTTGTCCTAGCTTTAGCACTGATGCAGATGTGAGTGAGGAACTATTTGTTATTTTAAAGTGCATGTCTGCAGGCTTTAAAAGACTCACGTTTTGGCCTCATAAGATAATTATCAATAATTGGTTCTGGAGGCTCAGCCTTCAAATGTGGCTTGGGAAAAACGCCCAGATTGCTGGCCTATATTTTTGATGTGCACTGATTATAAGATATTTAAAGAAGAGAGTACAGTTTTTCCCCCGAGGTCACCGGCAAATCTGATTCCTGGTTAGTTCTTAAACCTGAGATGTTTACTTGTGTTTTTATGCACATTCCGGGATGGGAATTTTGGCCTCCCTGACAGATTAACGCACTGGCCCTCTACCGCGTATATATCGTTCGTTATCTTTCTCCTGGACCTTTTAGTGTCATCCTCCAGCCTCTGGTGCTCACTCCTGCTCTCTTTTTTCAACATAGATGATATCCCAGCCACATGGTTATAGTAGTTAGGACAATTCTTCACTTTTGCATTTTCAACCTCTCTAACAGCGGGAAGAAGAGTTGAGGAAGGAGGAGGAAAGAAAGAAAGCAGCAGAAGAGCGGCAACGCTTTGAAGAGGAGCGGATGGAGCTGGAGAGAAAGGAGCAGGAGGAGAGAGAGAAGAGATACTGCGAGAGGGAGAAGCAGATTGAGGAACACAGGCAAGCACTCTGGAGGACACTCCAGACATCTCCATCCATTCATCCGTGCACTTTTTTTTTTTTCCTCACGGAAAACATCGTTTTGTGTTCTTTTCACAGGAAGAAAATGCAGGAAGAAGAGGAGGCCAAAGAGAGGTCACGACCTCAGCCCTTGATGGTAAGAGTGTATGATTTGCATACTCGCATATGCTGAAGAGAGATTGTAATTTTCAGATAGATAAATAAAGCTTTATAGTCACAAAGCTCTTTATTAAAGTCTTTATTAAGCTCTATAGTCACAAAGCTCTTTATTAAAGTCTTTATTAAGCTCTATAGGCACAAAGCTTTATGGTCTACACCCAAGACGTGACATATATTTCCAGATTTAGCAAAAAAAAAGTCCAACATGTTTGCACCAGTAGAAGAACTGATTGTTGGTTGAACAATTCAACAATCCAATGGCACAGTGAGGAAAAACTGCACTTTGCTGCCCCCTGCTGCAAACTACAGCACTTGTCTTGTTTCTTCAGACAGAGCCCAGCTGTGAGGACCTCTCCCTAGACAAAAAGGAGACAGAGGTTGAGGTGAGTTGATCTGCTCATTCCAGAGCCCCTCAAATCATCACAACCTTTAAGTTATATATATAAAAAAATATATAATATATAATCACCTTCTGTATACAAATTCTGGGCAAGCCCTCGTCTGGTACGAGGCGTGAGACGTAAATCTGGCTTAGATGTAGGTCAAATCGTGCTGTTGCGTCAGAAATTCTTCTGGGCTTTGTATATGGGTCAGTGGGATTCCTCGGACTGTTTTGGGACTAGGCCAGCCTGCGGAAATAGCGCTCTGGTATTGGCTGGGTTTTTTTTTTTTTTTTTTTTTTTTGCAATATGAGGCGACTGTTGTGGAAATAGCTCCTAACATGCTAACACACACCTGACATACCTTTAACCAGAAATAACGCCATGATACACTTTGAATAAACAACACGTGAAAATGTGCTACGTGGTAGAGACAGTCAGTTCTATAATTATTGGCACCCTTAAAAAAAGGTAAAGGTTATGAAAAAATGTCTGTGAGGTTCATTTGCTTAAACCCGTGCTGGAAATAATGATAGAAATCCAACTTTTAATGGGAGTAAATGTATTATAATGTACACAATTATTGGCACCCCTCTATTTCATACTTTGTGATCATTGAATCATTTTTGTGTGGATTTGAGCATCTGGTTTGGATCATTAAACTAATCCAAAGACATTTTTTCCCCCTTATTTTCTCTATATTTGCTGATTGTATTTTGGTATTGTTACGGCATGAGTGTAAAAGTATAATGGAAGCAGTTAAATTTTAAATAAAACACTTTTACAGCAGGTACAGAGAGCAAAAGCATTCAATTCGATATTGTTCTGTATTGTTATCATCTCAGTGTGATGGCATTCGTACACACATATCCACAAGCTGTGCAGGTTTATACCTATACCATATTATTATTATTATTATTATTATTATTATTATTTTATGCCCTCTGTCTGGGAAGTTCTGCAGATACCAGGATGATTGTTTTTAAACTTTACTTTGAAAGTATTTGCTCAGATGATGACGAAGGAGTGAATCTGTGTCGGCAGGAAGCAGCGGCCATAATCGCCCAGCGCACAAGCAACCCGCGAGAGTTCTTCAAGCAGAGAGAAAAAGCTGTAGCCAACAGCCTGGACACGTCACCCATCAGCTCCCAACGGACCGGTAAGACCAAGAGAGAGGGAAATGGTGAAAATGCTGAAAAAGGGGGTGGAAGGAGTTAAAGGGATGTTCCATCATTCTGAGGTGGAAAAGAACGAAAAAACCTGCTAACGTGGAACCAACCGAGGAAGACTAGAGTTCCAGCACTAAATGTTTCACATAAAAATGACTAAAAAAAAACTGTTAAAAATGTCTGAGGATGGTTTAGAAATGATTTAGAAAAAGTCTTTCCAAGCTGTTCTTGTGTAGTTTTATCCAACTTCCAAAAACAATACAGTAAAATAGTCGCTTCACCTCATCTGCAGTGGATAGAGATTAGCTGAAAAACCCTTGGACTGATCCTTGACTTCTAAAATAAATAAATGTAACGCTTATCCGTGCGTAACCTTGCGTAGTGGGAATTCTCACTCTCTAACAAAACACGTTTCACGCACGGTAAGACCGCGAGAAGACCTGTCCTTTTTGTCAGGGACGCTGGTGTCACGTGTCTGTTCTGTAGAGAAGATTCGATGCCAGATCGAAAAGCAATCACACTGCGGGGGGAAATGTGAAATGCGGCACAAAGGCAGATTCGTTTGCGCCACGTCGTAAAAAGCAAAAGCTTCACTGCATTGTGCTCTCACGTCACTCGATGTGTCTTGAGTGAAAAACAATATGCACCGTTAAAAGCTGTCCATTTCACTGTGTTTTATGGGATAGACTGTATTACGATTCATTAGCGACATACGGAAAACGTGTCACACTGAAAAGCAAAACCGTCGTTCTTGTGTTGCTTGATCGGTCTGTAAAATCAGGGGATTGCTTCTTTACGAATTAAACGCTGACTTCGATCAGAAGTGAATGTAATTCCCTGTTGCAGTGTGTGTCACTTTCATCAGTGTGTTGCAGTAGTGTCCTACTGAAATGCAATCACTGTCCAATCACAGCGCTAAGCTGCACTCGGAGGTGTAGCTGTAATCCGAGAATGACCTCCTTTCCCACAAGGCGTCGCCATCCACGTAAAGGATCGATCACGTGCGTGTCGCATTTCACGTTTCAGTGTGAACGCTTTTCTATCTCAGAAGGAATTTTCTCTTTACCTTTCGAGATCGCAACTCATCGAAGTTGGATCTGAAAGAAGACGGTGACATCCATCTGCGTATTTACTCGAGAGACGCAGGAGCCGGAGCTCTGGATTAAACCCAGGCGTGAATGTTTAACTGTCTCTGTGTTTAAAGTAGCTCTGTGTTCATGAGTGCTAAAGGCTCTAGAGAGCGCTCTCAACAGACTGTCTGACAGACTTACTATTTCTGCCGAGTGTGAACACGTAGAACTAACAACTTTTTTTTTTCTTCCTTTCCCTTCCCCTTTTCCCTCCTGATATTTTCCATAATCTGCTATTCATTCCATTTTTTTTATTTTATTTATTTATTTATTTTATTTTTTTGCTTGATGCATTCCATACCGTGTGATGCTCCTGGACCTGTCCTCGACATCTACCCTGCTGAAAAATAACAAATCGCCGCTCATATGACCCTACGTCCCCTAATCCGTCCATTCATCCACCCTGATCTTTCTCTTTCTCACTCATTCTGAACCTCCTTGCATTCTTTCATTCTTTCTTCCACTGGCTTCATCTTGTCCCGGCTTTCCTTTGTGTGTTCCGCATGCCTGTGCGTCTTCGTGCGTCCCTCCCTGGGCTCCCTGTCTCCTTGTTTACCAGGCCGCTTGGACAGTCCGTTCTTGAAGCAGCAGCACAGTGTGTGTGTGTCCAGTCCATCCTCCTCTCGCACCCCAGGGCCACTTGGTAGGTATTGGACTGAGCCAGGTTCATCAGCGCAGGAGCACCGGTGTCTCTTTGCCCTATAGCCCCTCACTCTCGCCCTGACACCACTGCATCACTTTCTGAAGCGTTTGCTCTATTGGCTGTAGCTGCACTGCACTTGGAGTGGATATGACACCTCTTATTTTTAGGATACACTCTTTTTTTTTCCCAGAATAGATCTCTCTCCACAGCCTAAAGGTGCTAGTGTCATGAAGTTGTGCATGCCGTCCTACCAGCTGGTATTTTAAGCTTAGGAATGATGTGTTTTTTTGTTTTTTTTTTCTAAAATATATAGACTCTTCATGACCCTTCTTTCTCTGGGATAGTGTTTCAGGTCATTTTGCATGTAGCACTTTGCTTTTTCTTTAAGAAAGTAACAGTGTGACCCCACCCCCAGTGCTGCTCATGTGACGTCAGCTAAACGCAGAGGAAGGCGCCGTTTGCCCTCTTCCGCATACGTTACCTCACAGATGCCTAAGCTTGGCTAGCGTAGCTCAGACTGACGAGAGAGAGAATAATCATCTTCAATCATCCATTTCCCTAGCTCATGATCTCCTAAAGAAAGAGCAAACACTTTGCCGTTGTGCCACTCCAAAGCCCAACAATTTTGTAATTTTGATATGATTTGGATAGGCAAGGCCTGGCTCATCAAAGCGAAATTACTTTCAAGGCTGAATAGTTGTTTTATTTGTTTTAGCTAAATGATCAGCTGCTCCTTCCTTGTCCTTCATCCCTATGTCGAAGAGTGTTGTGTGCCTGCCTTTACCACCGTCGAGAACGTCAGGCACGTGCAGTGTACGGTTGTGATGAGGGGAGTCAAAGAAAAAGTTGACGCTGGCACTGTGGTCACTGTTTTTCCCTTCCACTGCTTGCTAATCTCTGTTATTCCACTAGGGGGCAAAATAGAGAAATAAACATCATTTCATCATTTAGCAAGCTGAAAAGTTGATGCTGTAGCCATTTCTTTTTTTTCCTGAAGAGGCCCATATATGGATGTGATGGCCAGGTGTCCACAAACTTTTGGCCACATTATGTGTTTTCACTTGAAGAAAGTTAGAAAACGTAAGAACCCAATCCATCAAGCTTTAGTAAATTCACTCCTATAATCACAACTATAAAACACAGATTTATGATCCAGTAATGTGCCAATAACAAAGTGGGTTTGTAGGTTAAAACCAGACACAATCGATCTCCATCTGGAAAAACGAACATCGTCCTCTAACGGCTTTAGCGTTCTTCTTGAGCTAAACAAGATACAGGCTTCTCAGTGCACTTCCGTCTCCCCTGGCTGTGTTTCAGTACCGTGTATTTCCTGTGTATTTCCTTTTAAGGCATGATCATGGACTTAGATAGAGTTAGGACGTTGTTTTCACAAAGTCATGAGGTGCAGTTTCCTGTTAAATCTCACTCATATTCCCCCCTCCTTCTGCACGCTTCCTGTAATTGGACGGTACCTGCCCCGCCTGCTCTGCCTGCCCCGCCTGGGCTTCCCCTCATGTCCTGACTTGTGAGTGTGTAGCATTGCTGTGAACGTGTATGACCTCTGTAGAGTTCACCTGGTGTCCTCAGAGTTCACCAGATGACGGCATGTTTCCTGGGATGTTAAACGGCAGCCTCTCACACACACACACACACACACACACACACACACACACACACACACACACACACAGAGGCACATTTGCCAGTCCGTTCAGATCACTAAGACGCATTCTTCTTTGAGTGGCTTTGAAAGCGCTACTCAAGCGGCTGCTGTTTCTTCATGTTACTGTTACACGGCGTCTGTTCCATCGTCGTCGTCTGTTTTTATTCTACAATTATGTAAGATTCTCCTTCAGTAGAAGTCCAGCATGGACACTTACATAATTGTAGCTTCATGTGTGCTACGAGAGTGTGTGTGCCTGGATTTCAGGTGCTTCTTGTTTCACATGGTGGACTTATTGTTGACCTGCTGTGTGGGATTTGGGATCTGTTGCTAATTAGCCTGGCGGAAATTAACCAGCCAACCAGCCAAATATGGGTAAAATCAGGCGGGGGGGGGGATTTGTAGGGATTCCCAGTTTGTAGGGATTCCCACTTTCTACATTTGGGATATCCCACTTTGACGCTAAACTTACAGTGCTGCTGTAAAAATTTCTATTCATTTGAATTACTGAATTATTGGCATGTTTCAAAAATGAGCCAAAATAAATACAACATTATATACAGTATCGTTCGCAGCCCAACAATAAATCAATACATTTTTCGGAGGGAAAAAGATGTATAGATTTACAGCATGTTTATTATATCTATGTGCATCAGTGATGCCATCCATCCTCAATCAATCAATAAATCAATCAGTAAACAAACAAATAAATAAATAAATAAGATACCATTTTGTGGGGTGCTTGGAAACAGGAAGTGGTAAAAGACACCGAGAGATCCTCAGAGAAATTTCAAAAACACTGGATCTTTGAAAACGATAATGTGTTTGCATTGATTTTAAATATTCTTCAGGTGTAGTAGAAGAAGAAGAAGTTCATCTCCAGCCTTGGGCTAGAAAATGTCACCACATTAATGGTTGTTTTTTGCTCCTGAAATATGAAGGAAAGTAGGAATATATAACTCGTAATACTTAATAAACAGATCCGTGTGGTTCCTTGGGAGCGTAAATCACTAAGACACACTCGCGGCGTTGGCTTTGGTGCGTTTATGAGCTCGTCGGCTCTCGGCTGTCTGAAACAGCACCTGCATGAACACTGATTATGTGTTTGGCATAATCGCGTTTGTTATTCATTTTTGTTTCCTGCATGCATTATGTGTTTCGTGTGTCTCTCTTTGGCCCACTTTCACATCACGCTTGCTGTCGTGACGCTGTTTGTGTTCAGTGGTAATATTTTGTATGGTAATGTCGTTATTTGCCACTTGCGAAGGGACGTCACTGACTTGTGCCTTCACACTGAACGTTGTTTTCTCTCTTTGTCTCTGTCTCTCTCTCTGATTGGTCAGATGACTCGAATGACGCTGAAGGCGTCTTGGCCACTTCTCCAACACCCATCCCTAAAATCGCCATTCAGGAAGAAAAAGATGACAACAGCCAGAAGGAATGGGGTAAGGCCCTTAGAGGGTGCGCTCAAATTTTGTCTCCTTTTGAGACAATTTCATTTTCTTGCTTCCAGTAGTTACTCAAATTCCCACTGTCACTTCATATAAACAATATTACATTCTTAAGCTCATCATTTCTGTTTGTTCTCTAGCACAGCTTTTTTTTCTATAAAGAGCAATAACCTAGAGACTAAATTAGCCTGCACGATGCCAAGCGAAGGTTATACCAGCAGGTAGCACAGAGAAAGGAAGTTTTTGTCATTCAATCCAAACAATATTCCAGTTTTATACTGCAGGACGACATTTACATTTACATTTACATTTATGGCATTTGGCAGACGCCCTTATCCAAGAGCGACTTACAATTATCTCATTTATACAACTGAGCAGTTGGGGGTTAAGGGCCTTGCTCAAGGGCCCAGCAGTGGCAGCTTGGTGGTGCTGGGATATGAACAATCAACCTTCCGATCAGGAGTCTAACATCTTGACCACTGCGCTACCACTTCCCATTAATAATGATGTAGCCTCAATCAAAATGGAGTCAAGACACTTGACTTATGCTATACGCTACTGTCTACTGAATTTTTAGGGAAATCCAGCAACAGGCAGTTGAGAGTCAACATACAGTCATCCAGCGTACAGTCTAGCAGCTTGTTTTGAACGGTTTTAGACGTTTACCTTTGTTCAGTTGTGTTCCATACAGCAGGTGTGTTTCTGGAAACACCAGGGTTGGCAGGTTTCAGAAAAATTTCCAGCCCAACCATAATCTCAAAAACCCTTAAACAAGTCCAAAAATGTTTGCGTTTGGAAAACAATTGTTTTTCCTTTTTCTCAGCCTTCGCGCGGGAAACGACTTCACCTTGGTGCGCACGCATTTCTAATGCACAGACATAAGCCACTCCATAACCCACCTTTCTCTCTCCCAATTCTCACAATAAATCTTACAGCAGAAATGGTTCTGTACATCATACAGAACATAAACTTGGCATTTGTTTGTGGAAATTTATTAGATTTTAATTGAAAAACATGACCTTGGTGGCTGTGGATTAGTTTTAAACTAGCATAATTTGTTGTAAAATTACAACCCTTCCAACCCTGTCATTAACTGCCCTGTCCGCTGCTCCTTCTCCACTCAAAATGTTCATAGATTGAGCATGGGGCAGCATGATTCCTGTCCCAATGGGCCTCTGTTAGCGCTTGTTGCAGTTCCCAACCACTAGGTGCAATCATTTGTGAATGAGGAATGTCAAATTTATTTGTATTAAATACTTACATCCTGAGGCAAAGTGCTCTGCAAGAACTTATGTTAAATCTCCCCAGAGCCATCTGAGAGCAGCTTGATAAGTTCATGGAGCATGTCCAGGACAGATGACACAGCCTCTGGTCTGTTTAATAAGCTGCACAGCTGGACGGATGTTGCTGCTTTCTTGTCCTAGATCGTCTCTCTGGAGCAAACAGGCCCAAATGACTACTGGGACTCATTTGTTTGCTGAGCCTTCATTTGCTTTCACAGCTCACTGGTTTTCTCGGCGCTTGTTTGTGCAGCCCGGCGACAGAGTTTGGTGTCCTGCGGTAATGCGCTCCGCCGAGACTTTCACTGTTACTGTAAATTACTGTTCATTATCAGAACAGGAAGAGCATACACCCGTAAATATCTTTTATAACACCATCAGTGCTCCCTGCAGAATGATGGAAAAAAAGATGGCAGGTGTGTGTGCGTATAAGTGTGAATGTGAAAAAAAAAATAATAGAGGAAATGCAACTGAGAACAAATTCGGATTTAACAACACTAGCCGCTTTTAGCACAGAGTGACCTGTATATAGAGGAATATATATATATATTTATGACAATATGGATGGGACAGCGGTGCAAGGATCCCCGATTTGATCCTGAGCTCGTGCTACTGTTGTTCCCCCTTTGTGGTTATAATAAGCTCCACTCTTCTGGGAAGACTTTTCATTAGACTTTGGAGCGAGGCTGTCGCTGTCCATTCAGCCACATGAACATTAGTGAGGTCAGGCGCTGATGTCCAGCTAAAAAGCCTGGTGCAAAGTCAGTGTTCCAGTTCATCTCAAAGGTGTTCAGTGGGGTTGAGTAAGTTCAGGGCTCTGTACAGGACACTCGAGTTCTTCCGCTCCAACCTTCACACACCGTGTCTTCATGGAGCTCGGTTTGTGCACAGGGGCATCGTCATGCTGGAGCAGGTTTGGGCCTCTTAGCTCCAGTGAAAAGGAATTATAAATCTACAGCACACAGAGACGCTCTATACAATTGAGACCTTCCAACTTTGTGGCAACAGTTTGGGGGAAGAACCTCATATGAGTGTGATCTTAAGTCATAGTGTACATACCGTACTTTTCGCCATAGAGTGTACATTTCATGAGACAAACTAAGCTCACACACAACGCATTCTGTAATGTGTTGAATGACAAAAACCTGACATTTGTGTTCACAAATTCTATAATCCATCCAATCAAGAGGGGTTACACATTTAAAAAGCATAATTTTGAGCTCAAGGAGTGATTTTTTTTACACAAACACACCATGAGTGCTACATGCCTGAATGTCCTGTGCTTCTCTAAAGCCCCTGAGTCTCCTGAGCGAGTGCCGGTGCAGGAGTCCAAGCCTGTCCAGACTGAAGTTCCTCAGGCTAATCCCACAGAGTTGAAATCCACCAGCGCTGAGGACACGCTGCTGGATATGTGGGAGAGCAGCCCGGCGCCCACGGCCACGCCCTGCCAGGCCCCACACATCATGGACCTGATGGGCGATGCTGACTCATCACCCAGCCTCCCTCAGCCCTTGCTCAGCTTCGACGACGTGCCTGACGCCCCGCTGTGCCCCTCAGCCGAGGACGCGCCCTCCAGCCTGGTGGACGTGGCCGAGTCACACCACATGACCCTGAGCTACCAGCAGGCCTCCGACAGCCAGGAGCTGGACGAGACACAGGAGCTGATGACCAACGGAGACTCGCTGCTCAAAGAAGGGACTCAGGTGAGCAAACTTCAAGTTCTTTTGGCTATAGTGTTATTCTAAACAGCAGCAATAATTCCTCGAGTTAAACACAAATTATATAAGGACCTCCCCAAAATGTCTGTGTATGCTTCCTTGGGGATTATCTATACTTATAAAACAGATTTTGATTCTAGCATCTGATTGGCTGAGCTGTGTTCAATGCTGTTGTAATACCCTTGATACACGTTACACTTTATCCGTTGTTCTATGCATAGAGTACCCTAATCTTTGTCCGTTATGTCACTTAGCAACCAAATCATATGGTTAACAGGCTATATTCGCATGGCAGTAGAATTGCTTATTGCCAATATTAATAGTAATTCATGTAATTCTGGATTTTGTACGTGTGTCGTTTATAGAACTGATCAGGACATGTATTTACGACACCACAAGATGGCGCCAAAACCTATTCTGTTATCATTTAGCATTTCAGCCATCACTAGCAAGCACCGAGAGACAGCTCATTAATCTGTGACAGATGATAACATTGGCTACTGAACACATTCAGATGGAGGCACGTGTGTGTGTGTGTGTGTGTGTGTGTGTGTGTGTGTGTGTGTGTGTGTGTGTGTGTGTGTTGTACAGGCGAGTGAAGGCTATTTCAGCCAGTCACAGGAGGAGGATTTCGCTCAGTCTGATGAATGCTCTGCAAAAGTGATAGGGTGCGGTCATAAAATGTTGTTTGGTGGTCCACTCTGCAGTATTCTCGAGGTATTAGTTTTGTTTGTGACTGAAGTACTATAATAATAATAATCATCATCATCATCATCATCGTCATAACAAATGTATGAGGCATTCATTATATATATTCTTATATGCATTGTGCTTTATAGCAATGTCTATGCATTATGAATTGTTAATGTAATTCATGATAAGTCATGTACGGTGGCTTGCATGTTTATTCACCCCTTGGGCCTTTGTGAATTCTGCCAACAATGACACATTAATAAAGATAAAACACACTTAATATTTCGTGGTCGATATGGCGACAATACTTGTCTGTGTCTTGTTATTTGTGTACTTATCCTTTGACTATTCAAACTGAGTTTGTTTGCTTATTAACATTATAACGTTTCCCACACTGGTTATAACGTGTGTTAGCAATTCACAATGCATAATAAACACTGCTATAAAGTCTAATGCAGTTCCGTAAATAGTTATAACAACGTGCAGAATGCCTTATGCAGTCATTATGACATTTTATGAAGGTCAGGAGCTTCAGTTATGTTGACATCGGATATCAGAACGGGGAAAAGTCGTGATCTCAGTGACTCTGAGCACGGCATGGTTGTTGGTGCCAGACTCTTCTGGGATTCCTGAATTTACTCAGAAAACATCCAGTGAGTGAGAATGGACAGACTGGTTTGAGCTGACAGGAAGTCTGACGGTAGCTCTTTGTTAGTGAGAAATGTTGGCACCAGTCGACTTTTCATAGAGTCTTACTTGTTGTGCAGAGCACGGTGCAGTTTTGTAAGTTTTTTCCCCATTCTGATGTTTGATGTGAACGTTAACGGAAGCTCTGAACTGCACTGCTACATGATTGGCTGATTGGATATTTGCCCAAATGACCAGGTGTATAAGCGTTCCTAATAAAGTGGCTGTATATCTTATCTTGTTTTCTTGCTGCAGAGATTGACATCACATGCTGGGACACGGACCCTGTGGTGGATGACGATGACTAAGACCACTAAGTGGAGGCCGCTTGCCTACGACTCCCAGGAATTTTTTTTTTTTTTGTCAAAATGTTTCGAATAATATTCGAATAATGCTATGTTTAGACATACTATAAAATCGTTTTTAAAAAAGAAACAAACAAAAAAGGTTAGCCACTGAAAAGGATCTGGGTTATTGTTAAAGATGCCAGCGGGTTTAAGCTCTCTCTCGGTTAGTCTGTGTGTGAGCGTGTGTGTGTGTGTGTGTGTACGTACAAGTCATTATTTATTTCCGTTCTCTTTTTTGCTATGCAGAGTATAGCACGGTGTGTATTTAGCGCTCACCTGTGTTGTATCGACCCCCTGTGCCTGACAGGTGTGACCAGTAGCAGACAGAGCGTCCTGTTTTAGTGATGTGCCAGAACCTCCAGTGACGGAAAGGTTCTTAGCTCCAGCCAAGGTAGTACCGAACTTCCCCTCGTTAGAAGCTCAGGCTAGTACTCAGCACCTTTCTTATTCTGATCGCCAATAATTTAATCCGATATCAAGTTTTTCGTCTCGTTTGCTCTTTTTTTCCCGCCAATCGAATCTGAATGAGAAGATACACACCACCGTGTTTTTTTTTTTGTACTGGTGTGTTCACGTTATTCGTTTGAAACCTACGTGATTAAACTTGCTTCTTAGGTTCTTAGGTGCCATGACATTCCAGTCAGGTAACGATTACTAAACACTGCTTAATTTGCTTAATTTCCTGTGCCAAGGGTTTTCAGTGATTTGATGTTTTCGCGCTATCGTGTTGGTGTTTTCTGAGTTCGAGTCACAGATCTATTTTACCTATAAAACGTAGTATTTTAATGATTGTTTTTTTGTCCAGTGTTCGCAATAGGATTAGAATCAATTTGACGTTGAGCTTAGGCAATAACTATTTTAACGCACATTTAGCTATGTATGCGTATGTATATATGTGTGTGTGTGTGTGTGTGTGTGTGTGAGTGTGCTTTTTAAAGGGAGAGTAACATTTCCTGTGGATATTGGAATTTGTATATGGTTTTACTAAACCCTCGAATCCACCGTGACTTTGTCTTTGCCATGGAATTGAACCCTNCCTTCGAAAGCCTTCGTATGTGATGTGACCACTGAGTATTGCTAAACGTCTGACATACCGGATGCTTATCCGTCATATCCACGGTTCCTTCTCACAGCTCGACCTCTACGAACCCCTAGACGGTTTTGTTCGAAGTTAGCGCACATCTGTAGCTGTCTCCAGTCTTCCGTAGTTTCGTATTTCGGACCTGTTTTTCAGTACGATCCTAAGCCTTGTCGTTTTGAGTATGTCGAGTTCAAGGTTTTTTTTTTTAATCATTACCATTATTATTATTATCATCATTACAAAGTAAAAGAGGTGAAATAAGCAATAATACTAAAGTGATGTAGTATTGTTTTGTAAATAAAATCGAGATCACAGGACGGCAGTGACGACGCGCGTGTGACCGAAACGATCGGCGTAGGAACGGATGTGCTTTCTTAACGTGTTTCTTAACCCGGGTTTTACGTGGCTGGTTTGTGTGACGGGAGCCGACCCGCATCTTTAACTATAACCCAGGCCCTTTTGACGTGATTTCAGTGTACTCTTTACCCTCCGAGCTCCTCTGTAGTGATTCTTACGCTCTTTCTTTTTCTCTCACACACTACTAGGAGATTACTACTTACCAATACTATTGCTACTATTACTACTAATATACTACTCCAGTTTGCCCTTTGTCCCTGAAGCAAGGCTTAGCAACTCCTAAAGGCTATCTCTTTCTTTCTTTCTCTTTCTTTCTTTCTTTCTTTCTCTCTTTTCTTATTGTTTTCTATCCTTCTCCTTTTTTCCCCCCCTAAGTCCGCTTTTTCTGTCACATGCTGTTTTGGAAACAAGCACAAGATCTTTTGTGACATGCTACGTGCTTCTGTATGTTAATAAAAGATTTCAAAAACAAGTCACTCAGCTCACTGGTGTGATATACACACACACACACACACACACACACACACACACACACACACACACACACACACACTGTCTAGGGTCACTGAAGAAGTCCGAGAGGTCAATTGTAAATTAATTTATAATAGAAAGCTCTCTTCCAAAACTATGGAAGCAGCTACGAATTAGCACACAGCTCCAGTAAACATGGTCTCACACACACACACACACACACACACACACACACACACACACACACACACACACACACACACACACAGAGATAAAGCACACTGTATGGTGTACATAAACAGTGCATGGTATATGTTCAGACAAAAAAAAGTTGTAAAGAAAAATTAATAATATTAATAATAATAAAACATTCAGATTTGATTCAATGTTAAGGGTGAAATCACTGATATTATATCATGTGATATTTCTAGCCACAGGGACGACTGGAGAAGCAAAAGACTTGTTATGGCGTGAAACCTGTGAGTGATTCATTCATTTAAAGTGCACAGAGCACTTAGAGAAGACGTGTACAGGATGGACGGATGGGTGGAGGGAACCTCCCTACCTACCTACCTACGACGAAATAATAAGATACATTTGTCTGGGTGCCTCGAGCCAAAGTCAGCGAATCGAACACGCTGGCAGAGGAGCGACAGTTTACACCTCTGTCTTTTGCTTCAGTGCCCGTGGAACGAACGAAGACAAAGAACTAATGAAAACGAACGAGAGGGAAATAAAACCGTGAGCGAGAACACAAAGCGAACCGTGTAGACAGAAAGCGTCGAGGTCTCGAGCACATTTCGTCATCGGTGATTATTTTTATTTGGGAAAAAATAAATTTGTGAATTTGGTTTTGTTTTTGAGCTGTTTAACATCTGAGCTCCCAAAATATAAACCTATTCACATCTCAGTGTGTGATTATAGGACTAGGTAAGTATTATACGTCAAATAAATGGGGGTTTTGAGTTTCAGTGAAATAAAAAGACTGGAGTTATGCTGTGGCCTTGGTGTCGTGGTTTCGCATGTTTTGCAAGTCTGTCCTTCGAAACTCGAGTCTAGACAGTCGAGGCCATGTGCTGGACGAGGGTAGACTGGAAATAGTAAAGTGTTACAGGAATCTGTACTCGTGAAAGCTTTAAAAATCATCATGTTTTAAATTAAAGTTCAGTACAGGCTGTGAGCAAAACAAACGTCACAAAGAAAGTTTTTATATGCAGCTATAAAAATTTTGCAACTCTTTGTCACTAAGATGATTTCATCAAGGGTATAGCTTTAGCGTGTTTATATAACACATACCAATGTGACTATAGTTTCCTTTAAAAATGATTTTAAGGTACAGCATTTTGTTCTAGGGACCGCTCTGGCGTTAGCGACACGTAGCATAGCATCGGCAGTTTGGTTTGTTCTGAACAGAAATGATATTTTTTCATTCCTCCTCCAGCATTCCACTGATGAAATAACACGACAGTTAATAACATTCCTTACATATGATCGCCTACTCTGCTTACAGGAAGCCTCGAGTATAAATAAAACCAAACACTGCATTTAAACACAAACCTGTGTGTTTATTTTTTTTAACATCTTTAGAGCGTCCTTCTACTTTGCAGAATCGTAGGGAAGAATACTTTCTACACAGGTTTTCCTAACGTTGCTCCATCTTCGAAAACCCAGCGATAGTGAGAACGGTCTGTCTGCGTCCTGCAATAAGTGAAGTGAAGTGAAGTGACTTTGTGGCCAAGTGTGGTGACCCAGACTCGGAATTTGTGCTCTGCATTTAACC
>CM074959.1:1880903-1898058 GCA_037577455.1 Pangasius macronema | reverse complement strand
CTCTGCTTACAGGAAGCCTCGAGTATAAATAAAACCAAACACTGCATTTAAACACAAACCTGTGTGTTTATTTTTTTAACATCTTTAGAGCGTCCTTCTACTTTGCAGAATCGTAGGAAAGAATACTTCCTACACAGGTTTTCCTAACGTTGCTCCATCTTCGAAACCCAGCGATAGTGAGAACGGTCTGTCTGCATCCTGCAATAAGTGAAGTGACTTTGTGGCCAAGTGTGGTGACACATACTCAGAATTTGTGCTCTGCATTTAACCCCAGTGCGCACACACACAGTAGTGAACACACACACACACCCGTGAACACACACCTGGAGCAGTGGGCAGCCATTTTAGCTGTGGNCTCGAACCCACCACCTTCAGGTTCACCTTCAGGTTACAAGTCCGACTCTCAGACCATTAGGCCACGACTGCTCCCAAAGGAAGAAGTTATCAGAGGATGGTTACTACTACAATACTACAAGCCACGCCCATTACAAGGAACACCTACTAGCAAATCACACCACACAATTCTTCAATTTCTCTAACCCTAATCCTAGCCGTATTTGTTGTGGGCGTAACCTGTGGTAGCGGGTCTGTCGTGTAAGGGGCGTGGCTTGTCAGCCTGACCTAAATTCCTGTCAAGAATTTGTCACTTCCCGCACGCCTGGTTACAGGAACTGACAAATTCTGAACAGGAATTTAGGTCTACTGGGACTATGTTTGTTCTTTCTTGAAATCAAACTGGAACAATTTAGTTCACATGTTAGATTATGTTCAGTGCAAAGTTTCATTTGTTTTCAGGTTTCATTCCTTGACACATGGAGCGTTTCTAATCCGTTTAAAGGTTGACTTCGTGCACCTTGGCGGGTAGAAGATGCTACCTTTTCTAAACGTAGAGAAAGAGAGTGTGTATTCTAGCAGATGTAGAAGTCTAGCGAGTCTACATAAATACAAACCAGTAGACATCATCGTGTGCCTAAAGCTCACTGTTAAATGCTCACTGTTTAAAAAATGTATTAATACATAAATAAATAAATAAATAAATAAAGTGTTTCGCATTCAAGTCGAATTACTTAAGATTAGTCTACAGTAAACTTTCGTGCCTGGCCCGCGAACTTGTGTTGTAAGTATACGACTCTGCTTAACAAAGACAGCCATTGGGATGAGTGAGGTAGAGAGAGCCGAGTGAGGGCAGCGAGAGTAAATGGCAAATGACGGCAGTAGAAGTCGATTCTGTCAAAATGAAATCAAAGCTTTTACACAATGCAGCATTCAGCACACTGAGGAAATGTGGCCTGCATTAGCGAATCTGATTTTGTTACCACGACTCCGAGAGAGCACCATTTAAGAATACAACTGTTCGTCCATCCCAGGAATGAAATCAGAAATCTGTCACTCAAACAAGAGCTCAATGAAAAGAGCATCTGTCAGGTAAACACAGCGTAATGTTCTATATGGTGAAAAAGGATATACCAGGTGAAAAAGGGAAATGCTTATGAATTTTAATTCACATTGTTTAAGTGAGGCGAAGTCGGAATTGCGTGATCAGTCCGTGGAAACAAACTGGGACATGAAAAATGCATCAGTATAAAAGTTTTTAAACAGAGACAAAAAACCGACGATGACTGTCTCTCTTTTACCCGCATGTGCTAATGAATTAAAAGCTGCAAGAGACATTTCAAGCAAGTGAAGAAGTGAAGACAGCAGACGCTTATCAAACTGTCCTGTTCTTCTCGTAGAACACACTGTCATTATTCTGAAGAAGGTTTTACCTTTATATATATATACTCGATGTTTCTAGGGAGAACAGAAAACTTGTGCAGATGTCTGTATTTCATAACATTTTACCTTGTCAGAGCAGCAAGGTCATTTTTCACAGTTTATACAGTACATTTTGTACACTTGAGCAGCATGATGGACCTAGTCTGAGAGTCAGACTGCACCAAGACAGTTTCTTCTCCTTATTATTATTATTATGATTATGATTACTTTACAAAACCATCCCATCAATGTCATAATGAAACCTCGTTTTGGAGCACCGCTGATTAAATTACAGTATGCAAAGTGAACCAATTGCTGCCCTGAAAAGATGCTATCCGTCAACCAAAGCCATACGTGTCTCCTTACCAAATTTAATGGAACGTCCAGACGCTAAGCCGCTGTTCTGACGCACTCCGACTCCCAGGCTATGATATGGCTACAGTACAGACCATGAATGTTTTGCTATGCTGTGGCCCTGTGCTATATCTAGTTTACAAAACAGAATTTCAGATCCTGCTTATGTTACATCAGTCCAAGGCTGTCGAGAGAGAAAAAAAAAAAAAAAAAGTGAAGAAGAGAGGCCCAGGAACCATGGCAACAACGCTCACATAATAGCTACTGCTCTGCATCAGGCAGGGACGCCACACAGCGAAAGAAAGAAAGAGAGCCGGAGAAATACATCTGTCATACGATCTTCAGCTTGAGACAAAAAGATTTTTTGAGTCCTTCTGAAAAGCTTTTCTCACCAATCATTGTGCAAAAAAAAAAATCACCAAATCAATAACCCTGCAGGAAGGGTTGAAATTTTCCCTCGTAAAGTGTCACACAGTGGTCCAAATGGAGTTTCACACTGCCGTGCTTCGTCCCAACAGAGGGAAAGCAGTGGGCAGTCCGTAGCTGTGGTCCAGAGGCCGTAGGCTGCGCAGGCCCAGGTCCATGTGAGCGCGCCCGTCACGGGGCATCGTGGCCATGGCCGAGGCGTGCGGCTCCAACGCCATGCTGGAGTGGTTAAGGTCCACGTTGGAGAGCAGGTGGTCCAGCGAGTCCCAGCGTCTGGCCGACGGAAAGCGGATCAGTGACGAATAGGCACGCTCGGAAAACACAGTCACGGGCGCCATCTTTCTGGTCTCGGACTCCTGCTGCTCCCTGGAGGACCTCAGTACAGGTTTAGTGTACGTTCCACCTCTGGGATCAGCAAGGACCTCGCTGTAAGGGGGAGGAGGATCCTCCATCAGAACGGCCTCCTCGTAGCACGGCGGTTTTCCACAGGCATCGTTATCCACTGGAAGAATGGAGGCTGAGGAACAAAAATTTCAGGGAAACAGATATATATATTTTTTACATCACAAAATAATCAGCAGGATCATGAATTAATAAAATATTTTTATTAATAAAGAAAAATCTTCTGTATGTTTCCTGTTCACCATGTAGTTCACTATTTGGGCGTTATAGTGTTGTCTGTTACTACGTCTGCTCTAATGTACCACAATATCACACCACCTTCCACCATATTGTTCATTATTTGAGCGTTGCTGCATGTCATGGATACCCTGTATATAAATACGTTTGTTTCAACCGCTGTATGTTGTTCACAGGTATGTTAGTGATGCATTTAACACAGAAAGTCGTTAGAATTTGTTTGTGTTTTCAGTTTGTTAGGTATTTTTTAATGTGTATATTCGTTATGTGACAGCGGGTCATGACAATGTCTTTCTAGAACACTCTCAAGTCAGAACTGTCTCCCTTTCATGCGTACATTATCATAAAACATATCATATTTAAGATTTAAGAACATATCAAGATTTTAGCACGCATAAGTAAAAGTAAAAACATAGATATTACAGCTGAAACAATGCTTACAGTGTGTAATCACTAACAAATAAAGATTAAAATATTAAACTCTGATATCCAAAATGATAGGAAATGTATATTTATATATATTATATTCAAGTAATACGATTACTTAAGCATTTTAGTTCAATTAATTAATAATTTAGCTCTTGATTTTTTATATAATTTAAAAAGGAAAAGCTAATTTTTGTCACAGTATGACGTTTTAGACTGTATATTTTAGACAGAACTGGGCTTCGTCTGCCGTTGTCAGCCAGGCTGGATTGGAAGAAGTAAAGCGCAATGGATTTATAATTTATATATTTGTACATTTTCTAAAAACAGCCTTGATTAAACAGTCCAGAAATGTGGACGCTGGACATGTAAAGGTTAAAGATATCGAAATCTACTGACACAGAGACCTGCTGTAACATAGCGAGAGCCTCCATGGGCCACTGAGCAGCTTAAGAATTCGCCAACGATTACGACACATCGCACTTTTTAATCATTTAAAGGCGTCATGGAACATCTGTGAGACAAGTTAATTCCCATATATACAAAATATAGCTTTTCATGTAGAGAACCCGCAGTGTAAACTCCTCTGTCCTGAAGCTGACAATGGAGACTCCTTCCGTACATGTTATTTAGCTTTAACACGTCAACACGTCTTTGTTAAACAACATATTTTATTTTAAATCTGTTTATTATTATCCTTAGAGCTCTCTGCGAATGAGTTGTTACTATAGAAACTATAAGGTGTTTGAATGAGCGCATTAATATAAACCTGTCATTTATGTTACAGCTGGAAGGACCATCAGAGCCGAGCTGTTATAAAAATAGATGCACAGAAAATGAATCAATAACTTCTGACATTCAGATTGGAGAATTAAAGTTGCTGTGGTATAAACGATAAGAAAACAGCTTGCTAGGCGCCATAAATGAGGACCTGGCATTTTTTTATTCAAGACCGATAGTGTGTAGAGCTTTAATCTGCCCTCGCAAGGTCACACTTCACTCCAACAGATGAATGCTGAGATAGATTTGCCCCTGTGAAGAAATAAACCCCTTACTGAGGCTAGAGATAAACATACAGGCTTAATGAAATGCACCGTTACATGCTACCACTTTGTGCATTGGCTTGTCATCATCACTGCTTTCTGACTTTAAGTAGGGCTGGACAATCCTACGTAAGATCTACACAAAGGAAAAGCAGATGGGGCATATTTGGATTCTTCTTGCAAAACCTACATGCAATCTCCTCCGTTTGAAACCGGTTCCCAGAGACCTTGAATGTTCTGAACACTACCTACACAATCATACTGTGCAAGTTGAATTCAGATGTGCTCAAATCACAAGGGTCTGCTTACCCGATGGACTGAATACCACAGACCATCTGGCCTTGATAAAGCACAGAGATGAAATTTTGAATGAGTAGGCTGCTGTGTAACAAAATGTACCTATTCGCTTCTGAGTCTCTTGAAGTTGTCATGGAAACACAAACCCAAAGATACTGGCTTAACTCGAAATCAGATTTTAGTCAAGAAGTGAGAAAGTTAAATGTTATATCTATACCCACTGGCCACTTTAGGAACTTTAGGAACTTTAGGAATAGGAAGACCTGTACACTTGGTTAATCAAGTGGCTGTGGCGCAATGCAGAACATCACGCAGCTACAGATCCAGAACTTCAGGTAATGTTCTCATCAAACATTAGAATACAAAAAACTCTCGGTGATCTCAGTGACTTTGACTGTGGCATGGTTGTTCCTGCCAGACGTTTGAGTACTTCAGAAACTGCTGATCTGTTGGGATGTTCACAATAGTCACTAGAGTTAACACAGAATGGTGAAGAAAAAAAAAACACCCAGTGAGCAGCAGTTCTGCATGTAGAAACGCCTTGTTGAGGAGAGAGGTCAAAGAAGAATGGCCAGAAAGTGGTTGGTTCAAAGTGACAGGAAGGCTACAATAACTCAATCAACAACTCTACGCAACCGTGGTGAGCAGAAAAGCATCTCAGAATGCACAACACGTCAAACCTTCTGCCCTCTGTAGCCTCAGACTCTTGTTCTTCATTGACAGGAGTGGAACCCAATGTGGTCTTCTGATGTTGTAGCTCATCTGTCTCACAGTTGTGCATTCTGAGATGCTTTTCTTCTCACCGTGGTTGCAAAGTGCGGTTGTTTGTGTTACCATTACCTTCCTGTTAGATCGAACCAGTCTGGTCATTCTCCTCTGATTTCTCTCATCAACAAGGCGTTAACATCCACAGACCTGGGTGTTTTTTGTTTTTCACATCATTCTATATAAACTCTAGAGACTGCTGTGATGAAAATCCCAGCAGATCAACAGTTTATGAAATATTGAAACCAGCCCATCTGGCACCGATAACCATGTCACTGATGCCAAGTCGCTGAGATTCTGATGTTTGGTGTGAACATTGATCGCCTCATTTGATAATTGCATGAATGTGCAGGTGTACAGGTGATGTGGATAGTGAGTATATATCA
Organism: Pangasius macronema; assembly: GCA_037577455.1. NCBI lineage: Eukaryota > Metazoa > Chordata > Actinopteri > Siluriformes > Pangasiidae > Pangasius > Pangasius macronema. Next base: position 1,891,967 of record CM074959.1, on the reverse strand, counting down.
ACAAATCATGGCTCATATCATGACAGGTACAAAGGCAGCATTAGGAATAACCTTTGGGTGAGAACCTAATCACTTAGTGCTAGATCTCCAAAAAACTAAGCTGTATCAAGGACACCACTTGTTGATTGGACCCTAAGCATAACCAGTGTGGCCATGGGATCCCTGGAACAGTATTTTGCTTGACGCACAGTTAGCGTGCAAAAATTTAGCATTGTGTTAGGCAGTGCTACTCAGTTAGGTTGTTTTTAAATGGATTAGTTATTCAGTCTCAACAGAGCTTCCCCTATATTCTCACTGAAACTGTAGGGGCTGGACCATCAAGCTATTGTGCAACCTTCACCCTGTCATTGTTAAAAGCCGAATTCTGCTTGATTGATATTGTTTGCCATGCTGACCTTTTATTCGGTTCCTGTCTTAATGTGCGGCCATCAGTCCTGTGTGTGTCTGGACCTTCTTTAGGCGGACATTCTTCAGCCTGGCCCAGGGATCCTCAGGATCTGGCAGCCTGCCTAGCTGCAGGAGTGCATGATTAGCCCAGCTCTCTCTGCTGCTAGCTCACCGATGTACTCTCCTGCCCACTTGCCGCCCACACTGCTCTCTGTTACCATGTTTTGCATGAAAGAATTTGGCTACGTCTGCATGCCTTGTGTGAGGTGCAGACATTTTCTGCTGCACTGCCCACATGAGCAAAAACAGACCAGGCTTATTTAATAGTTCGAGAGCCAAACATTTAATAACAGAGCTTACTGTTGGACCGTGACATTACATTGCACAAGAAGTGGTCCGACAATCAGATTTTCTTGAAATTAGTCGCATGTGTTATTTCTTTCCTAATACTCGATTACTTCTGTAATCTAAGGACGTCAGCGCTGTCGTGACACCTTTCCTGTCACTCTTCCTCTGACTGAGTGTTTTGAATCCTGTTCCAAATAATCCTACTTGCAATCCTACTCCTTACAAATAACCTTTCTTTCATTCTTTGTGCTTGAGGTCAAATGATTTTGCACAACAGTCGAAGTGACCCAGTGCTCCATCATTGAAAATGTCACTGAAAATGTCCTCTGTCAATATTTTGTTCAGCTTGGACGACCTCAGAGTCTGGTCAGCAACCAATCATCTGATTTTATGCTAAATTATATTCATCCAGGTATGTATGTATCCTATTGATGTTGAAGAATGAGGCACTAATTTATTATTTTGGTTGCCATTTGAGAAGAGTTTGAGTGTTTTAAAAAAATTAATGTAAAGCATAAGGATCGTAAACAAATAGTTGCCTACCTGGGGGTGGTGTCCAGTTCCCTTGAGGAATCGTGTGGGCAACTGGCAGCTGTGGAGACATCATTTGAGATGGTGGACAGAACTGAGGCGGTTCTCTCGGAGGGTATCCTATCCCTGTACACTCCAAAGGCTCCATCTCCAAGGCCCTCAGACACTGCTCCCTCAGCCTCTCCTCACGCCGCCGCTTCAGTTTACGCTGCACGAAGCTGCAGAAGCAGCAAACCATGACAATAAGGGCCCAAATCAGCCAGAATCCAGCAAAGCACGCCAGGAAAGTGTAGGTACCCTGGGACATCACCATGATCGTATCCTTGAGAACAACCAAACCTCAGCAATCCAGCCGAGAAAACTGAAAGTCACGATTCTTAAACTGCTAAAATCTTCAGTCAAGTATGAAAACCACGCTGGCACGCCTTAAAATCATATTTTCTTCGAATCATCAAATTAAACAGACTTGACAGTTGAGTAGGAACATTTTCTTCAGGTGAAACGCAGTCGATTGCAGAACATTTTATCCCATGAGGTGGATTTCGTCCAAGTGGAGAGTGTGAAGATAGCAAGAAGGCTGCAGAGCATCCAATCCGAGAAAGAACACTTTTCACAGTAATTTCCACGACGGACTTTCCTCGAGAGCTTGGCCTGAGTCTTTCAAAGCTGAGATTCCCTCTTTGCGCTTGTTGATCCTTGGTGTGTAATATCAGGTCTTTTCAGATCTCCAGACGACGCCAGGACACGCTCTGATCGACAGAAAGGAACGGACATGCCAGGAGGTGTAATAACATCACTTAAGAGTCATGTCATGTTTTCAAACCAGTGAATAATATTTTAAACTAATGGACCCTTCTGTACCTGATGTCACAGTCCTCACAATGGCTTGTAACGATTAAACCTGTTGAGGATCATTTTTACACACTGGACAATTAAAACACGCATTGCTATTCCTATAGCAGAATGAAAAGGTTGTGCCAGGAGAACGAGTTCTCATTTAGCGTCTTATAACTCGAGTGCTCAAACGTAATAGTGACTGTCAGCGTGATGCCTCGTTGACTTTTAACAATACCTCTAATCATGCTGATTCCCGTGTTTCCCTCCTACAAACCGATATGCCATTACTGCCTGCTATTAACCTCACTCATGCAAGCGTCTCTCCCGCACACGCTCTCCGNCTCCGGCACGACTCTGTAGTCCTATCTTATGGCATTTCGAATTCCCCTCTTGCTGACCTTGAGGAGAGAGATTACATCAATGCGCTGCTTTGTTTATCACTTTCTCATCAGTGGCTCTGAATCACTGCAGTGACTCTATAAAGATCTACGAACGCTTCTCGGGCTCAGAGCGTTTGCTGTCCAGCTGTCACACAGTCTAATTATGCCTGTCTTGTACATAATGCCAGGGCAGCTTCACACAGGCTGCGTAGTTCATCACCTCTGTCCAAATACGTCACTGTTTGGTTGACGGGTTCGGAGTTTCCGTCGGCCTTGCTTGCTCGGCATTTGCTGCCTGGATGCGATTAAAGCTGTCATCACTTTTTACTTAACTGTGGCAGAAATGTGATTTTTTTTCTCTCTCTGACCTTTTTAGTCTCCTGTGATTTTTCTAACGTTTCTAGTGTTGTGTATTAAATATATACGGAATAAAACACAACAGGGTGTGCTGTTAGAAGAAAAATAATCCCCTTTGCCACATCTTGAAGTGTTTTATTCCCGTTGTACCTCAGCGATTTGTTAACGAATGACATCACGCTTTATGAATAACTCCTATGTTATGGAACATCCCTTGTGATGAGTTTGCTCCTGTTATCGCTTACGTTATAGCAGCTCTAAACAGTCATTCCCTCACCACCTCTCACGTCACTGAGAAAGTCCTGTGGCGGAAAACGTATCGCCCAATACGAAAGTGCTGACACTGGAGACTCCTTCCATGTACGTTAAATAAACTCCTTAAATCTCCTTCACCATATCAACGATTATACATTTTACATTGTCACTTTTTTTGTTTATTATTAGGCTTGGATTAAGTAGTCCCTGTTACTATAGCAACGTGTGTGTGTGTGTGCATTAATATAAACCTGAGATTTTAATCACTACTGTCAGAGCTGCTGTTAGAGGAAATTAATCAACATGTGTTCAGAATGGTACAAGACAATACAATGGCTATGGCAGTTCATATATATATATATTTATATATAAATCCACTCACTTCATTTAGAATGAATATAGAAGTAAGATGTGCTTGAAAAACAAATACAAATATAATAATGAGTCATATAACAGCCTTCACTCATGACATGCATACTAGTGCACTAAACAGTGTGTGTATGGTGTAGTGTATTATTTTGGTGTACTTCATATGATCAGTTGAATGCAATCAGGAAGATCTAATTCCTTATAAGCATGATAAGTATACAATAATAATAATAATAGTAGTAGGTGTCAGGGACGAGTTTAGTTCTTGACAGCACAATGTAATATCAAATGAAACGGATGTAATATTTGAGCAGTATGGTTGTTATCCATAATAATCACATCTGCGCATCACCACAGATAAGCGAACTAGTGCCATGTGCGCCACCTGTTCTTCTTTATTCCATGGAGGTTTATTTCTAATGTCTCACCTGGAAAGGAACATCAGAGGAACCAGACTCAATGCAGTTAAGCTGCTCACGTTTAAAGGTTATCACAAACACACAGGTTCCCCCTACACACACACACACACACACACACACACACATATATATATTTACCTTGATGAACTCCCTCGTCTCGTCGTTTTCTGAGATCCGATACCTGCGTGATTTGGCGTGAGCTGCTGATGAAGCGCACCCGCTCAACGATGCTGTCACGAGCCCAGTGCGTCGTGCTGCGTGTGTGTGTGTGTGTGTGTGTGTGTGTGTGTGTGCGCGCGCGCGTGTGCGTCGCAGACACACACACACACACACACACACACACATATACGCGCGCACGCACGCACGCGAAGGTTCGCTAAGAGCTTTCCATACCAACTTCCCTCTTGCTCCTCCTTTCTTTTTTAAGCATTTCCAAAAAAACAACAACAACAACAACAACAACTAATGGCACCGCCACGGATTCTTCGAGCCTGAGTCATGGACACTGATAAGGCTGTTCACGACACAAACATTTTATCATGAATCATAAATCCTCTCCTCTGCATCACACCTTTTCCACATGCACTTCCATTACACAGCCAAAGAAGTCGCCTGTTTCTCAAGACTCCTCTTTCTCTGTTTATTTGCATTTTTCTGGTACTTTGAGATGAAAAGATCTCAAACCTGGGAACACTGGGTGCACTGGTGGACTTACTGGTGCAGCCTTGATGGAAAATACCATGGGGTGCCCGTCCTTACTGTAGATGAAACATGATAAAATGCCCTCTAGGGTGCCATGTCTGTAGAGAAAATGTGATAAAATGCCCCCTAGGGTGCCCCTGTTGTGGATAAAATGTGATAGTGCCCTCCACTCAACGAAACTGCATTTCGTTGGCTCTGTACTCGTACTCTGCACAATGACAATAAAGTTGAATCTAATTTAATCTAATCTAATCTAATCTAGGGTGCCCCGACTGTAGAGAAAATGTGATAAAATGCCCTCTAGGGTGCCCCGACTGTAGAGAAAATGTGATAAAATGCCCTCTAGGATGTCCTTACAGTGGAGAAAACATGATGAAGTTTCTTCTAGGGCGCCCTTACTGTAGATACAGTGTGACAAAGTGCCCTCTAAGGTGCACAGACTGTAGACAAAACATGATAAGTTGCTCTTACAGTGGAGAAAATGTGATTAAGTGCCCTCTAGGGTGCCCCGACTGTAGATAAAACACCTTCTGGGGTGCTCCGACTGTAGAGAAAATGTGATAAAATGCCCTCTAGTGTGTACCTTTGCAGTGGAGAGGACGTGATGTGCCCTCTAGGGTGCTCTTACTGTAGATAAAATGTGATAAAATGCCCTCTAGGGTGTACCCATGCAGTGGAGATGAATGAAGGGTGTACCCTTGCAGTGGAGAGAGTGTGATGTGCCCTCTAGGGTGCTCTTACTGTAGATAAAATGTGATAAAATGCCCTCTAGGGTGCTCCTATTAAAGATAGAACAGGATAAAGTGCCCTCTAGGGGGGCTGTAGACAAAACCTGATACATTTGATACATGATACATTTCGCATTGTATTAGGTATACTACTGCTGCTGCTAATATTACTGTGGCTAATCGGGTCAAATGGCTTTGAGTAGGCTTCAGGTGTGAGTTCAGCCACTGAAATCCTGGTCCAAAGAGCTGCTTTGTTATTTACAGTCAGTGATCAGGTCCTTACGCATGTCAAGGAGAAGCATTCTCCTCCGAGTTTGATAATGGCTTGACAATTTTGCATTGGGGACGATTTGCAAATATGCAAAACGTTCACCTGTTTCCTGTTTTGTTTCTGTTCCAGCTCCACCCTGAAGACAGCCGCAGTGTATTGTTCATACCTCTTTCTGGGCCTCGTACATATACACTGCTCACTCTGCATCGTCTAGTCACAAAGTCTTTCATGTGTTATTAATAAACTGTCTTCGCTAGCATATATGAAACTCATGAAACGTCACACTTTGGCCTGGATTTCACCAAGCGTCAGGAAAGTCGAAAATGGACTACTGAACTGGAGGGCTGAAATAGTGTCTCGCTGACCTTAGCAGCATTCATCACTGCGGAGCTGATGATTAGAACGAGCCTGTGAGACACATTTCAGCTTGATTTGATTAATCATGACGCACTAATAAGAAAAAAAAAAGAGCATGGAAATAATAACACAAACTGTTCCAACCTGCAACAGCCAAAGAACTGTCTTACTGACAAACGCTTCTTCTTTGGGCTTTTCCCTTCAGGGGTCTCCACAGCAAATCATCACTCTCCACCTATCCCTATCTTCTGCGTCCTCAACACTTGCACCCACTAGCTTCATCTCCTCATTTATTANCTCTGAACATGTCCAAACCATCTTAATCTGGCCTCCCTAACTTTGTCCCCCAAACGGCCAACATGAGCTGTCCCTCTGATGGACTCGTTCCTAATCCTGTCCAACCTCGTCACTCCCAAAGAGAATCTCAACATCTTCAGCTCTGCTACCTCTAGCTCTGACTCCTGTCTCACCACTCTTTCTACACTGGATTTCTCCAGTGGTCTTGCTCTTTTGTTTTTTGGAGGTAGCCATAAAACCTTGCAGTTATGCCTTAAGTCTGAGATCAGTGACATTTTTTTCTGCTAATAAACGCCTTTGTATCTGCGTTAGCAGCAACAATGTCTTCCTGTGACATCAGCACGACACACAAGCGCTAACTTCTCACAGGAATAATGAATATTTCAATAGAAACATATTAAAAGTTTTTCCTTTAAGTAGCCTAATTTCCACCATTGCAATAAGAAAGTAGCCCATGACTACATGACTGTCAAAATCATCAGTGCTGTGACGCAGGCAACCTGATTAGACGGATCTAAAGATTTACTAATGATCTCATTATGGCTGGAATTTATATTAATTAACTTATCAGCATCATTAAGGCACAAATCATTCATGAGTACTTTGATACCGTGACGGGAATGAAAGAGGGAATTCCGGCTCTCCGGGCCGAGCTTAGCCCTGCGTGCCCAGGTATTCAGCGTGTCAGAGTCATCCGTGCTGGGCGCTCTAAAAGCCGTAATTATGCAGCCTTAAATACACCATTTGAAAAACATTTCTCACATTTTAGCTTTGCTCCTTTCGGGATAACCTGAGTGTTTGTTAAGCGCTGCCTTGATGCCCTTATCCTTAGCATCTCCTTCATTAAACATCTAAACATATCTCCTAATTAAGAATCATTTCCAGGCCTGGAAGAATAAGCCTTTCTTCATGGCTTTCTTCTCGCCCCTCCGCCTAGCATTTTTTTTTTCCTGTCCCCAAAGACTTTAATTGAATGCCCATATAATGCTATCTCGTTTAGGTGAGCTGGGAGGTGAGCACAAAAGGCAGGGCAGAGCGCAGGATGAAAAAGACGGCACCGGCCGGAGGAGCCATTCAACAAACGGAGCTCATTAATGAGAAAAAGATCAGCACGCTGCATGTTCCTCTCCTCTCGCTAACACCACAACAGGTGCAAATCAAAACATGATTGTTGACTCCACATGCTGTTTGTCACTCTGGATGCAGGCTTTTTTTTTCCTTTATTAGATTAGAGGTGCACATCTGAGTGGGGGGAGTCTGATCTATAAAAGCATGGTTAAAATCTACATCTGTGGCGTCCCTGTGTTCATTTAATACATGCAAAAAAATGTAAAAGCTCCAAAAGAAGAAGAAGAAGAAGAAGCAGAAGAAGAAGAGAGATGTGAAGTGGAAAATAAATTAAAAGTCTGCGAGCTGAGGTGGTGACACACCAGTGGGATGGGTTCTTACAATGAAAACGAGGAGCCGTTCCGCTATTATGGCGCCCTTGCATGGCAGGATAGACGCTGACAAAAACAGCATGAAAGAGACGAGATACAAAGGCTTGGATGAAGCATCTCAATCTTTTCTCCCGGGTTTCTAAGCAACTTATAATAGAAGGTCAAGCTAGACAAGGTGGAGTAGTAAGTCAATACAGAGAGTAAAACAAGAGCATGGAAAGATGCAAGTGGACGCAAAAGAAATGGAGGGAAAAATGAAATGCCTCTGACATTGAGGATTTCATTGTAATCACTTTCTCATAAGCCACCAGGTTCACACAGATAAATTATATATTATTAAAAAAAAAAAAAAAAAAAAAAAAAAGACATGCAAGAGAAATTCAATTCCCTGACTGAAAGGATTACCTTTAAATCAATTAAATCCATTTAAATCCTTTATATATATATAATGCTTTTAAATGGATTTAATTGACTACCAATCAGCCATAAGATTAAAACCACATGCCCCTTGTGCCTCTGAAGGTGTGCTGTGGTATCTGGCATCAAGAAGTTAGCAGCAGATGTTTTAAGTCCTGTAAGTTGTGAGGTGGGGCCTCCATGGATCAGACTTGTTCGTCCAACACATCCCACAGATCGGATTGAGATCCGTGGAATTTGAAGGCCAAGTCAACACCTTGAACTCTTTGTCATGTTCCTCAAACCATTCCTGAACAACTTTTGCAGTGTGGCAGGTGCATTATCCAGCTGAAAGAGACCACTGCCATTAGGGAATACCTTTGCCATGAAGGGCCATGAATGCCAGGACCCAAGGTTTCCCAGCAGAACATTGCCCAGAACATCACATTGCCTCTGCCGACTTGCTTTCTTTCCATAGTGCATCATGGTGCCCTCTCTTCCCCAGGTAAGTGACGCACATGCACCCGTCCGTCCACATGATGTAAAAGAAAACATGATTCATCAGACCAGGCCACCTTCTTCCATTGCTCCATTGTCCAGTTCTGATGCTCACGTGCCCATTGTAGGTGCTTTCGGCGGTGGACAGGGGTTAGCATGAGCACTCTGACTGTTTTGCAGCTACGCAGCCCCATACACAGCAAGCTGTGATGCGTTGTGTCTTCTGACACCTTTCTATCATAGCCAGCATTAACATCTTCAGCAATATGTGCTACAGTAACTCTTCTGTGGGATCAGACCAGACGGACCACTTTTGGTAGGTACTAAAACCCCAAAAGACCTGCCATTTTAGAGATGCTCTGACCCAGATGTCTAGTCATCACAATTTGGCCCTTGTCAAAGATCCTTACGCTTGCCCATTTTTCCTGCTTCCAACACATAAGCTTCGAGAACTGACTGTTCACTTGCTTGTTCACTTGTTCCCACCCCTTGACAGGTGCCATTGTAATGAGATAATAATGAAGTAATTCACTTCACCTGCAAACACTTCTCCACTCTTTGACCTCAGGTCGCATGTTAAAGTCACTGAGTCAGGAAGACACTGATTGAATTCATCTACAGCTCCAAAGAAAAAAAAAAAACAAGACCAGCTAAGATGTTTGTGTATCACAACCTTGAGAAGACTGAATGAGTTCACATACCGAAGCGTAGTTACTGTTACCAGGCCAAAGTTGATTATTTTCCAATAACAGCATGTCCTGAAGGGTTTTATTCCTCTTATATCACAGCAATTTACGCATGATTGCAAATGATTTATTATAGATTACAAAGATATAGTTCATAGTTACATTTAATATTGTGAAACATCCATGAAAAGTTCCTGTTATCACTTACATTATAGCAGCTGTAAACATTCGTTCCCTCACTTGCCTCTCTTTTTCTCTCTCTTATAAAAAGTTAATGATGCTCATTACTGAGAAACCACAAAGCGCAAAGTTCTCCTTCCTCAACACTTTCCCACTTTTGGGAAACTTACAGAAAGTTACAGCTTTACGTCTGACTGTTACGAAGTGATTGTTACGGAGACAAAAGTGCTAATAAACATCTCACAGAAATCGTCACCAATCATCACCGACTCAGGATTTTTCTTTGTTAAATTACATGTGTCCAAGTCCCTGAGAAAGAGCTGTTACTATAGAAACAATAACTTGAAAGAGAAAATACAATGCCTTCTGACCAATCACATTCCAGTTTAATATTTTATAATAGGTGTGCATGGTGTGAAAATTCCCACATGCGTACGCCAAATCAATGAACACCTCACCAGGTCCATCGAACAAAGCTCCGACACGCCCGGGCGTCTCTTTAGACATCACATGTCCCAGAGAAGGAACAAAAAAGTCAGGTGTGGGGCACGCAACAAAAAAAAGGAGAGAAGAAAAACGGTTTAATTTGACTTTCTTTGACACACGTACACAATCCACTCTCAGAAAACAAAGGGTACTTTTCCTTGTTGGTAGGGTGGTACTTTTATCTTTTGCACCTTTCTAAGTAAAAGATGCACATTAAAGGTACAAAAGGTGTACAAAGAATGATGCAGTTTAGTTCTTTCACACCCTTTTTTCTGAGCGTGTAGGTTGAAATACAGATTTATTTATTCGTGCTGTTTTAGAGCCAATGTTAAGCTCCAATATGGGGAGTAAAAAGTAAAGAAAATAGTAAATATGACAATCTCTAACAGTAAACATCACCGATTGTAAAAGACTATGTAATATAATAAATGGAGATTGCAATTTACTTGCTGTAAACATATGAAGAAACCGGTGTAACGATGAGAAAAATAGCCTTGAGATCTGAGGCGCTTTCACTGCGCTAGCACTAAGTGTTCTTCAGCGCACAATTCACCTCCCACTTTGATTAAAAATAAAGTGTGTGAATAGGCTCCTTTCACTTCTCACCGCTAATGGAGCGGCATGTAAAGATGCATTCTGCACTAAAGACTGTCGGGCTAAAGAAAAAAAACAGAGATCATACAAGTACAGAGGGTAGAAAAGGACCAGCTGGAGGAGTGTTCGATGTTTACATAAAACACATCACACAATTAAGATTCATTCATTCATTCAGGAGCCTTATTAAGAAGTCTATAAGAGGCCAAGTGACTAATTTTTTTTTTTTTTTTTTTTAAATGCAAAAAAAAAACCTACAAAAGGGACGACTGTCGAATTAATTCACAAATCGGTTTCTAAAGTTACAGAAAAGGGTGAGTCCATGAATTCGGTGACATTCGTGTAATATGCAGTGATATTACATTTACAGATGTGTATGCAAAGTGAAGATAAAAGACAGAGATAAAGTGTCCTTCACAATAACTTATGTGCATGTTTCAGATGAATAACTTTAGATAAGACATTAATTCAATATCAGCGAGAATCAAGGGGAAGGTGTAGGAGACAGTGGTGAGAGCGGCCATGCTGTATGGTTTAGAGACAGTGG
>CM074959.1:1852426-1873478 GCA_037577455.1 Pangasius macronema | reverse complement strand
TCCCTCCCTTTCATTCACACACATGTACTCAGTCTTACTACGACTGACTTTCATTCCTCTTCTCTCCAGCACAAACCCCCACCTCTTATTTATGTAAAAAAAAGTAAAGAAGGTTTTAGGCTGTTTCGGAACCATGGTGCAGAATAATTTGAGCAAAAATAATTATATATAATTACACACAATAATTCAGTTTAGTTTTCCACTCAAACAGAGAAACTTATCTTTATTCTAAGCAATTTAATTTTAGTTTAATTAATTGTTTAATTATTATTTTTTTAAATAATAGTACCTGAAATGTTTTCTGCGCCATAATTACACCCCTAAGGAATATTTAAAATAAAAACAGAAAAAAAAGTCATTAGCTCTCCATCCCGAGGAACTCAGTTGTTACATTTGATCATGTCCTGTTACCCCTGAGGTATAAATCTAAGGTTGCAAACAGGTAAAAATCCCTTTGACATCCATTACCATGGGCAACCGCTAAAGAGTTAAGGCTATAACAAAATGTTTAAAACAAAATGTCCGAAGCAGTCGGAAATCTGCCAATCTGACCCTTGAGCACACTGTTATTCCACCATGAAGTAGAGGGGCAATGTCGAAGAAGCCTGTTGTAATTAATTAGTTGATTGTTTCGTTAGTCAAGTTTCAAAACCATTAAATGCCACATCCATGACAACTGTTTGGAAGTAATGCAAGAAAGAAGCTCTGAATGTCACCAAGCATCATTAGAAATGCATTCGCCATTTTTTTGTGGTCAGATGAAACCAAAACGTAACTTTTTGGTCATAAACACATCACATGCACACACGATCATCAGCATGTTTGCCGACAAAAAGGGACTGCGTACATGGAAAATCACCTGATACTCAGCGCCAGTTCCCACTTGGGAAAACCGGGTTCAGTTACCTTTCCATTACACCTTTCTGTGTTTTTCCAGGCTCTGAGTACAATGGACTTCAGCATTGTCCCGTGCAGCTCTACTGCTTTGCTCTTAACACATGTATTTAAGACGCATTTGTATTTGAACACTTCTACCTTCTCAGATTGCAGTACTCAGGCACTCAGAAAGAGCTCACGAGAAAACCAAAGCAGATCATACCTCACTAGCATGAAGTAGGACAATGCTTTTGTTGAGAATGCTTGGAGTGATGATTTGAGCTTCATCAGTACTTCCTCTAGGCTCAGAAGAACTGTGGGTATTCCAGAGATGATGAGCCTTGCGACTGGACACTAAAGACCACAGACTCACAGAAACATGTTCTTTTCTGAGAGAGAGATAATCATCATAGATGCTTCTTTGAATTGTTCTGCAACTGGTGTTCACCTGCTTTGGACCCTGTGCCTCATCATGTGTCTAGGATCTTTACCTTTCTTCACAGACTGTTGAACAGCAACCACCCTGAAGGTGTATGTGGCAAATCTCTCTTGCAATCTCTCTGGGGTACCAAAGGTTTATTACTTGTGTTTTTAAAGGAGTCATGTGTCCGGTGAGGTCTCCCCATGGGCCTATGCATGATTGACCTGAAGTAGACATCCCTGAAGACTGCCTACGTGCTAGCAATCACGTCAGCTAAGAGAGTTGGTAACTGGCTCTGAAGATAAGATGCACCTGGTGGCCAGGTGACTCTGGAGTTACCTTATGGCTGAATCCAGGTTTTTCTGCCCAAGATCATATCACCTAACGTTGTGACTCAGTCTGTTCTGACGGTGAGCCTGCAGAACATCTCCTGCAGAACATTTCTTGCCCACAATTGGGTGGGCATGATCACTTTAACTCTTAGATGGACTTAATGCCCAACCCCTACTGCGATATACCAATCTACAAGGAGTTTCTCCTCCACATGAGACTTTTTCACATTTGCGTCTTTACCCAAGATTTTGGTACATTTTGTGAAGTGTGACATCTGATCAGGGGGTTCACTTCCACCAAACCGTGGTGTGCTCCATTACGGAGATAGAACACCAGACTTGCACAGGATTGGAGCATAATAATTAGCTCACATTTGTGGTATGAGCAAGAGTTTCGTCATATGCCATCCTCTTATACCAAAAGGCATCCGAAAATCACTACTCTTCACGACCTGAGTGTTAGTATCAAAGGAAAACAATAAAAAAACACCACCACACAGACAAACTAAGTGGCTCAGAAGTTATCCTTCTACGTGAAAGCAAATCTGCGATCATGATCCCCAACCCCAAAGAAGCCCAGAATTGGTCCTGGGTGCGGACTTATTCAGGCCAAGTGCGAAAACTTTTAGAGGTGTAACCATCCAGAAAATCTGTGCTGCTGCTGCTGCTGCCTTGGTCTCCATAAACCTTCTCAGGATTTTACAAAGTCACCATCATCCTTCGCAGCGGTGTGAGTGTGACAATCATCTCTGAGCATCTTTCTGTGTGGTCCTCGGGAACTCCTGATGCTTATGACATTGTTCGCAGATGTTATCCAGGTGTTAGCATGCATAACAGCATGGACATATACTCTAGTATATGTCCATTTTTTTTTATAGTTATAGTGGACTTAGAGTAACTTGCAGTGTTCATATCATAATAAATAAACATTAAAATAGCAAAAAAAGAGTTTGTAGCATGTTTTTATTCCGGCTCAAATGAACACAGCCTTGGTTTCTGCAGAAAATAAAAAGAAGAATGGCCCACCAAGACTAGTTAAATGAGCACCAGTGTGTCGTATTTAAGTATTGGTTCAAGGAGGAGTCTTTATTTTCAGCATTTTCGATCGGTTGCACTTCCGCCACTTCCAAATGAGGTAAAAAAATGAAATATATGTAAAAGATATCTGAATCTGAAACGATGAGTATTACAATATGGCCAAACTTACATTTCCGAAAGCAATATATGACTCACAGCTCCCTTAGCAGTAGTCTGGTAACATTTCCCCCTCATACAGGGCATAACACAATGGCATCGGCTAGTGGTTATGATCAACAATGTGGGCACATGCAGTGCAAAAACAAGCACACACACACACACACACACACATACGCACACATACATACATCCACACACACACAGCATTTAGGCGAACGCACATACATAAACACTTTATATGTACACATAAAAATACATCAGTGCATTGCGTACGAGGAAAACAAAAAAAAATGATACAACTGTGACAGAAATCAGCAAATCTCCTCCTTCACAGTGTTAAAGCCTGGCTCAGGGACACATCGACGAGAGTCAACTGAAGTTCAGTCTTGTGGTGTCGCTTGCTTTATACATGTATATGTGGTAGTTACATTTATAAAATCCTGTTATTGCTAAATAAAACAGAAAACAAAAAACATCTTAAATCAATTTTACACCTGTACAGTACGGTAGAGACTGGAATGTACTTGAGTTTGGAGCAGAAAGGTGAACCGAAGGGACGCTGATCGACGAGACCTCGGAGGTCGATGATTAGGTAGGCTGAAAAGAGTTCAAGTTACACGTCCGAGGTCTAAAAGCCATTCCTCCCCCCTCCCCTCCCATCCCCTCCCCCTCCCCCCTGTGTCTTCAGAGACTTTATTGTGTCCAAAAGTTCAACAAAAGGGGCCCAGGAAATATCTCGGATCAGAAGACGCACATCCACAGGACACAGATGAGGTAAAATGAACAGCGCAGGAAGAAAGTGTATGTGCAAAAAAAGCGAAGCCAGCACAAACAATAACATGATGTTTGTCACAATTCCATATAAAAATGCTAATTACAAGAGTACCTTAAAACATTAAAGGCACCTTCCATGGAGATGGAGGACTAAATAAAAGTGGTTTGGTCTTAAGTGCATCAACAGGTTAAATCTCTACGAGGCCATCAGCGTTAAAAGCCTTAACCTGACTGACACGTGTAAGGTACTGTTCTGTTTTTTGTCGGGTTTTTTTTTGGCAAGTGAAATATATATATATATATATATATATGTTTGTTGTGGTTTTCATTTTTTTGACCCAAATTTTGGGAAAGCAGCAATAACCCTTTGAACAGCCTATGACATTATGCATAATCAATCTACTCGTATGCACAAAATCACGACGACGACGCGTTGGTGGATGAGTCATGAGTCATGAGTTACGCTAACGTAGTCAAGTCGAACTACATCAACGCAAAGACGGTCTATGCATAGACTCACCATGCAACATACTGACCATCGAGAACACTAATTATGATTATTTCTCAGAATATCCAGAGAGAAATCAGCAGGAAGACACACCGAGGGCTTTGCTGACGAGTGTCGCGTATTTACAACATAACACGAGTGGTCGCATTTGTCTGGACGAATACGTTTACTTGGAAATTACGCCTATTTGGTTTACTAGGTGTCTCTATTCAGCTATAAGCCTTACACACACACACACACACACACGTCTGAGACCTCGGGTAGAAATGTTTGGATTGTATGCCTAAACGAGAAGAAAATCTGTCTGTGTTCTTCAGTCACTTCGTGTCGCCGTGTTTCGAACCCCTACATGTCAAAAGTTTTGTACAAATGGTCATTTGATTGTCAAGATTACCACAAGGAAAAAAAACAAACAAAACTAAATCATAAAACATATATAAATATAAAAATATCTGCGAACAGAATTTCCTTCGTTCTCACTTATTTGAAAGAATTTGGCTGAGCGAACACTGGACGTGTATGTGGTTTACTTAAAGAAAAATTAAAACCAAAAACGAAATAAACGAGTGAAACCAGAAGAAAAAAAAGGCGCAAGGAGGCGGTGGCAGGCTGATTGGACGGGACAGGGCCGCGTGGGTCGCTCAGCCTTCATGTCGATGCACACTGTCTGTGAAATACTCGGCTGTAAAGATGGACGCTGATCCTTTTCTCCGTTTCGTTGACTTTAAATAACATCGACCGCATGGCTATATAGTGAAAATATACATTCCAATGTTTATATAGAGCTATCCTAAAAATACAAATGTGCAAAAGTTGTAAACAAAATGAGATCCTCCAGTGGCAGGGGGGAGGAGCCTGGGCCTGGCCACGCCCTCAGAGCCTCGTAGGCTCCTCATCGCTGTCGCTGCAGTTCCCACAGCAGTCCTGAAGGGGGCAGGACACACGGAAAAGTCAAACACTATAGATTCTAGTGTACATCCACAAGCTACAGGACATTTCACCACATAAAAGATTAGACATTTTTTCAATATTAGGCTTTATGTAGAGCGTCCGCCGTACAAGTCTCTGTGAATGAGCTGTTACTATAGAAACGGTCGTTCAACCTGTTAAGTTCATTACATGGAAGTGGTACTAAACTGCTCACCTGTCTCCCAAAGAGTCTCTGCAGCAGGCCCTGTTTGGGCGGAGGAGAGGGCTGTCCTCTCCAGTCCAGATCCGGGGGCACGGATCCGTCCAGATTCAACACGTTCAGTTCTTTGAAACACTCGGACTCTATCATCTGAGAGGAGGCACACAAACACACATCCGGTTATGAATCTGAAGATCTGCCTTGTTAGTCCTAAAAACCTCTTTTTCATCTAAAACCATTAAAAAAAAATGACCAAAGAATTGACTTTCACTTTGATTTTATGGCCTGCTGTTATCTTTACAGCTTCTGCCAACTTCTGTCCGGTTTCTCCCAGGAAGTGTGATGAATGTGTGGTTCTTTCACAGTGGGTTACTTTTCTGGGTCAAAATGTGCTTTGTTTGTCTCAGTGCAGAATTTGGTGCAAACAGCAACGAATTAGAGCTCATTACTGCGCGAGGTTCAAGGCTTAGATCCAAAAATACTGGAAGCGACAGTTAAATGTCATTCAGTTTTTCTGGTGGACTTTTATTACTTTAATCACTCAACAAGTTCTCGTTGGGTCTCCTGGGATGGTTTAGGCCTGGGTTAAGCTGAAACTGGACTCAGAAATCTGGCTGGTCAACTATCAGCCTTAACTCAGAAGCACATCAGAGCCCTAATTTACCACCGCAAAAAAATTATATCTGATACAAATATAGCGAATTCAACTATTATTTCTCTTTATTAGATTAAAAAAAAAACAAATACAAGATGATTAGGCCTATCTCTGGAAATATTTTGCTTATTTCAAGTTCATTTCTAGAAAGACGCAAAGTTATCTACTAATAGAATAAGACTTGAAAAATTAAAGCTTGAAATTGTGAAAATGTGTCTAGAAATAAGCTTATATGTTTAATAATGGTCTTAATCTCAGAGAAACGAGAACTATTAGATAACGTTTCCTTTATTTTTTGCAGGGTGTGTGTAAAAACATGCACAGAATAATACAACACAAAGGCAGGTATTAAATTTGCAGGAAAATTACTCTATCCGGTTGTATCTCGGATTAACACTGATGTTTACAGTTCTGATGTGTATTATCACGTGCGCTGAGTTTTTGTTTACTGTGAACTTGTCACAGCTATCAATGAACATTTATCTTGCACACAATGTACCTCTTGTTGTTTGTTTGTTTGTTTGGTTTTTTGCTACTTTATATATGAGATCATTTAAGCAATTATTCTTTTTGAAATATGCCTTGGGATGCATGTACCACACAAAATGGCAGCTGTATGGGAAAAAAAGAGCCAGTGGCCTTGTTAGTAAAGATATAACAAGAAAAGATTGTTACACCGCTGTCTCTTTGGGAGTAATGACTGTTTTCTTTTGTACAAAAGTCCTAATAAAAGAAACATTGGTCCTGCTTTTTACAAAATACAGGATTAGCTATATGGACTTAGTAAAAACAGAGCAGCTACACATGAGCCAGAGCATAACATAGTTAATGTAAAGGCGGCACTCTGGCAATTACTCTACGAATACACCTTTCAGTTTAGACCCCAAGCTTTAGCTTAGCTCTAGCTAACCTTCGAGGAGCTAGGACGGATCCTAAATCCTTTAATTTCGGGATTATGATGCATTACACCGAATGTAGAAGCCATTGTTGTGCATGTACGTAGGGAGCAGAAAGCCTGCTCTCAGGCCTGATGATCACTGTAACCATAGAAACAGCTGTAAATATGTCCTTGTTATAGAACGCCACGTCACTGATCCGTTTCAGTTTTACGCAGCAGGTCTCTCCACAGTCAAGCAAGACAGGAGCACGGTCTGGTAAAATTGCACAGGAGCGTCTCCAAGATGGCCGCCCGAGTGGACAGACTTTAGCAGTAGGGCTTTGGGAGCTCTCACCTCGTTTTGCCAGGGGATGGGGACACTGCCTGTAGACACTTTGCTGTAGAAGGAGTCATCTTTGGGCTCAAGCTCCACCCCCTTCACAGTGGAGAACTGCTCGATGTCCAGCACGTCCTTACAGTAGATGGCCTGAGGCTGAAGGTGCGAAAGGAACAAAAGGAACGAGGTTTTAGCATAACTATAATTATGGAGGAAAGAATTTTGGCAGATCTGCTAATGTAAGGCTCAAACACATATGAAAGTTCTTTACCACAAGGCCGGAATATTGAGGCAAATAATTCATTAAACTTCCATTTTATCCTTTTCTTTTTTTAAACAGTTTACAGTACATTCCGTCATAAGGATATAGTAGATTGTGTGCTCACAATGAGAAAGTGAAAGGCTGTGAGAAAACACTGAGACTCTAACCACATATGACCCAAGGCTAGTATATATCTAAACAAAGAAAAGAAGAGGGCCAAGGACTGATCCCTGAGGAACACCCCAAATAACAGGAGCAGTGGCAGGTTGGTGTTTTGCATGGCAACAAAAGTATGCATGTTAGATAGGATCATAAACAGACCAGAGCTAAATTTGTAACGAGATTTATTGTATCACAAGCAAGCAATGTAATAATAAGAAGAAGAAGCAGAATAAGAACTAGATGGAGTTTCCTGAAGGCAAATTCACACTGAAAGAAAAGACTGATGAGCTAAATAACAAACTAACTCCATTCGAGCATGACTTTAAGATTCCTCTCTTATTCAGGGGAAGAGCTCTTATTTAAGCGTCCTCTCCATGGACAGACTTACATCGGGAATAAAAGGGGCTTCCAGCATGCCTGCTTCCAGTCGCTTGAAGTTGATAGAGCGGAAGATCGGGTGAGCCTTCACCTCCGAGGCACCTCCCAGGCAGCCAAGCCTCTCGTTGGGGTCTTTGGCCAGAAGCTGCGGGATCAAAGATGTGAAGAGAAACTTTTTAATAACCACCTTTCTATTCCGATTAATCTCATTATGAATCAAAATTCTCATTAGCATGATCAGTTCTACATTTCCTGTACCACTTTTCATAGCAGTCCCAGACACTTCAGTGTCTTTCTCTCTCTCTCTCACACACACACACACACACACACACACACACACAATTTGAATAAAACTGCACCTAGCTAGCTGATTAGCTGCCAGCTCTGATATTATTTTCAGGCCATAACAATCAGCAACTTGCCAGCATGAGGGCCCGGCAATCACACACTAAAATGCTCTTGAAGGGCTCCATGTGATTTCTTTCTTAAAATAAGGACTTTGGTAATCAGGACGAGCACACAGAGTTCTTTATCCCCCCCTTTTCTTTTTCGAGTGATGAATTTTGTGAATAATCGGGTTTACGAGAAGAATCGGGAACTTCGTACAGTACACAACTTGTATGATTTGACTTCGTGGTTTGACGTAGTGAACAGTTAGAGAAGAGTAATGATTTATAATCGCACTAGTTCCCTTTCGAGTCGGGTTCCTCTCAAGGTTTCTTCCTCCTGGGGGTTTTTCCTTTGGCCCCGTCACCTCTGGCTCGATCATTAGGGATAAATTAAACTTTTATATATCCGAATTTCTGTGAAGCTGCTTTGTGGCAATGTGCACTGTTAAAAGCACTTTATAAGCCAAACTGAACTGGATTTTATCGAGGGCGAGGCGTGTAAGGAGTGAAGGAACGTCAGGGAGGGGCTGACCATTTGGCAGAGGGACTTGGCATCCTCCGAGAACTTGCTGGAGTACTCCTCGGCCACCTCTTTGACGAGTCGCTCCACCTCCTCGCGCTTGATTTTCTTTTTACGCTGCTGGAAGGGTGACTGGCCCTCGATCATCTCGTACAGCAGGCAGCCCAGAGCCCACCAGTCCGGACTGAACGTGTATCGCTCGTTCTTCACCACCTCTGGGGCTGACAAGCAGAACAAATCCATTAGTAGATACCAAATCACACATTTAACCATGAGTCTTTTCCGTGTGATGTCTTTAATATAGCAGATCTAGTTCAACTCTCGTTAATGATAGGAAACTTATCCTTCTGGGCAAGAAGAGACCTCCATTTAGCTATTCAGGAAGCTGCCATTGAACATTGAATTGGAATAACTGATGGATGCTATCAATGCATTAATGCTTGATGACGTTCCGGTTCATTCTGACCTGGGAAAGACCTAGAACTAACTTCACAGTGCCTCGAAAACCAAAATAAAAACAATACATTCCTTAGGAACCGACTACTTACTAATAAATAGTAGCTTGTTGTGACTTCACATTATTATGAAGCGTAGGTATATATCCTTGTATATTATTTTTCCAAGATTACGCAAAATGAAAACAATAATAATGTACAAGGACAGGATGTGATGTTCTGGGAACTTTGGCTGTGTCTGAGCTGGATTTGAATATAACAGTGGATCTCAATGTTATATTTAATTTTTATTTGCATAACAGGACACAGAACGGCGCTGCGTACCAATTAAAAACAAGAGCAGGGAAAAAATTCCCTTATCAGTAGCTTAAAATCTGATAACCAGATTAACGACACTAGTGTTACATGTTTCTGCAAGTCACTCCATGATGAATGAGCGCTATAACTACAACTAAACATGACCGAAATATCATCTGAATATCATCATGTTACACCTGATCCGATTCCCTGTTTGATTAATGACTAAATTCATTAAAAAATATTCAGAGATATTGAGATGCAGGATGCTTGCTGACCTGTTAGACAAGTTCGCTTTGTAATAAAATTCAAGATGAAACTTGATTCTTAACACTTTATGTTTTCCATGTAGAAAAAAAACACGTTGCAGAGGGTGTGTCAGAAAACGCAGGGATGGCAGCGTTCTTGCGCAAGTCTGTTACTTCTTGTCCGTGTTGTGCAATTTGGGTTGAAGCAGCACTGCTACTTAAATCAGCTGAACCGAAGGAAAAGCAGGAAACGTTATCAGTCCATTAACGCAGCAACAACTCTGCTTAAATGTGTTCGCTTTCTGCAGTGATCAGAAAGGTAAAAACTGTAAAAGTTGTGATTGCGTAAGTATTCACCCCCCAACCTTTTGCTGTGAAAGTTGTTTTGTTTTGGTTACACGGTCAAATTTATAGTTTGCTCATGAAGACTTGCATCTCATGAGCAGATTTTTATCAGTAGCTGAGTT
The DNA here is from genome assembly GCA_037577455.1 of Pangasius macronema. Lineage (NCBI taxonomy): Eukaryota > Metazoa > Chordata > Actinopteri > Siluriformes > Pangasiidae > Pangasius > Pangasius macronema. The sequence continues at coordinate 1,863,194 of CM074959.1, read as the reverse complement.
TATGGCCTTGAGTTTATTGCCCCCAAGTGGAATAACAGCCTTTTTTTCCCCCAAATCTTTCAACTGAATTACAATCCAGAAGACAATTTTATTTAGAGCATGTATTTTACACACATTAGAGCCTTAATCGAGCTTTCATACATTAGACATCTCTGATTTAAGAAAAAACCTGGTTCTTACCCATGTACCCTACAGTGCCTACGCGCCCTTTGATTGTCTGGCCCTCTGGTACATGCACAGCCAGGCCCAGGTCTGATATGCGAATGTGACCTGGGGAAAAAAAATAGTCAGCTGTGTCAGTACATGACAAATATCAAGACGTAATAACTTGCTTGATCCTTCATGTTCCCAATATGACGTCACGCCGAAAACGAACATTGACAAGTTTTGTCTGAGGCGTATGTTGAACTGATATGCACTGATATCTATAAATCATAAACACTGCACATGCATCTCTACTGTATCAGGATCTGCGAGTTACTCTACACTCTGAGGTTAGAGAATAAGTTAAGCTGTATTGCTATATATTGTTATAATATATTCTACATCACGGACTACCCTGCAACCTGCTAATATCCGTGTCTGGCTGGTATAGCCGAATAAATCCACCATGACGTAAAGACTACGCAAGAACTATCCAGGGAATCATATTCACAGACACCGGTCGCTTCCAGGGAGGTCATTATGCTCCTCTTTTTAGCAGCCGTGCATCTTTTTAGCAATGTCCCTGCTTGACTTGCTGCTCGCTGAAGCCACACGGAGGATCGAATGTTGGAAACGAATCTTCAGAGACGTCCCCAGAGACGGCCACCGTGATGGCCAAGGGCTGGACAGTGCTGTCGAAATACATCGGTTTAGCAGGATCCAAGATGAAATGTAGTGTATTCTACTCCCTCTTGTGGCGTGTTCACGTAACAGATCGGAACTGAACAAATGCTAGACGCTGTTATTTCTTTAAGACCTAAAGCAACTGTCTGCAGCAATAAAAAAAAAAAACAAGACCTGAAGTTCTAGATAATAGATCCAGAAATGCTTTCTGTATATGTGCTGAATATTTACCATGATCATCCAGCAGGATGTTTTCCGGTTTCAAGTCCCTGAGAAGAAGCAAAAAGAGAGAGAGAGAGGTTAAACTATATTTTCCTGAAATGACTGAGTTTGGAGGATGGAAACATGGCGGACCTGTAGACTATCCTCTCTCTGTGCAGGTCCTCCAGGCCGCAGCAGATCTCAGCAGCGTAGAACACGGCTCTCTTCTCGTCAAACCCAGCTTCCCCCATGTGGTAGATGTGAAACTTCAGATCTCCTCCGTTCATCAGCGTAAGAACCAAGCACAGCGCGTCTTTCGTCTCGTAGGCGTACGCTAGACTCACCTTGGTAAGAAAACGGGACAGGTATCAGTGAGGGTTCCTCAGTTTCTCTCCCTAATATGGTCATCTTCCACCTACCTCTGAGACACACAAAACTTTTCAAACTGCTTCATGACACACTCAGGTGAAAGTGCTGTTCACCCTCTTCCGCATACATAAACTCACCGAAGCCTGACGATTGGCTAGTGTTGCTGTGATTGACAAGGGAGAGAGAGTATGCCCCTCCCACCCAGAGAGCATGGCTAACTTTGCTCTCTTGGGCTCAAAGCCACTGGCTGCTGTGACACTGCTGGGATCCGAACTTGCGATCTCCTAACAGCTAAACACGATAATAAAATTAGCCTATAAGAAAGCTAATTTCATTGCTGGTCCATTTTTGCCGATTGGATATGTATCAATGTTCAATGTCAACGACATCTTCAGTGTCAGTGTGGTTGAGTAAGTTCAGGGCTCTGTGCAGGACACTTGAGTTCTTCCACTCCAACCTTCACACACCATGTCTTCATGGAGCTCGCTTTGTGCACAGGGGCGTCGTCATGCTGGAGCAGGTTTGGGCCTCTTAGCTCCAGTGAAGGGAAACTACAATGCTACAGCGTACAAAGACTTTCTATACAAGGCTGTGGGTTCCTCCAACAGTTTGGGGAAGAACCACATATGGGTGTGACAGTCAGGGCCACGTACTGTACCACAAAATGAAAACTTTTGCGAAAATCAATAAGAAGTAGCCTTTCGTCTGCTAGGCAACTTCAAGTAAAAACCTGACACTCAGACGCAAAATCCTTGGGAAGATCAAAAAGCACTTATGGGTGTGATGGTCAGGGGTCCACAAAATTCTGGCTATTTTATAGCCTTCAAAATATTTTCCACAATGATGGAAACACTTTACACGCATTATATAAAGGGTTTCATGTTAATGCTAACAGCGATCTTAAATGGACCAGTTCAAGTACTCTGAAATGAAGCGAGGCCATGTTTCGCCCTCGGTACGATGCGAAAAGATAACAAGGTCTCACGAACTTCAAGAGAACTGGCTGTGCATTTTGTCAAGGTCAAAGCAGAAAGCCGAAAGTAAATACGTACCACAAACCGACTGTTGACTTTTTCCAGAATCTGCTTCTCGTTCAGGGCCATGGACTCGCCTTTTCTCTTCTTGATGCGTTTCTTTTCCAGCTTCTTGCAGGCGTACATCTTCCCCGTTGCCCGAACCTGGCATGCGCAGACCTTGAGTGCAAAAGAAATTAGAGGGAAGTGGATGAGTCCATGCTTTGGAAAGTTGCTCTTCTGTGGTCATTAATGTCTGTCAAAGTTCTTTAAACAAAGTGAGCGCGGAAAAGCGCAGCAACACAGGAAACCACTTACGGCTGAGCACCGTATGGATGAAAATATTTCACTTTGACTCAGTCAAAAGATATAACTGTCTCAAAAGATACTAACAGAGTAACAACGTCAGTACTATAGTATTACAGACTTTAGGTTAGCTATTGCTTCTACAGATGCTAGAGGTGCTTTTTGGGGTGTATAAAGACTTTTACACGTGCCTTATGCGTGACATATACAGTAGCTTCTTATATATACACTTATATACACATTTGACACTTGTAAATAGAGAAGTGAAACTCACCTCACCAAACCCGCCCTTTCCCAATACCCTGTACTGACGGAATGTGTTTTTTGTAACTGGCTGTCTGTTAAAGAGAGAAGGACAACATCAGCAGCTATCGTTATCATATATCAGGCTTTATAAATACCAGACGTACAGATCATGACCATGATTTTCATATCAGGAAAAAGTTAAAGTACAGTTTAAGCTCCGAATTTCTTTCTTGTTTATTCTTTCTGAATGACTTCAGGCTGGATTTCAGCCAGGCTCGCCTTTTCTCGCCTTTAGGCCGAAGCCTGAAGATTTCTTTCGGGGGGAAACGAATGCAAATAAACAGTAAGGTCCAGGGTACACATCTGGTTTGCATAAGTGCCGGCTTCATAAATAAACCTCAGCACCCGGAGGAATTATATAGAGCTTCTCAGGAACATTAAAAGGAACTCATGTCACATCGTTTCCACTGTACGATATGCCCACGAGACAAAATTTGCGACAAACAACGAGGAGAGGAATTAGGTTTTAAAGTTAATGCTGTTAGCGTTTCAGAGAGCATTCAGGAAGTCACTCGCTAACGTCGGCTGAACAAAGCTGAGGGCCACGGCTGTACCTCTCGAGCCATTTCCACTGGAGGAAGCGGTTGAAGAAGATGCTGTCGAGGTAGTCTGCGAAAGGGGCCACGCTCAGGTAGTCATGGATCAGTCTAGAGCACACACACACACACACACACACACACACACACACACACACACACACACACACACGAAGAAATATTTGCTATTGGTATCAACTAACACAAGTGCAAATGAAAGTGTTTTTGTCTTGTAATGGAGACTCACTTGGTGCACTCCATGAAAAGCTCTTTACACGCCTCCTGTTCCAAGCGCTCGGCGCATTTAGACACCATCTCCTCCGCCACCTCGGGTACGTGGTCCTCTGACTACACACACACACACACACACACACACACACGTGTCTTACTTGTGAGGACCTTCCATTCACATAATTATGAACGCGGCTAATTAATGCTACGTTTAAATCCGAATCAAACCCCAACCTTAACCTCAGTAACCAAAAGGAACCCTTTTGGCTCTTTTAGGTTTATAAATAAAATAAAGATTTATTATTTTCTTTCAATAATAAAAAGAAAAGCAGTTTCATAATGTCCCCACAAGTCAAAATTGTTAGATATTCCTCCCCTTGTCAAGACACACGCAAAACAAAACAAATCGTGAATCGTTTAAGTCAGAGTTTACTGGAGTCATAAATAAATAAATAAATAAATAAATAAATAAATAAATACCTTTGGATTTAAATACTTTTCAAGGAGCTCCTGTCCACACACCTTCCTCTTTTCGTCTGGGGTTACTTCATACTCAGCCTACAAATGAAATGAAAACACTGGTACATTTTGCAGAAGAGTGCCAGAAACACCTTCAGTTAACAAGCTAACAAGAACATCATGAACACTAGGGTGCATGTCCCTTCAATTCGAACTTTATATATATATAAATTACCATAAATACCATAGGTTACTACTATAGAAAACGTCTTTTAGACTTGTAACACAGAGGCGTGACGCAGACCTGAAAGCCATTCACACTACGATTAGGGAATATGATGATAAGTTGTGTCGCGGTACGCTTTCCTGAGCCATCATCGCAGCTACCAAACAGGCAGAGTGAAGGTAAAGACCAGACATCGTTTGCTTTACGACGAGTGCGAACGAGTGTCCCGTCTCATTGTGTGAGCCTCCTTTCTCAATAGACGGGAGAAGGCGTATGCCGAGCTCACAGATGCCTGTGATTGGCTAGTGGCTCTTTTGCCTCCCAACGGGATTCGAACACAAAATCTCCTGACACTTGATTTTTTTTTTTAAAGCATTCTTAAACATGAATTCTTCTGAAAAGAATTAGCAGAATTTTTTACTTCTCCTGCTTTTCAGTGTCTCTTAGCAAACCTATTCATCATGATCCACATTCATGTATCGTAGAAATGCCTTCAAGTATCACAATGCAATATTTTTGTCATATCATATCATCCATCCCTACTTCGTCTTCTTCTTTTCTTCGCATTTCCTGCACAAAATGTCAGTGTGGTTTCATAACTTCCTCACTCGTCGGCTACAAACAAAGAAAGAATTCTGCATATGCTCGACCACAACAAAGCCAGACTTGTCCCCAAAAAGATATGTACCTAGCTCGACGAGTTGTTTTAGACGTCCTGTAGGCCCCGTGTTCGAGACTAAACTCGAGACTATTCTATTTGAGTTAGTCCAGGTCGGCTACACTGAGCCAGAAGATCACACTGAAGAGCTTTGTTGGTGGACTAACACACGTATGCCTTTGGTTAGTGGGTCAGTTCTTCCACATTTGGAAAGCACCTCGTTTCACTTTTACCATCACAGCTAACACGGTTTCTTATCGCAAGCTGGCAGCTACTCTGCGAAGCAATGAATAGCGAATAGCGGTTTGTGTGTGTGGGTGGAAGCTAGCAGGCAAAAGATGATATTTACATACAGATGTAGCTCAGAAGATTCAGACAAGCTTCAGCTCTTGCTTGGGGCTGGGCAGTGTGACAACAACACACTTCGGGCTGTGCTGTTATACGAAAATAATTCACACCAGGGTGGTGTGATACAACCCAACACAAAGCCTGTTACTGTTTCTCTTACGGTCTTATACTACAGTGATTTGCCAACATTTAAAAAAATTTATTAATGAATGATTGCATCATGATTTTTAACTGTTTATAGTTACATTTTTTATGGAACATCTGTGAGGAAAGTGAGTTCCTGTTCTACTTTGACCGAAAAGTACAATTGTTGATGTGGTGACGTTTAGGATCCACAGTGAGGTGGTCACGGTAAATCTGCTTCACATCGTGGGGCCCCATCACACCGCTCCAGCGTGGATGGTTTTCCTATAACAGCATGGCCTGGAGTGTGTTATTCCTGACATAGCTTAGGCTACAGTCAAGTCAAGTACGTCTCTAATCTGGGTTCTAATCTAAAAAAAAACACCTATAGGGCTTTCATTGCTCATGTGCAATCTTTCCTGGACACTCAACCCATCAAAAAAGGCACAAGAGCACCTTTACTTCCTTAGAAAACTAATGAAAGCTCACTTATCCCCCCAGATACTACTGAACCTTTACCGCTGCACTATCGAAAGCATCTTTACAAACTGCATCAGAGTGTGGTACGGCAACTGCACTGTCTCAGATCAGAAGGCCCTCCAGCGGGTGGTGAAAACCTTCGCCAGTACATCACTGGGGTCCAGCTACCTTCCATCAAAGATGATCTTCACAAACACTGCTTACGGAGGGTGAGAAATATAATCAAAGGCACCTCTGACCCCAACCTCAGTCTGTTTACTCCTCTACCATCTGGAAGACGCTACAGGAGTCTTCGCTGTTGCACTAGCAGACTCAGGAACGGTTTCTTCCCATCAGCGGTCAGACTTCTGAATTCTGAACTCAGGTGCGGAAGTATACAGCCCTATTCTGACCCATGTTATAAAACCTGGTCACCGGATATATTACATCTCCTTTCTCTGTACAATGCACCTTCTGTATTCGTACACCTTGTCATTTGCACTGAGCTGGTCTCTACTTTCTGTACCTCATACCTTGCCTGTGTGTGTGTGTGTGTGTGTGTGTGTGTATAGACATATTGCTATTTGCACTTCTGGTTAGTTGCTAACGGCATTTCATTGTACTCTGCACAATAACAATGAAGTTGAATCTAATCTAATCTAATCAAATCTAATCTAAAATATTCTTTGGAAAACTATTTTGCTCTGGAAAACTTCCACTGGCTGAGTTACAAATGACCCTAGAGATTTTTCGTCAGAAAATCGTTGATCAATCTACCCCTTATAAGCATCGAACGGCAATTCCGAGACCTCCTACACTAGCTCCTTTCTGTTTTTCTTTTTTACACGCTTTACTCTTTTCTCACAATTCGGTCATCGTCGATTTCCACTGCAAGGTCTCTCCTCTCGCCATGACGGCAACCGATCAGAGAAGGTGACGGCTGACGTGCCACGTGAAACCAACGCGTCTCTTAAAGCAGCTGTTCGATGAAACGCTAACTGATGAAAGTATGAAAGTTGATCCGAGACGACGTGCGGCCCTGACTTGTTTTTGCGACATGATACATGTTTACGGTTGAAACAGTTTTCCTGCAGTCAGCTTTGTATGTGTATAATGTTACACTATCACCATGGTAGCCATGAGACTTTCATGGATGCCTGTTCCTGTTTATGGAAAGTTTTGCAATGAGGCAAGAAAAGATGAAGATTTGTTTAAGACCGTCGATTCTTTTCATCTGGACTATTAAAAGGCTTCATGGGAACACTGACCAATCTAAACTGAACAATCTAAACCACGGTCTTACCACAGCATCCAGAAACTTGACGCAGCGTCTCAGCTCTGGTCTGGTGTCGCAGAACTGGCGGAAGAGCGTGCGCCCGATTGGCTGCTTCTCACACAGGCTGTTGTAGTCTTTTTCTGTGGAAGGGACGCATGATGGGAAATGGTGAGTAAGCATGTAAAAAGGGAGGCTTTCTAACTAACACACACACACACACACACACACACACACACACACACACACACACACAATGGTGGCGTATATAGTATATAGATGCGCAAAGCAAATGAGTAAATATCATTGCAGCCAGTGCTACTTGTGTTATTTTTAGTTATCGTGAGAGGAGAGAAGGAGAAGAGAGACGGACATTTTCTTTGGAGTCCCTGTGGACCATTACACGACTCCAAAGGAAAAAAAAAAAAAGGATGTGAGCAGCAGCATCGACGTCAGCGTCAGCGTCCTACCGCAGGCCGTCTCCATGCTTGACGGCTTTAATATAGCACATGTATGGCCCTGAATACTAGCATACTAGCACCAGCGTCTCAAAGTTTTAAAAAACGTTTTGTTTTGTTAAAAAATGTCTTACGTCCCCGTTAAACCGCTCATGTGTGAGACTGTGGCTCGACCCTCGATGCGACCGCCAGCCACGGGTAAGAGCGGCGCGCAGGGGATCGGGCGCTGGAGGCGGATTTGCATGCGCTGCGCTGCTCAGGTGGACGGTGAAAGGTTCCAGGGTTTTACAGAGGCAAATGGGAATGTGTGTGGGCCTACATCAGCTCAAGCGGCCGTGTGTGGGAGGCTGGTATTGATAGCAGCGCTGCATAAATATGTCGAAAGCTCTTGAGCCCTTCCTGCTCAGCTAGAACATCTACAGGTGCAGATTTTTTTCCCCTCGCCGCCACTTTACGGCTCACGCACACGGCTTGCGTCAAACATCAGGATGCAAGGCGTCCGTTTCCTTCAGCGCGAGTTTCTCGATTCAGGAGGGAAGCTGCTGAAAATTAGATCCGGTTATTGAAAGAAAGGATCTACACAGCACTTATTTGATGAGTAAATCCGAATCGGGATGGATCTCTTCAAAATATTCCTGATTAAAAAAATACCGTTTAAACAGTTTAAACATTAATCACATTTAAAGGGTGTCCTGACTTGCTCTGTCTCTCCGTCTGCCTGCGTGATGATAAAATCAAATCTGCAGCAAGGGGAAAAAAAAAAGAAAAAAAGAAAGGACTCGATGTCATGAAGACAAATTGGAGGCTCATTAACAGTCGCCGTATACAACAGCCACATTGACTGAAGGCCCTTGGGCCCTTTGCGTGGAAGCCGAGGGCCTATTACGGCTCAACGAGCGGAAATTTAATCTGTTCATATCAGACGCTAAAAGGTCAGCAGTTAGTCGTGTTTGTGCCTGGCGGAGATGTGATGGTTCTTAAGAAGTTGTCCTGTCATCGCCGACACACGTTTACTTTCTTACTTACTTACTATTTTTTTTGAATGAAATTTTAAGTGAATGATTATGAATCTAAGTAGAAATATACTGTATATTAAGAAAAATCAACAAATCCTAACAAAACATACAATCATAAACATTCCCAATCTTTTCCATTTGTTACAGAATTGATTGAATTCGTTCTTTTTTTCCTTCTGAGAACTGATCCATCTTTTTTTTCTTCTTCTTCGGCTGGTTCGGCCCGAGACAGACGCTGGGTATCGGGTCAGTACCGTCTCTAACGTGACTCGGAGAATTTCATATCAGCACATGCTTTTCTGCTTTTCTGCTTTTCTTTGTCGCTGAATGTTGAAGCTGAAAGTTTCCTGATTTGCTAATTGCTGTGTTTCTCTCAAAAGCGCTGAAATTATGCTTAAAAAAGTTCTTAAGTATCAAAACGATATTCAGCAATAAAAATAAACAACTACAACGAACATATAAAAGTGAAATAGTTTGCTTTCGGCACTTCAGCTTTACGTTCTGTCAGGTACGGAGTCGAGCTGCTCTCTCAGGCGGCGGTTCTCAGGCCTCGGCTCCGGGGTCTGAATTTCTACTTCTGTTACTGAGGCATAAATCACAGCCCACCACTAATAACACTATTATTAATAATGGAACTGGAATCTAATGACTGTTTTATTAATAAATGGGTTTTCTGGCTCCAATAAATTAGCAAAATATTGTAAAATATAAAATATTCAGAAAGATTTTTGGAATCGTTTGTTTGTAAAATAAACCTGAACTGAGGGGTTCATTTATATATGAGACAGTATTTACTGACTTACTGACTTACTGACTCACAGATTTACTGACTTACTGACTCACAGACTTACTGACAGACTCACAGACTGACTCACAGATTTACTGACTTACTGACTCACAGACTGATGTACTGACTCACAGATTTACTGACGTACTGACTCACAGATTTACTGACTCACAGACTCACAGACTGACGTACTGACTCACAGACTGACGTACTGACTCACAGATTTACTGACTTATTGACTCACAGACTGACATACTGACTCAAAGACTAACATACTGACTCACAGACTGACTTTCTGACTCAAAGACTGAATTCCTGACTCACAGACTCTTTGACTGACTCACAGACTGACTTCCTGAATGACTCACAGACTCACAGACTGACTCACAGACTGACTTCCTGAATGGCTCACAGACTGACTTCCTGAATGACTCACAGACTCACAGACTGACTCACAGACTGACTTCCTGATTCACAGACTCACTGACTTACTCACAGAATGACTCACTGACTGACTCACAGAATGACTTACTGACTCACAGACCGAATTACTGACTCACAGACTGACTCACTGACTCACAGACTGACTTCCTGACTCACAGACTCATTGACTGACTCACAGACTCATTGACTGACTCACAGACTGACTTACTGACTCACAGACTCATTGACTGACTCACAGACTGACTTCCTGACTCACAGACTGACTCCTGACTCACAGACTGAATTCCTGACTCACAGACTGACGTACTGACTCACAGACTGACTTTCTGACTCACAGACCTGCCCACAGACAGTCTCTCCCACTGTTTCTAGTCTTGCCCTCAACTTCAGATGTATTGGGTTGAGATAATTCCTGAACCTGGTAGCGTCTTGGGCTGTCAGGTGGATTTAGTGTCCTTGTTGTTGAAGCTCCTGATGGGTTTCCCTGCATGTAATCAGATTCCACCCGAGATGTGATGATATGATACTACACTGCTTATATACACACACACACACTATACTGCTTATATACACACTATACTGCTTATATACACACTATACACACTACACTGCTTATATACACACACACACACTATACTGCTTATATACACACTATACTGCTTATATACACACTATACTGCTTATATACACACTATACTGCTTATATACACACACTATACTGCTTATA
>CM074959.1:1768421-1821901 GCA_037577455.1 Pangasius macronema | reverse complement strand
TTGGCCACACTCCGTGTTGAAATTCCATGTTGAAGGAGTTTTATAATCCTTTCCAATGTTTCAATTGACAACTCTCTCGTTGGAGCCATGTTTCCTTTCAAATAGTCCAAGTCCAACAGCTCGTTAATGTGTGTAAGCACTCCCTTTTAACTGCTGACTAATTAGCATGTTTAGATGTGTCCCGGTATTCATTTTAGAAATGGAAATTAAAAGATGATTCCATATCTTTTTTCCTCAACATTGAGTGATTCCATAAATATTTTCTCTACTTGATTTGGAGTTGTATAGGATGTCTTTATATGCTGTAGCTTTACAATTTCCCTTCACTGGAACTAAGGGGCCCAAACATGTTCCAGTATGTTAATGCCCATGTGTACAAAGTGAGCCCCATGAAGACTTGTTTTGCCAAAGTTGGAGTGGAAGACATCAGGTGGCCTGTTGTGCTTTTTCTATGCTTTCCAAAAACATTCCATAGGTGACATTTTGTGACACTAATACATTTTCAAGGCATACATAGATGGTCTTCTTGGATATTATAGTTACAGTCAGCAAAATGGTCAACATGCAGGCAAGCACTCAGTCCTGCATAGATACAGTGGACACACATATGGGGTTCAGTCCCTTAAACCTATTAATCACAAACACACAACAGTAGTTTCTGCTTGGCTTTGGTCACACTCAGTCTGAAGTAAAATGAATTGGACAAAATAATTTTCTTTCTTTACCTGTACATTTGCATCAGCAAGGAAAAATACAGGATAAAAATGTTGTAATATGAGTTTGAGCTATGTGCATGTACTGGAGGTCCAGTGAAAGGCAAGTATTGGGATGATAAATGGAAACAGAGGCAGCAGCAGAACGCTATAGGTAATGAGTTGTAAAACTGTATAGCACTTGTTTGGCTTTGTTAACTGCTAAAGTTTGTGTTTGTTTATAAGCAATAGAAGTTACTTGAAAGCAGTGGCAAAGAATGTGTGTATGTACATGTGTAGCATATTGTGTGTCAGCAGCATTGTGAGTCTTGCTGTTTTCTGGCCTCTGAAAGACAAGCTCTCTGATCTCCCTCTGGCTCTCCTGCTGCCCAGCTGTCTTTTCTCTCTTCATCTCTGACACCCTGCGTCTTTCTCCAGACTCCCAAACACCCAATTCCAGCAATCACCTCTACTGGCTCCAAAAAGCACCTCCTCTTTCCAAAACCAATTTAGCATAAGAGACAGAGACAGAGTCAGAGAGAGAGAGAGAGAGAGAGAGAGAGAAGCAAAGCTGATCTGTCATCTGCAATGTTAAAGAAATTTCTTGTATACCACCCCATGGTTCAGCGGTCTGACTGTGTTTAAACATCATGAGATGTTTTGGCCATAGCAATATAGACAAAAAGGTCACACTGCTTTCACATATCACACTCAATTTAAAAGTTATGCTGAGGGAGTACTTTTCTCATTCACTCTCCTGCTGTGTCTGAATGTTGGTCATGACACTCTAGGAGATGAGAGAGTGAACTCTGACCCTGCGTTTTGACTTGACTCAAATGTCCAGACATTATGGAGTCTTGTATGCATATGAAAGGATAACAAAAAGAATTCAGCCATTCTTCCAACCCGTTCTTCCCCTGCTCTCCATTTACAACGGTTCTCACAATGAGTCATAATCACATCCAGTTATCCATATATAAAAAATGACTACTAATATTACTGCTTAGATTATACATATTTGACTGAAGGCATTTAATTCTTAAAAATAAGAACTATACATCAGTATAATCATCGCTAAAATGATTGTGTGCAAGATCCACAGAGGAAAAAAACAGCTATAACATCCCATGTCTAAATCTCAGGAAAAAAACTAATTTACACAAAATTTAATTAAAATAAGTCACCTCTAGTTAATAGAATTGAATTTTTGTTTTTTCCTACATTAGGTGTCTTTGTATGAAAGCAATGCATTCGCAGAAAGAATTTGTCAGATTTTGCACAACGTGCATTCTGTGATCAAAAGTTAGCATTTTTTATTGGCTTAGAAATATTTCAGGTAACTGTCTTGCACGAATATAACCTAACATAAATAGAGCTCAAACATTCAGGGTCTGTATTTACATTTCTTACATTTAAACCATACCTTTATGTGTTTAAACCATATTTCTAGTCCTCTTTTTCCCCATCTAAATGGTATTTTGACATTTTGATGGTAAATGAAACACCTAAACATGCAGTAACTTGAGTAGCACAGAGGACTCCAATGTCACTCAGACCAAATCACAGTCCTAATGTGGCTGGAGATGGTGTTTCACATCACAATTTAGTTACTATGTTAATGGGAAGTACCCCCCACCAAACTCTTGCATCTGTGGAGGAAATTTGGCCCACTTTTCTTTGCAGGATTTCTTTCATCCAGGCTTTCAAGCATGAACTGCCCCTTTAAGGTCCTGCCACAGCACTGCAATGCCATTCAAGTCAGGACTTTAACTAGGCCACACCAAAACCTTGATTTTTTTTTTTCTTTACATTCATTCAGACGTGGACTTGCTCTTGTGCTTCAGATCATGGTCTTGCTGCATAACCCAATTACACTTGAGCTGGACATTCTCCTACAGGGTTTTCTGGTAAAGATCAGAATTCATGGTTCCATCAATTATGGCAAGTCGCCCAGGACCTGAAGCAGCCCAGCATCCCCACACCATCACTCTACCACCACCATGCTTGACTGCTGGTAAGATATTATTGTGGAACGCTGTGTTCACTTTGCACCAAATGTAACAGGACGCATGTTTTTCAAAACTTTGACCCGTCAGTCCACATAATATTATCCCAAAATGTTTGGTGGTCATCAGATTTTTTTGGCAAATGTGGGATGAGCCTTTGTTGGTTGTTTCTGATGTTTCTGTTGGTTAGCAGTGGCTTTTGTCTTCTAACTCTCCCATGGATACAACCTTTCCCTATCTGGGTTCTGCTTTCTTAATGAGTCATCAATGCTCTCTTGAAGGAATTTTGGTAGGATGACCACTTTACCTCCAGAGCCTTGAAATGGCTTTATAACCCTTTCAAGAATGATGTATTTTATCTCTTCCAGAATTTCTTTTGATTCCTATATAGAATGCTGCTTGTTGAAACAGTTTAGCATACTTCACATTGCTGAAAAGTTTCTGTTTAAGTGATGCTTAGATTCAACAGGGCTGACAGTAATCAAGGATCAGGGTGTCTAGTCAAATTTAACCCAATTGTCAATTAAATTTGGTTGATTAACTAATTAAGGGGACAATTATGTTTTCACACAGGTCCAGTTGGTATTGGACATTTTTTTTTCATTCAGTAAATGAAATGATCATTTAAAAACTGTATTTTGTATTTACTAATGTTGTCTTTGTCTTAACTTTGTAAATTTAGAAGATCTGAAACAATTAATTGTGACAAACGTGCAAAAATAGAAGAAACCAATGGAATAAACAGTTTACTTTTCCACGATTCCCAACCATGAACACAATGCTACACACAGAATCTATGGTGGTCAGCTAGTTCAGTGAGAGCATTACCAAGGATTATCATGACATCACATTCAAGTGATGAGGCAGGCTGTTTATTAATGACCTTGCCTTACTTTGTTATTTAGACTACAAAAGTAATCTTGTTATAAAAATGAATAGTGTGGCTATAGGCTACTTTATATCAGGGAAGATAAATTTCAACAGGTGGCTACAGCACCACGGCTGATATCCATTTATTGCACTTGGCAATTTATGACATGCCATTACATTGCACTTATCCAGTGCGACTTATCATCTGATCATGTTACCCAAGTGAACTTGGTACAGTGGTGTTCTTGATAGAGTGGGCATGAAACTCCCATGTTTGCACTTTGGCTCACACAGATTTAAGAGAATTGTCAACAGTGCCTTTCTTGTCCTTCTTTTCTTTTTGATGAACTCCCATGAGTTTTTCATGTGACTCTTTTTATCAGTGTTAGCAACTTAGCATTATTAGCTGCAAGGAAGTTAGCTGGCATTACATACATTTCTATGCTTGGCAGTTCATCCAAGCATTACCTTACCTGGCTCTGTAAGTGATAAAAGATATCTGTTTGATTCATTATGTAAAAACAGACAATCAAACCATTTAATGCTTTATACAGATTGCATTTAAATACTTGTATACAAACAACAATGCTAATTCTGGGTCCAGCTTCATCCCCTTTGCCAAGATTATATTTGTCCATATTGGAAAAGCACTGGCAATGTTTATTCTAGTTTTTCTTATCACTAACTTTTTTTAGAAGCATGGTGTGATTTTTCCTCTCTGCAAAAGTATCTGGCTGCACTTGGCACTGGTTTCTGCCATACTTTCTGACTGAGGTGGAGTGAGAGGACATGGGGAGTGTCTAGAAAATGAATGAGGAGGCCAGTGTAAACACAGACAAGCAATGTGGGCCATAACACAGTTTTCCAAATGGGCTTTCTCAGTCACATAATAGACTTAAGCCATGGCTTAAACATTTTTTATCATGTTCTACCTATTTTCCAGGTTATTTGTACTAGTAAGCAGGGGTGGCTAGTATCAATGGGATAGCAGTGCTAAGCCCCCTGTCTTTTAAAGAAAAACAATTCAGCAAAACCCTCCCCCCATCAGCATACAGTTTCATCTTCCGCATCCACATCAGATTATTTGCTGTTAACAAATGTTTTAAAGTGGGTTATTTTGGACTTTTGTGGAACAGCGTGCAACAGCAACACCAGTGGTTGTAAGAAAAACACAGCAAATGGTATGAAATGACCCTGAGGGCTAAATCTAATCAGCCCTAACAAGCCCAGCACAGCAGATTCACAGAGTGAAATGCCCTTTAAATTTCATGTGCTTTTGGGCTAATATTTTTCAGCCCTCTTGGGAGATGTGTCTGATGTAACATATCAGATGTCATGTTACGGACTCAGCTGCAGGTAATGAACATGAAAAAGGTGGAATATTTAATCTATTATACTCTTCCCCCAAAATGCATTAGGAGGAGAAACTAAAAATGTTGTCCAGTCACAGTACAAACCAGAAGTTTAATGTTTTTTGGCTTGAAAGAAAGGGTTCAAACCTTTTCTGTTTACCATGTTTGCTATTCAGAGGAAATGCAGAATGAGCCCAGTAGAATATTGTGTGCTTGAAACACAAAAAAAAAAACTTATAAAACACTAATACAGCTGCCTATCTGCCATTCATTGTGTATGTCTATACCCCATTACTCCTATTATGCCATCAATGAGACTTTGTGACATTGCTGAACATTAAGTTTTGTTGTTGCACTATTAATTGATTTTTAGCCCTTTCATTCACTATCACTACAAAAACAACAACAACAACTATTGCACCTTTAAAAATCTCATAAACCTTGGTTTGAGGAAGTATATTCTTCAGAAATGGAACAACTAAATGGAACATAAATTTGTTCATAAATGGAACAATAAACCAGTTATTTATTTTTGTGAAACTTTAATATGCATCATGATGACTGTTTTCCCGGCTGGAAAGTTCAGTGTAGAGAATAGGGTGTAAATAGTAGTTCGTAAAGTAAGAAATATTGAACTTAAAGCCCTAACAACAAAAAGAGAAACAGGAATTTAAAGGTTTACGACACACTGTGTATTGGAGGTCCTGCTAATTAAGATGAATTTCCCCCTCCTTTTCAGCTTTTTGTTTGGAGTTGTTTTCTCTCCACAAAACATACCATTTTTTTTTTCTACACTTGGGTCAGATGTCCACCATAGTTCACACTATACCAAATGAGAAGCCATAAATAACCATCTCTTAGGTGGTTATCTTGAATCACATGGAATCCAAAGATGGGCACCAGCTTTGTGCTAATTGTCATCAAGGAAGTGATTCTATACCTAAAATAAAGATCAGCCATTTCTATAGGAATTTCTTGACATTGTCTTGGATTTATCTGACTGCTGAAGCCATGGTCTGCAAAGAGCTTACAAAGCATGTACAGGATCTCATTGCTTGAATCGTTTCGGTCAGGCAGTAGTGGCAGATTGCAGTTGTAAAGATGCTTTATTGACAGTATCAATCAGGTGAGGGGTGCAAAGAATTTCCAAAACATTAGATGTACCATGGAACATGATGATGACCATCATTAATGTCCCTCCAAAACTGACAAAAGGGCAAGAAGAAAACTTATCACGGAGACTGCCAAGAAGAGGCTGCTTCTCTTCAGCTGGTACTGGGGGACTAATCATGATAGAAGGAATCAGGGATAGTTCCAAACTCCCATCTATTTTAGCACAAACCTGCAGGCATCTGCTAGACAGCTAAAGATAAAGAAAAATGCCATGCAAGAGGCCTGGGTTCAGTCCCCATTAATGTACAGCTTGGTTTGTGGAAATGGAACAATGGTGGTTAAGGCACTACTCATGAGTGCATATGGTGAGTGTATGCACATAGTAGTGAGTAGCAAAAAAAATAATAACAAAATTAATGTGTGTGTGCATAGTGACAGTCTATGGAAGGGAGGGGGTTGTTTGATCAGTTCTTTAACATTTGGACCAGGTGGGAATTGATCTAGGCCACAGCTTTGAGGAACTAATACTATTTTTCAATCTGTTTGTGTGGGATTGAATCACTCTGTACCGCTTGCCACATGTGTCCAAGTGTTTTGCGTCTCTGCAGATGCTGCTAGCCTTCTTCTTCAGTCGGCTAGCACAGACACTGTCAAGGATTGGGAGGTTGGTCTGGATGATCCACTGAGTCAAATGTTTGAGTCATCATTGTCAAAGAATCAAGAGTACATGGGAAACAATGAAATCCTTGTGCCACAGTGGCACACCCGTACAGTAAAATAAAGTGCATACAATTAAGCAAACAGATACAACATACAGGATGCAACATAGGGACAGGTTTCACATGGGTGGGAGAAAAGTTATTGTATGTATTAGTACAACTGCATGTAGAATGAGTAGTGCAAATAGAATGACATGGTAAAAGAGTAAATAGTGCAAATTGAGAGATATTTTATAGAGGAGAGAGGGGAGAAAAGGAATGAGCTGGATGAGAGGAGTCTGTGATTATAGACTAGGCTGTTGTCCTGCATCAGGTCAAGTGGATCTGTTGGAGTTGTGGGATATCTGTGACAATAATTTTAATGTGGTTCTCACTGTCCTCTGAATTAAGTTTTGGTACAATTATTAGTGAGCAGACTGTACAGCAAGGGGCATTCCCATGCTAACTGTCAGTGTGGATTTTGTCCTGTTGCCTGTTGTTACTGTTTGGGGTCTGTTAGGCAGGAAGTCCAGTACCCAGTTGCAGGTGGAGCTGCATAGGTCCAGTCTACTTAGCTGTAACACCAGTTTAGATGGTACAACTGTGTTAAATGCAGAATTATAGTCATACAACCATTTCTTGTCCAGATGTGACTGGGTTGAGTGCAGTGTGAGTGAGATGCCACTGAGCGGTTTTGGTCATAGGCAAATTCAAATGGGTCCAGAGTGTTGGGAATGTTGCTGAGAATTAATGACATGACTTAGCTTTTCCAGGCACTTTATCACTACAGAAGTGAGAGCAATGGGATGGCATTCATTCAGGGTAGAGACTGATATTTTCTTTTTTGGCAGAGGCACAATGGCTGTTTTCTTGAGCATAGAGGAGCGGTGCATGTGGAGAGTGAGAGATTAAAAATGTCTGTTAAGGTCAGAGACAGATGATTTGAGCATGCCCTCAGAACACGGGGTGGATTTTGTATGTTGATGCGAATAAATATTTTACACATCAGTGACAACTCCACAGGTGTAGTCAGATTAGTTTTGTCAAACCGAGCATACAAGGAATTGAGTTCAACTTTGAGTGAGGCAGGGGTGTAGTGCAGAACAGACAAGCAGGTTTTGTTGTCCGAAATCACCTGTAGTCCTTGCCACAAGTGGTGATGTTCAGAGCTACTGTAGTGCTCTGTGAACTTTTGGCTGAACCGCCTTTTGGTGGACTTTATGGATTTCTACAGTCCACACCTGGACTTCTTGTACGGTCCTGTGTCTCCTGAGAGGAAGGCAGAATGACATTTTATGCTTTAGAATTTAGATTTCCCATTACTGGAACTGAAGGGCCCAAATGTGTTCCAGACTGACACTGCTCTTGTACACAAAGTGAAATCCACGAAGACATGGTTTGCTAAGGTTGGTGTGGAAGAACTCTAATGGACTGCACAGAGCCCTGATCTCTACCCTACTGAGCACCTTTTGAGTGCACACCAGGCCTTCGTTCCTGACATCAGTGCCCAACCTTCCACCAAGACCGGGGGCAGTCGTGGCCTAATGGTCTGAGAGTCGGACTTGTCACCCGAAGGTGAACCCGAAGGTCGTGGGTTNCCACGACTGAGGTGAGACCCTTGAGCAAGGCACCGATCCCCCAACTGCTCCCCGGGCGCCACAGCTAAAATGGCTGCAGAGCACAAATTCCGAGTATGGGTCACCATACTTGGCCACAAAGTCACTTCACTTCACTTCAAAGAAAATTGCAGTCAAGTCAAGTGTTTTTTATTGTCATTCCTTGATATAACGTGTAGACATTGGAATGAAATGTTGTTTCCTCAGGACCACGTAACAATACAGTGGCACATTACATAGGACTACATAAAGTGCAGATACATAGGACAATGATCCCACAGGACAGTGCATGTCAATTAGTCAGGACAACAGTGTTGAATAGAAAAGCTAGTGCAATAATTGTCTGTAAACTATTGACTGTTATAGCAGCAATAGACTGTGGTAGCAGCAATAAGAGAGTCATAATTATATATTCAGAGTCATAACACAAAACACTAGCTATGAATAGCTTCCCTGAATATAATATTATCTAAGAAGCACTGATCCCCCAGCACCTTTGGGATGAATTGGAAAGCCGACTGTGCACCAGGCCTCCTCACTTGAGTTTCTCTCAATAATGCTCTTGGGACTGAATGAGCACAATTCCCAACAGCATTGCTCCAAAATCTAGTGGAAAGCCTTTCCAGAAACTTTCTTCCTACTCTTATTACTATTGTCAATGGGACCTTGGGAGATGATGTATTGGTCAACCCTAATAGTTTAATTGTCAAGCTATCGATAGAAATTAAGTTTTAGCCTTCCCATTTAATACCACCATCACCACTGGCTGGGCATGATGGTATTCTTGTTAGAAGATGCTAGTGTTGGTGTTTTGATAGAAGGAGTTTATTTTAACATAGTATTGCAGTGCTTTAACACACGATGGACGTGAAATAAAATGCTGTGCCAAGAGACGTGTTTGTACAGAGAGATGTCTGACAGAGAGAAATGCAAACTTGGTAGGGAATAATTTGTTAGCAAATTTGAAAACTGCAGGTAATGCTTTCAGGGACTTCATAATACATAAGTGTATACCAGGTATGTAAGTAGGGTAATGTGGTGGCACCCAAAGCTCCGGGCTCCTTAATTCGGTCCTGTGCCCAGATTATTGTGTGTGTGTAGTTTCACATGTTCTCTCCTTGTCTGTGTAGGTTTATCCTGGGTTCTCTGGTTTCCTCCCACCTCCAAAAAAGATGCCAGCAGGTGAGTTGGTGATGCCAAATTGCCCCTAGGTGTAAGTATGAGAGTGTAATTGTGTGTGGTGCCCTGTGATGGACTGGTCCAGTGTTCCTGGGATACGCTAAAGATTCACTGTGACCCCGATGAAAGATAAAGCAGTTACCAAAGAAGAACACAGGTAGCTAAGTAGCTAAGCAGGTAGAGGTACAGATGGACACCACACAATACTACACAACCACCTTGGAAAATCTTTTTGCATGGGGTGTTTCTGAAGAGAGAGGAGGGGTGAAGGTAGGACCCATGAAATTCCTCAAAATTACTCAGAACAGGAAACTCACAGGAAAAAGCATTAGGAGGAAAACATAAACAGATAGATGGAGCACAGACAATTGCATTCTGACAAAAGGAGATCACACTTAGTGGTTTTCCAAAAACCACTAGTCCAAACACAGCAGCCCTAAAGGCATTCTCGCCAGGTCCAAACACATTATACAAATTGCACATATACACCTGGCAAGGCTCATATTGTGTGATGGTGTGAAAAAATACTGATCTTTCTCTACTTGCTTCTGCCTTTAATAGATAATTTGGCACAAAAAATTGGCAAAAAAGAGTTACTAAGTATAACACAGAGAGCCAAATGATTTGTCTGAAGCATGTGTGATCTCAGTATTACTTATTTGTTTTTCAAAATACATTGCTGCTTGCCAATACCTGCCAATATATTTCAGAGCCCTTGGTGTACTTGTTAACTGTATTACAATAATTGCTAAGGAGACATCTATGAATCAAGGGAGCAAAGAGGGGAGAGGAGAGGAAACGGCTGTGAGAACACAGTTACAACCTCTTTCAGCAAGTTGTCAGGCTATCCAGTCATAGGCTGAATCTTCAGGTGTGTACAAAATAAATATCCAGGGACAACAAGACAGGACAGAGGGTGAAGGGGTCATTTACCCTGGGGCCAGGTCATGTTCTCAGCCTCTTAACCTTGCTGAGAAAGAAGGCAATTCCGAGGGAAGGCATGTCTGAACAGGAATATCATTAGAGGGAGAAGTTTTGAGAAATTTTGTGAGTGAATAACCCAAATCATCCTTTGTGATAGGTTATTTAATATTCAGCTGAGCATCCATTGTCTCATTGATTCTGCCTCAGAGCCACTACTAAGGTTTGTATCACTTTTATTTCCTCCACTTCTTTTTAAATATATATATATTAAAGGACCCAAATGACCTCTGACCCCCTCACATATGTCTCATCACCATATGCCTTCCAGATGTGCAAATGCCTATCGTGCAAATGCCTATCGTGCAACCACTGCAATCACCCCCAGGTGGCAGCACTAAAAGTCTTTTAGGGCTATTTTAAATGTATGTAAGAAAAACATATATTCACATGATTTTGAAAGAAGTCTTTTTTTGTTTTGAGTGTTTCATAAAGTCCATAAAGTGTAAGTATGTTTTAGTTGACAGTAAGTTTAAGTAACAACAGGCTGCAGTGTAATTCCTTGGAAAGCACAGTAGGAATTTCTCAAATACACCTTTCTCATAAAATATGATGATCATCTACACTTTCCACATCCACCAACTCAGAGCAGACCTGCAGCTATGCTCCTTAAAACAACATGATTTATTTGGCATTAAAAAAAAAAAAAAAAAAAAAAAAAAGCTGACCTACTGTGTCCAGTTCCTATCCAAGAATTCCATGACAGACAAGTGACAATAAATTACATGCTACTTCCCTTCTCTCTCTCTCTCTCACACACACACACACACACACACACACACACACACACACACACACTCTTGTGCGTGCTCTCTTTCTGACCACATGTTCAGCGTTTGCTGTTTTCAAAAGATGTGGAAAAAAATGGGAATTCTTACCATTCTCAAGTGTCTGGCTGTGGGCCAGCCAGCAGCTACTCAAGAAAAATATTACATAAATATTCTTTTGCCTAATGTGTTAAAATAAACATTTTCCACATGGGAACTTCAGATGACTGCTTAGTGATAGTAATCACTTTAGCGGCTGACTGTGAATGAAACAGAATACCCACACACACACACAAACAGTAGTTCCCCATACCTTGTATCCCTGTACAGCAGTTTATACCCCCTACATATAGGAAAAGGGGAAATTCTCCTTTATAAATTCAAGCAATCTAGATATTTTGGCTTAGTCACTGCTAAGTCAGCTTACCTTGGAAGTAGGAAGTAGGAAGTTGGCGCTCAGAATGGTGTCATTTTCGACCTCTGTGTGAGGTGCAAAGTGAGAAAAAAACATGGACGAGTTCTTGTTTGACTTCATGTGCAGCAAGCTTGCTAGCTAACTGTGATGTACATTTTCATCCTCAAAACAGCAAACTGTATTGTCAGTGTTATAGATTTAATAAGCGAATATGGCTATATGTTGATTGATCTAAAGCAAATACTTGTAAATGCAATATAACTCATTTAAAGGTAAGACGTGATACTTTGTTTACTTCTGATGCTGAGTACTGGCATATTGATTTGATGTCACTCCCTGAACTCGGAGGAGCTTGTAATTGAGAAGACTACTCCAAGTTCTCAAGTAGGAATTTTAACTTGAGGGTGTGTTTTCATTGGCTGTTCCTGGTTGGAGGTTGGGAATTACAAGTTACTCAGTGAAAGCCAGATTTACTGCTACTATGCTGCACTAATTACATGCAGAGTATGTTGAAACAATTTGTTACTTAAAACTATTTACTGCTCAGTCACAGTTCAGCTCTCCCTCTACTTATTTGACTGTGACTTCCTGACTCCAGCCCTAGAGAAAACGAGCCAAAGGAAAGATGGATCAAGAGAGTGATAGAGAAAGAGTCCTCTTCATGAAGAGGGACAAAGCTATGAACAAATCTCATGGAGAAAAAGACCATTGTAGGGGGCTGGCCTACAGACAAGCTGCCCATTGAGCTTCACCCAGCCGTATACAATCCCTAAACTAACATCATTGACATTTGGAGCTGCCCAGTCTTTAGATCATGAGGGCAGGGGGCAGGGAGGTTGGCAAAAGAAAGAATGTTGGAAAGAAGCCTCTGGAAGCTCTAACTACTGATCAAATATTCATTGCATTGCCTGAGAAACGTGAACTAGTGTGGCCTTTTGCCATGAGAGGAGAAGAAAGAGTGCTCAAGACAGAAGAACAAATGATGCACCAATTTCAAGAGAAAAGAACGGAGCAAAAGAGGAAGAAAAAAAATACAGAGGCCATCCCAGCACTGTCTGGATGGTAGCCATTTGAACTGGTGACATCTGAGAAAGTCAGCCATTCAAAGCTCATCCTCACAGGCCCAGGACCTCAGCCACAGGACCATAGGATGAAGCTGGCCACCAAGAACAAGCCATGATGTATAGGTGTTGGGATCAAAGCACAGATGTGCCTCAATTACACTGCTTTGTGTGATTTGTCTATTAGATGCTGCTCAGAACCAGATATGCTTATAAACACACTGGGACTATGACTTGGCAGGGTTATGAACTAGCAACTGATGTTATACCCAGCTCAAACCATTTCATCATAATACAAAGACATCTTCAGAAAGCAACTGAAACATGATCATCTATCAAACTAAGAGAAAAGCATTAACATTCCAATATACTATTATTCTTTTCCAGTTGTAACACAATAAGTGAACCATATCCATATTTAAAAGTTACAGAGCAGAGCATGAATTCTATCTGTATGCCACCTAAAGTGAGAAAGAGTATAACAGACTAATTTTCTAACACAGCATTTACCCCACCCCCCCAACCCCCAACACACACACACACACACACACACACACACACACACACACACACACACACACACACGCACACACACACACACAAAATATCCTCATTGCAGCCCGTATAAGAAAGCTTTGGTCTCTCTTAGCATGGGTCAGCAACACATTTACATGCATATGCGCACACAGACACACACACACACACACACACACACACACACACACACACACACAGTCAGCTATGCATTATAATCTCCCATTTAGTGCCAATACAAGCTGATGATGTGCAAGAACCAAGGGGAAGGTTTGAACAGACACCTATGTTTGTTTAAATAAGATTGGCTCTACCCAGTAAACAAGTCAGGACCACCAAGCCTGACTCCACTTTCCTGTCACCCTGCACGTACACTGCCAGTGCACTACCATGGGCACCACAGCGCAATATCTGCTCTACCACACAGCTCTGCTATTCCACATGAGGCCACCTATTTCAGCTGGGGCTATTGGTGTGTGTGTGTGTGTGTGTGTGTGTGTGTGTGTGTGTGTGTGTGAGAGAGAGAGAGAGAGAGAGAGAGAGAGAGAGAGAGAGAGAGAGAGAGAGAGAGGAATGCATGGCGCTGCTATTTGGGGAATTACGGTCATTACCTGCGTGACGTCACTCATCTAACCGCAGCATAGCGACCGAGCTTAGTCGGTTACTGAAGGAGAACCGCAACGGCTTTAAAGCCGGAGGGACAAAAAATATAATAAAAAACACAAGAAATTGGACAAAATACGCAGCTTTTTTTCTGGAGAAGACTCATTTAGCAAACGTGGTGGATTTTATTTTAAAGAAAACACCGACAAACCTGGAATATACTCGCTAGTTAACTGTTTTTCGAGCTACACAGCTAACTGGGCTAACGAGCTAAACATGGAGGGGAGAAATTGAGCCCAAAAAAAAAAGAAAAAGAAAAAAAAAACCAAACCAACAAATATGAAGATTCTTCATGCACGCGCCCTAAATTCTGTATTAACATCCATCTAAAAATATCTGAATTGTTTAATTCACAGTGTCTGTTGTTTAGTTGAGTTTCCATGGACGGTATAATGTTACTTTTTTTTAAGTTGTCTAGCTAACCAGCTAAGTTTTTAGAGATTCACGCGCGTGTATTAAGAACGATTTTTTAATCTGCTTTACCGCGAATAAGAATAATAACAACATTAAAAACACTAAAGCACGACTGTGTGAGATACTGCAGAAATTTTGCGACATTTTGAGTAATGAAATGCAGAGGAGAAGTGTTCCTGTGCTCTTCAGAGATGCTCCGGGTCGCCCGTGAAAGAAAATAAAGTATCAGGAATACTACTAGTACTAATAAATAATAATAATAAAAATAAATAATAATATCAAGAAGCCGTCGTGATGGAAAGTCGGGGAAATCCGGGACACGTCGCGGTGCTTGAGGGTTTTTAATGGCACTTTGGGCGTCGGATGTGGAGCCGCGACACCCCGAAAACAACCCCCATGGTTCTACTCGTTTTAGAAGATATATTACATGGAGACTAGTTGGTCATGCCGAGGAAGGAGTTACCGTTGCCAGAGGGTTGGGAAGAAGCCCGAGATTTTGACGGGAAGGTCTACTACATTGACCACATCAACCAGACCACCAGCTGGATCGACCCCAGGGACAGGTAGGTCCTGGTACAGAGCTGCAGCCCTCAGCCTTCCTCACCATGCCATCCGATTCATAAGCCAGCGATTCAGTCTTTAACGATACTACTGAGTCTGATACGATACTATTCATGAGCCAACGATCCGATATTTGACGATACTGCTGAATCTGACACGATACAATTTCAATCCGTAAGCCAGCAAGTCAGTATTTATCGATACTACTGAATCTGATATACAGTTTCAATCCGTAAGACAAGTCAGTATTTAACGATACTACTGAATCATGATACGATACAATTTCAATCCGTGAGCCAGTGATCCGATATTTGACGATACTGCTGAATCTGACACGATACAATTTCAATCCGTGAGCCAACGAGTCAGTCTTTAACATTACTACTGAATCTGACACGATACAATTTCAGTCCGTGAGCCAGTGATTCGATATTTAACCATACTACTGAATCTGATACGGTTACGGTTCATAAGCCAACGATTCAGTCTTTAACGATACTACTGAATCTGATACGATTCAATTTTGATTTGTGAACCAGTGATTCCATATTTGACGATACTACTGAATCTGATTCGAAACGATTTCGATTCATAAGACGACAAAACTACTGAAACTGCTATGATTACGATTCATAAGCCAACTATGCAATATTTGGCGATACTACTGAATCTGATACAAAACAATCTCGATTTGTAAGCCAGCAATTTGATATTTGCCAAAACTACTGAATCTGGTACGATACAATTTTGATTCGTAAACCAATGATACGATACTTGACGATACTGCTGTATCTGATTCGAAACAATTTAGATTCGTAAGCCGACAAAACTACTGAAACTGCTATGATAACGATTCATAAGCCAACTGTGCAATATTTGGCGATACTACTGAATCTGATACGATTACGGTTCATGAGCCAACGATTTGATATTTGATGATACTACTGTATCTGATTCGAAACGATTTCGATTCATAAGCCGACAAAACTACTGAAACTTCTATGACTACGGTTCATAAGCCAGCGATTCGATATTTGCTGATACCCCTGAATTAGCTACGATAAAATTTTGATTCTTAATGCAGCTATTCGATATTTGACGACGCTAGAGAATCGGCTCTCATACGGATTCAATTCTTAAGGCAGCAGTTCGATATTTGATGATAGTACTGAATGTTCTACGTCGTAATACAATACAATTTCAATTCATAAGCCAACGATGCGTTATTTGAAGATGCCACTGAATCTGCTACGCTAAAATACGATGCAGTGTTGATTTAAAAGATGCTACAGAACGTTTTACATTACGATACAATACAATGCGATTTCGTTTCACAAGCCGATAATTCGAAATTTCCGATACTGCTGAATCCGATACGATTCGATTTAACATCCTCAGAGCGATACGTGACCGACTTTGTTTGGAATCTGCGTTAGGCCTGGCGTTAACTCACGATTGATGACGACGTAGAGAAGAACTATTTTAAAAATATCGGCGTTACGACTAAATCGCCTTGCTAGCCTGTCGAGGTGTGCACACATCGGCTTACAAACAGGATTTTTTTTGTTGCTTCGATTCATTTCAAAGATCTTTGAAATCGATATATCGGTCCAAATCGTCGGATTGTTACGCTTCTGTTATGTTATGTTGTTATGTTATGTTACGTAGGCTGTGTTTTTCCGTTTCACGTTTTCATCTTAAGAACTTCACGTGCACATCCGCTGCATCACTGAAGCAGGCCTCACTGTAGAGGCGGACGATATTATCTATACGGCAAATATCATATCGCGATATTTCACGACCTGATATAAATCGAAAGTTTATTTTTATTTTTTTCCACAGATCTTGATGTTTCTGTGTCACGAAGAAAGAATCCAAATAACAGACAGTAAACAGTAGCGCTGCATTAAAAAATCAAACTTTTAAGAATGATAGTCTGATGATACTTTTATTAAACGTGAACGAAAGAAAGGGAGTTTTAAAGAATGGAAATATTATCGGAAAACTTGCGATTGCTATTTAAAGATTGATCATGAATTCTCGTGACATCATTTATCGTGATTATAATATCAGCCATAACCTTTAAATGGTGTGTAATCTGAGTTTTAAGCTCTATATCGTTACTTTGTAAGTGAATTCATTAATATTTTTCTGCTGTAAAGAATTTATCTTGACCTGACGTTTAAGCTAAACAGTAACCATTCTGTGGCATTTTTTTTCCGGTCCTATTTGGACTTTGTCCTAAAATCTTTTCAGGAATGCAGAAGATTATTAGAGAATGTTCAAGCTTCACCGACTCGTGCGTATAGGAGCAGCTTTCTGAACCTTTCACCCTCCCTGCATCCATTTTCTGATTTTCTCTTCTCTTTAGATTACTGTATTTTTCTTCTTCTTCTTCTTTATTGTTGTTGTTGTGCTGATTTTCCCTCCCGGCTCACACCGAGTCGAGCGTTGGAACACGATAGCGGTCCGACCACATTTTTTTTCTTCTCCCTTTGTGTGTGGTGCAACAGGTTTGGCTGTAGCTGGGAAACCAAGACGGCGAAAAAATTTGTAAACAAGCACCTAGGACACATTCCTGAAAGTGCTGCATGAGCATTGCACATAGAGGCATGCAAAGGGGAAGAAAGATTAAAAAAATAAATAAATAAAGGCCCCGGTTCTCCCCCATAAAACAAAAACCATCCCTTTCACCACATGCCAGGGTGCACGGCAAGGTCAAAGGTCACCACACGGCTCTGCTGAAAAGCCCAGAAAGGTGTGAAGTGCAGCTCAGGATGCACGTGGAGGTCTGTAAATATCCGAATAAGCAGAATTCTGGTCTAGGTCGATGGAACGATACCTCGAGTATCAGCCGATATCCGATACCCAGCCGCTGTTTTTTATTTTTGTTTATTTTAAATGGCTTTGAAATGCTGTTTTTTAAAAATCTGTTTTGGAAGCACTTTACTGAAATACAAGCAAAAAAATTAGAGCTTCGATATCAGCATCGGGATCATACCAGCAAAAACAAAATGGTGGATCCGATTTCATATCGGACATCGGATTCTGTTACGAGATTAGGATTGGATTTGGAAAAGAAATATGTTTTTGGAACTGGAAAAGTTTACCTGTTTACCTGTAAAGAGACGTGACTGTTTGTTTTTTTCTTTCTGTTAGGGTTGATTTTATTCTACTTATACTTTATGTTTATTTACTATGTAAGAGGATTTTAATTTTTTAACTGTGGAGTGTAAAAAAACAAAAAACAAATTGAAAGCTTAGTATTTTTAAAGAAAACATAAACATGTACCAAAGTGCGGTTCAATTCTCCAATCTGATTGGTCAGAAGGCCCGGACAGTACTCCCAGCGCTAACATGAACGATACGTTAACGTAAAACTTACAATCGTTGAAGTGGTGCCTTTTTTTTTATTGTTAGGAGACATTTATTCAATATTTATGGAAGGAGTCTCCAGTGCCAGCGCTTTGGAACAGTCGTGCTTTGCAAAATTTATCATCTCATGAAAGTCTTCAGGACAGAGCAGTTTAACGCTTTCCAGTTTCTCGGTAAAATGACAGAGAGAGTGCCATCTCGGACGTTACTCAACATTAAATCTGACTATAAGCCGTTAAAATGCGTGACGTGTCCTTCATTAATAAATTCAACGCTCTAATCTTTGGCAAATCACCGTGGTGTATGCGGAGTAACACTCTCCAGATCATGCGGTTATATGGAAATAATCAACTTAAGGGGTGTAGCGGCACTCCACCGCGTGTTGTGCCGTATCACACCACCCCAGCGCGCGTTACTCTCGTATAACTGCACTCGATTGGACCGCTTTTCCAATCAATCAATCACTCGATCAATCCGTTCCAGTCTTTTCCATTTGTTACAGGATCAGACTGAATGCCTTCTTTTTTTTTCCCCCTCCAATATCAGAGCCACTGTTTCTCTCCTCCTCATATTATTGGATCAGCGCCATGGCCACGATGCCACGAATTCTAACTTCAGTCCAGGCTTTTCTGGCGCCGTAGCACTATAACCGGCGCTCTAACATACAGAAACGTATAGATCCGCTTTAACCAATCACAGATATCATCAGAAGAAGCACTGATCTCCACACCAAGCACTCGAACAACTGATTGTGTCATTGTCATGTAAACAAGCATTTAAATGAATAATCTGATATGTACTGCTGTGTCCAAAAAAAAAAAGCAAAAACCTGCTTAAACATTAGAAGGTTGTGAGTTTGCATGAAGGCAGCCCTGTTAATCAGTGGCCTGCCGAAGCCGAGCGGCGGTTATCTATTACTCTGCACCGGAGCATGTGCTCGGATCCTGGGCTTGGCGCTAATCAGCTCGGACAGATTATTTTGGGATTAGTCAACGTGGAGATAGGAAGTGAATTAGAAAGCCATTTTGTTTTTTTGTTTTTTTTAGATTGCTGTAATTATACATACAATTTTCTTCGTTTCCTCGATTAACGAGCGAGATTCCGGTGGAGTCGTTTACGTAACATGATTGCAGGGAATCTTTCTGAAGGATCTGCAGCGGCCACTTCGGAGTAGGTTTTTAGATAAAAGAGAATATTCACGGCTCCGTCACTTGATAATGAGGTCCCATTTGACGTTGTTCTCTCCTGCAGTTGGAAATAAAGCACACACACACACACACACACACACACACACACAGAGCACCACGGAGGCTGACTCAGTACACGCTCAAGTTCTCAGACAGCGAGCGCTGCTGCGGTTAACCCACTTTTCCGCCGTACCGAGGCGAGCAATTAAAGATCGCTGTGAAATCTGTGGAAAATACGATCGGGATGTTGGGATGGGACTGTGCTCTGTATTGTTGCTATAGCAACCACGTGGACTCGTATAACGGACGCTTCACATAACCTAAAACTGATAAATGGATTTAAAAAAAAACGCAGCTTTTATTTAATCAAGAAGAACGTGTAATGATTTCTTTGACGTTTTCTGTTAAGAGATGCTTTTGTAACATTTACGGAAGGAGTCTCCAGTGTCAGTGTTTCTCGCAACAGAGGGGTTTTTACGCTTTGCGGTCGCTCTCTGTAAGCTGCGTGGTTTTTTTTTCACACCGATAACGATTTTCATACAAAAATTCGATACGATACGTGAGGTTTCGACACCTTTTTTTTTCTTTCAGTAAAGTTTTGTTTCCTTTTGAGTTCCTGCTCAGGTTCTGAAGGTCGACGTCGGCGGAGTCGCTTTTAGTTCCGTGCGAAATTAATTCACGTAAAAAATGCGGCTAAAGCACAAAGAGTTTATAGTTTACTTACTTTACTGGTTTCGAGTTAATCTTATTTTGCAAGTGCTCACAAATCTAGAAAAAAAGGTGTAAAGTTTACTTGAACCGATCTCACTCTACAGTGGGGGCGTGGCTTGAACTTAATTCGCACATTCTTTCACAGAATTTCATTTTGAGCTTTATGGATGGGTTGTTTGCAATATTTCTTGTTTTGTGTGTGTGTGTGTGTGTGTGTGTGTGTGTGTGTGTGTGTGTGTGCACAAAAGTAGTCATGTTTGGATTTGCCAGTTCAGTCTTTACGCTGAGTTAATGATAAGTTTTAAAAGATGTGTACTTTTTACACTCTGGAGATTATGCAGCTCGTTCAACTCAAGTTTGAGCAAAATTTACTTATTAAAAAAAATTTTATTTACATTCTCTATGAGAATAATCGAGAATAATCTGCTAGCTAATCCTGCGTGTCGTGTAAACCTTACTTAACATATGCTTAGTTAAATTTCTTGAGATTTTTTTCTCTCCAGTGTTTCTGGGACGAACTGGTCTGAATCTTGCTGAGTTAACAGACGTTATAAGATCATGTACAGTCGTGGTGCGTGTTTATGGTTGTAATAATCAGGCTTACAGACCTTTACTTGTTATATTTACTAACAAGTTCTCCATTTAACCCGGAAAAATCGATGAGCCCCGAAACAAAAAAAGTTGTTGTGGCATGTGTACGGCGCTTCTGGTTTCTGCTGCACTGCCGTTCTTCTGTTTCTCTCTCTCTCTCTCTCTCTCTCTCTCTCTCTCTCACTCTCTCCATGTCACCGCCACATCGCACATCGTTTTCTCCAAACAGGCTAGTAAATAAACAGAATGATTTGTAAAATGGCATGTAATACACTTTTGCGGTGTGATTTCAGTGACCAGTGAATCGCGATTGTCTCAACTTTCTGAAAATAATTAGTAGCGATGTAACGATACACTCCGGTCACGATTCGATTCAAAAACTATTATTATGGGTATATTTAGTATAAAACTAAATAAACCCATAATTGCTACGAAGAGAGGTTTAATATCGTCAACAAAATGTGCTAGAGGTTCACCGTTATCTTAATAACTAAACACATTTATAAATTCTCCCAAAAATGTGATACAAGCGATGTGAGTCTAGCTAGCCGAATTTCAATCTAGCTACCCTTAGCTAGCGAGCAGTGATTGATACCAGGGACAGTAACTTGCGTTAAATGAAGGGGTGTGAGGATAAACCGTGTCACGCAACTCCGTCTGTAGCCACATACTGCCAGTATTTATCTCGACCGTCATGTTGTGTATGTGCGTGAATGCGTGTTCTGAGCTTAGCTAACTAGCGAGCTCACTATCTAAGGCTAGTCACATTTCGATATAGATATGAGTTTGTTCGCGAGTAGCCGACTTCCGCGTCATTTCCCGTTAGTCGCTGAGAGTAGAGGTAGGTTAGCTAAAGTCGTGACATCTAATAAGAACGATTAATTTTTAACATTTTTTTTTTTAGACCTTAGGAATGGCTGTCTCGTCGTTTTTGAAATGCCGTTGACGTGTGTGTGTGTGTGTGTGTGTGTGTGTGTGTGTGTGTGTGTGTGTGTGAGAGACGAATGCCATGCAGCTGACGGCGGTCCGGCAGAACCAGGCTTGCCTCGTCTTGTTTGTATTGAACATGTCATTGCGTAAGACTGTGTTTTGGTTGTGAATTCGGCTCATGGTACTAAATTAAATGATCACAAAAATATGTGAAACCATGCTCGGTTGATATCATGGAGCACGGAGTGCGGCGAGAAAACATTCCCCACACCATTACACCACCACCACCAGCCTGAATGAACTGTTGCCATGAGGAAGGTCGGGTTCAAGAACTCGAGATTTCTTGGACCAGGTGATCTTTAAAGTACGTGGTTGATGTACTTTAAGTGCAGGATGGAGAGCAGAACGAATTCCAAGCTTGTTAAGAACTTCCTTTTTTATATATATATATATATTTATTTATTTATTATAAAGACACCTGGCTTGTAGTGGTTTTCAGCTTCCGTCCTCAGCCTTCGCTGTGCCAGTCGGTGTCTGGCTCGGCCTCAAATATTTTAGCAGGAAGAAGGAACGATAAGATTACACAATGCCATAATGCAACACAGAGCTCTTCAAAGAAATGAAACAACTTCCACGAGCGACGGCTGGTCCAAGCTCTTATGACGATAATAATTCATTATTATTATCATTATTACATGTTGTTTATCATCACCCCTTTAGCATGGTGTGGTGAAAACATTCACTCCGGTAACTGGAATCCGTCCTGGATACGGGCCGGGCCGTTCAGGGGTGCATCGGCGTTTTTATCGCCGGACCTTGAGCGCTGCGCGACGCTCTTTGGAGTCTCATAAACGAATGAATTTATAGCGTGCTCTGAATGAAAGTGTCTGACTCATCATTCAGCTATGTGCCGTGTTTGCGCTCAGCCGCACGCTTTGTCAGTTTGCATTAGAAGCACGGGCGCTGAATGTTTGACTTCCCAGGGGCTCGTCCGGGCTCCTCTGCAGCGACTCGAGAGGAGATAAGAAGCAGACGCACCGCTTCTAAAACTCTCCAACTCTCTTCTGCAACAATCGCAGGAATCGCTTAGATGAGCTTTCTGCGCAAATTACAATGTTTGGCTTTAATCAGGCAACTGATTTGACCATGTCAATCTATATAATAATAATAATAAAGGTTATGGTAGTTTGTAAACGTGTAAGATTATGCTGAAAGGCTTTACTGTCTTTCATCTTGCTGTATTTAAAGGTCTCATCCGGCCAGCAGAGCGATACGATGAATAAGATCTGGAACGGCATGTCGGTGACCACCAGCTGGCCTCGAGTCAGCCTCACGGTGGACAGATCGGGTTTTCGTGGTGGTGGGGGGAATGAAGGAATAATGGGATTTGCCAAGCCTTCTTTCTTAGCACCTCGGAAGCTTTCCTTTCTCTCCGGAGTTAAATTTTGAACAGGGGTCTCTGTGTGGCGTTTCATTATTCATAAGGTGAAAAAGGAGCCAGTTCAGTTTCATGGTCTGGAGAAGTGAGTAGAGGATATACCAACTCGTGGCAAGAAGGAGGGGGGGATTTGTTTTCGTCAGGATTATACTACCAGTTTTTTAAATTTAACGAATGAAAGTATGTATCTGGGTTCCGTGACTTAGAAGGTTAGCCAAGGTCATCTGCTTCACGTCTAATCCAACCTGACAGCCTTCACAGCGGGCCCAAAAACCTTCACGATCCTGCGACAAACAGTTCGTCGATTACAAACATCCAACCTGCTGACTGAGGTTCGGAAATGTTCTGCCCAACCAGCCTAGCAAGACGGCTAGCTCGCGTTGGGTCTTCCAGCCCGCTTTATTAGCATCACAGACAGGAACTACGAATAAAGAGTGAGCGTCCTCACCGCCGCTGCTCTGCCGTCCTGAGCACCGAGCTTTGGAAGCCCGCAGCGTGTTGCCTCAGAAACCTCCAGGCGATGGGTCAGCAGGACCTGTGGAATGCCAGGCCTCGGTTTCCGGCTATTGTGCTCAGCAAGCACCCTAGAGGTGAATAGGCAGACATTCTTCCGCTACCCTTCCCCCCCTCCTTTCACTTTTACTCGCATGTCATATTCACAGAGAATCAGCCTTTATATCCAGTCCTTTTGCATCAGTTTTGAAATTGAAACAGTTTTTAAGATGGCGCCGTGCCACGTTCTCTTCTCCGATCTCGATACTCATCTGATATCTTTTCCTTTAACAGACTGAGCTCTTTTTGTTTCTTAATTTGAGCACTTCACTTAAGAAAAAACAATCCAGGAAAAAACACACAGCTTAAAACAGGACTTGCACAAAACTAAAGTGTAAATATAATACAGTCAACCCTAACAATAAAAAATAAATTATGGCGCTTCATATGGAAATGTGTCAAGTCCAATTCAAATGTTTTGTTACAGGATCGGATCAAATTTTAATTCCGATAATTAATATCCAATCTACTATTTTTTTCTGATACTGGCCCAATACTGATCCTGGTACTGAAACTCTAAAAGAGTGAATGGAGGCTGAAATTTGGGGAAAAGAGAGATTTATTTATATAGTATCTGTATCTGTTTAGTGCATTAATTCACAAAATCTAACAAGAAATATCAGTTTGCAGAACTTTCCTCAACTTGTACAGTTCCTCAGCCTCAGCTACATCACTCGAGTTCATCATTAAACCCAACCAGACGCTTTATGGATCTTTCTGGAAAGCTTTCTATCTTATGTGACTGAGGAAGTTTGGGAGCTAGGTTTCAAAAACAGCGAAGTCTTTCCCAGATCACAGGACCGTTAATAAGCTTTGATCAGATTTATTTTGGTGATTGGATTTGTTACGTTGCAGGAGGATCAGAAACGTACGCTATAAAGATATAAAACTTATAAATAGTTTAATTAAAGAAGACTGTTACACTAACGAGGATGAAGTGACAGCAAGTGGACGTGCGAGTTGAGATTTATGCAAATTAGGTATGACATCATAAAGATCCAACTAGCTGGTTCGAATGATTCCTTGGAAGAACCGTATGGTGTGTGTGTGTGTGTGTGGTACGACTTCATCTTGGAAGGATGTATCGGAGATCGCTGTGTGATCGTTGGTGTCTCTGGAGAGTGTTCGCTAATACAGTCAACCTGCACTAATAGCTAATATAGAGCCTGGGACATAACATGGAATCGAATAAACTAGTTTATAGATATCTGTATGGATTAAAGATCTGTAGATGTGTGTACATATGGTGGAGCCTCTGGTCGACGTACGCAGCTGGTACACTTAGCTTGCAGTGCTGTATTAATCTGATGCGTGGCTCGAAACGTACATCCAACAACCTGTTATTAAAATAATTAATAACATGTTATTCTCAGAAGAACACTCAGAAGAAATGCAGCGATGTCCCGCGATCGTCTAAACGTATTATGATGCCTCAGATGTCTCTGTAACTTTAAGTCCTTGCTGTTGTTCGGTGTATTACAGGCACACTAAGCCCCTGACCTTCGCTGATTGTATTGGAGATGAGTTGCCTTTGGGATGGGAGGAAGCGTACGACCCGCAGGTCGGCGCCTATTACGTCGACCATAACACAAGTAAGTTATATATACATCGACCCACATTCACACTGATCAACTCGCTTCTTCTTAGGCTACGTAGACGTGCGCTATAGTGCTGTGGAGTGTATGATGTTCTGATATCATCTCTCCCTCTCTCTTTCGCTTACAGAGAGCACTCAGCTGGAGGACCCGCGGGTGCAGTGGCAGCGTGAGCAGGAGCTCATGCTGCACGAGTACCTCAACATAGCCAAGGAAGCGCTGAGCGCCCAGAAAGAGATTTACCAGGTCAAAGAGGAGCGGCTTCGTCTGGCACAGCAACAGTACAAGCAGCTCAATGACACCTGGAGGGACAAGTCTTCCTCACAGACCAGCTGTAAGACGAGAGCATAAATGTTCCACCTTTAAGGTGATACAGCAACCAACAAAATTTAAGTAAAAAAAATAAATAAGAACATTTTAGGCAAGTGAAAGGAAAGACAGTAGCCTGGTTGCACAAGTGGGGCATCACAGTAACATCACCAAAAACAGGATGTCCCTAGAAAATCGGTGAAAGAACAAGACGAAAGCTTACCAGGGAGGCTGCCGAGAGATCTACGGCAGTGTCAGAGGAGCTGCGGGAATATCTGGCACGTCCTGGTGACTCCCTGCATGTGACGTCAGTCTCCTGAGTCTTCACGTTTCTGGTCTATGGGGTACCATGCCTAGACAGAAGCCCTTTCATACGAAGAAAACAACTTGCAAACCCGCCTGAATTACCCCAAACCATGTGACAAAAATGTGTTATGGGCTGATCAGACCGAGGTAGAGCTTTTTTTTTTGCCATGTTTGGCACAAAAACAAGAAAGCTCATCACCCAAAGACCACCAAAGTTATGGTGAAGCACGGTGGTGGCAGCATCGTGCTATGGAGCTGCTTCCCTTCAGCATGGACTGGGGATCTAGACAGAGTGAATCATAGAGAGCTTCAGAAAAAAAGGATGGTTTCAGAAGAAGAAGAAGAAGATCAACGGGTTGGAAAGTCCCAGTCAGAGCACATATCTAAGTTCTATAGAAAAGCCGAAGAGGGACGTGCACAGGAGATCCTCTCGCCATCTCGTAGATCTGGAGCATGTTCGCAAGGGAGAGTGGAGTAAGATGGACAGATCGTGATGTGCTAAGTGGATAGACTCCAAAACCCAAAAACGCTGAGAGCTTTGATACAGAAAAGGTACTTTAATGAAGTAGGTCCGGAGTGTGCACATTTATGAAACCAGGTTACTGCAAGTTCTCGTTTTTCACTTGCATTCTGTTGGTTGTTATATCACATTAAAGGGGAAGAAGAGATCTGATGGATCTTGGGTTCATTTTTAATATATATATTTTTATATATAGCATTACTACACTGTAATACTGAATTGGTACAACAGGTCCTTTTCACACTAGTGTTTTTTTTAAATTTTTATTTATTTATTTATTTATTTTATTGGATCTGGGACTCGTGTGAGCTTCGAGTATCGGTTATGACTGGTGAAGTGTGAATGCTGTTTTCAGTTCTGTGAGCGGACCGGAGAACCGATTTCTGGTCCTCTTTAAAATAAAAAAAAAAAAAATAATAAAGGTACGGAAGCTACCCGATCATCCGAAATGCTGATTAACGTAATTAACATATCGTTCAGAGGCGATTAAATAAGGAACAACACACTCCAGACTGTTTCAGTTATACGAGAATAACGTCATGTTTACAGAGAAAGCGTAAACCCCTCTCTCCGAACACTTTGCAAAGCACCGACACTGGAGACTCCTTCCATAAACCTTAAACAAATGTATCCCTAACAAACAACAAAACAAAAACGTCACCACATCAACAATTTGTTGAATCCTTTGTTAAAACGCAACGTGTTTTTTATTTTTTTAAATCTGTTTATTATTATTAGTCTTCGATCATCCGACGTAGAAGTTCCTGCGAATGAGCTGTTGCTATAGAAACAACAACGTATTAGGACGTGCGCTTTAATATAAACCTAGCTTTCATGTTATAATTCAAACTACAGTCTGAGCAGGACTCAGAGTGAGTAATAAATATATATTTTTACTGAGTATCTACCTAGTGAACTTTTCTTCTCTAATCTCACTAATTAACATCCTCGTAATCCTTGACTCGGAATCGTTAACGCGTCTAATTACGAAAGTGCCTGTGTGTAAGAGAACCGCCGCATTCCTCGTTTCATACGTGTCCCTGATTATTGTAATCTTATCAGTGGAATGATGTTTGCTTACATTCTTTCGTGCACGTTTAATATTTGTCTTCATCCCTGACAGGGGCGTGTGAAGCGCGTGAGACTCGTGGTTTCAGGGAACGAGGTTCTAGTCTGTAAACGCGGATAAATCATTTTATTTTATTTTATTTAAATTAGTGCACTTACTGTATGTGGTTATGAGAGCCGTTCTGTGACCGCAGAGATAAGATAATGCCTTGGATTTGTGTTATCTCTCATGCAGTAAATTCCAGATCCTCATCAAGCAGTAAATACGACCCTGAAATTCTCAAGGCGGAGATCGTGACCGCTAAGAGTCGGGTAAGGAGCTCTACGATCAGAGCTTTTCATTAATTCTTCAGGGGATATGCGGGAAAAAGGAAGTCGTTTACTTGCTCAGTTAATCGTAGCTCGCTGGAGCTACAAACATAACCGTTTAGTCAGCTAGCTGAGTTTATATGGCTAACGTTATAGGACTGGTATTTTTTATTATTATTATTATTTTTTTTTTAAGAGTAATATTTATTTACAGCGAGCTCGATAACTAGTGCTGTTGTAGATCGTAACTCTTGCAGTCGTAAAGGTTTAGTATGAAATTCTAACATCAAATTAAAAAATTGAAAAGTTATCACAATACCAACGATATCTCAGAAAAGTAATTTATGATTTTGATATTTTTTATTATCAGGAACAAGTTTTTCCTTTAATTTGTCACATGATGGTCGTATTTATTCTTCGGAAAACGCGGTTTTGTCTTATCTGGTCACCAGGATTATAAAGTAGGCTGATTTAAAGAGGCCATTAGTGTTTCAGAAGCGCCGTGGAAAAGCCGATCTGCAGCATTGCATCAGCCGTCGATCGTTTCAGGCTTCTTGTTTACATTTTTTTTCTGAAATGAGATCCGCCGTTTTGATCGGAATTTGATTGACAGTAGAGAACGTGTAGAAGATTAAAATAGTTTCGATTTGCGAGGGTATATTTTTAACTCAGTTACTGAGAAAAAATTCAAGACGGGGTCATGTGTCATGTTTAATGAAGAATCTCTTTGTTGTCTGTTGGGTTTCACATCGCTGCTCTCTCTCTCTTGTTCAGGTGAGCAGGCTGAAGAGAGATCTGGCCTGCATGAGGCAGGAGCTGCTTTATAAGGAGCAGGGGTTTGAAACGCTGAAAGAGTAAGTGCTACCTGACCTGACACGACAACGCTGCACTAGCAATGACCACATTTCTGCATTCTAACTTCATGAATATGAACGACTGACAGACGTGCAGGCGTTTTAAACTCTCCGATATTAACCGACACAACTGGAAGCCCCGCCCCCTTTCCCACCACCATCTTGTCTCATCTCGAATTTCTCACTTGAAAGACGTGTCCTCGTTTTTTATTTTTTGTGCTCCGAGTTCATTAACGTGGAATAAAGTCCATCAGTGTATGTTTGATTCAGCAGACATTGGATGTGTATATAGTAAAGATTGGTCAGCTGTATTTATTAGATATTGCAGTGAAAATTTCGCCGGGATATGGTCAAAAACGACGTCCGGTGCTGGTCAACGCAGGTGCGAAACTGGAGTGCGCATTCTGTACACGCGGCGTTTTTACGGTAACTGCTAGGCGCTTGGAGGAACGAAGGTAAGCAGGAAAGAAGGAAGAAAGTAAAAAGTAAAAAGAAAGTGTCCTTTTGTGCACATAAACCGTTCCAGTGTCTCCGTCTTATTTCCGAGGGTGAGTCAAACGAAAGCGCGGTATAAATTAGAGAGACAGACTGTACCACACACATTCAGAGCTCCTCAGGAGTCTTCTGCAATCTGCTAACAGGTCTAACGTCCCGCGTGCTTCTGCGTACTGAGGTCATGCTGCAGCGCGACGACTCGCGGGCCCATGCTGAGCGTCGCACCGCCGCATGCACAGAGGCCCTGCGGTCCGAGCGTCTGCCACATCCACCGCTCTGGCCGGATCCGCGACAGATGGCGCGTCAGCGGCTACACCCGCAACCGAAAGGATTATTATTTTTTTCCCTAGAATACAGACACTCGTCAAGGATCGATCCGAAATGCACAAACATGGTGTACTTTGGTGTTTGGTGATCTATTTGTCACCAAAATAATGCAAAAAAAAAAAAGAAAGAAAGGCCTGATGGTTATCGTATAATCTCGTTTTCACCATAGACAAGTGTTTTGTGAAGGGAGCATATTGAAACGCATTAGGCGTGACGTTTGTCAGGTCCGTAAACGTCATCGTTTGTAAATAAGGCACCTTTAGACAAGGTTGAGATTCAGTTGTAATATTTCCCGAAGGAAACGTGTACACTCGCCAACTCAAGGACACTCCAGTTTACCATCCCGTCATCGTTCAGAGCTTCTCCTTCACCCCTGTAGGTGAATCTTCAGAAATCTCTCATTTATTCGTTTATTTATTTATTTTACCACTGCCTCCTCCAGTTCTGTTTTCGTTCGCTCCCAGTAGATGTGCCTTTGCAATGCTGCAGCACATTTAAAAAAACTGCGCTCAGGGGATGGGTTTGACTCTTGTTGACTCACCTTTACTCCCCTCCTTCACTCACTCCCTCGCTCCCATGCTGAAGAATGCAGACGGACCTGTTGCTCAGGCGGCATGCGTGACTCTCCGCTGACTCGTTTCCACCCCGAGTCCACCCTGACCGCCGCTGCAGCCTTTCCGTAAACATCGAGCTCCTCGCCGCATCATAAAGGTGTTATTTAGTGATTTCGTGAGCCACTACGATTTGAT
Source organism: Pangasius macronema (assembly GCA_037577455.1). Taxonomy (NCBI): domain Eukaryota; kingdom Metazoa; phylum Chordata; class Actinopteri; order Siluriformes; family Pangasiidae; genus Pangasius; species Pangasius macronema. The sequence goes on along the minus strand of CM074959.1, from coordinate 1,791,663 downwards.
TAAGTCAACATTTAAGCAGCTCTTTACAGGAAGGTTGTCTGTTTGACTTCATGTATCAGCTTCTCTTTGAATAACTACGTCAACGCTGCTGGTAAACACCACGCTCTGTTCAGCTTGAAGATCGCCCCAAGCACTTGGCACAGCCGTCTCCAGAAGCGTCTAACGTAGTCATGACTGACAGCCAGATACATATAAGCAAACGTATGTGTAAGACACTGATGTTTACCTGGCAAATATTAGCCGTTCTGTCATACTCAGAATCCTGCTTTCGTTCAGAATCGACCACAAGCTGGCGAGCGCTTCGTACGGGTACAAGCAGCACGAGGCCCAAGCCATCCTGAAGGAGGTCAGGACCATTAAAGATGCCATCAGCTCTGGGGAGCGAGAAAAGCAAGAGCTCATGCAGGTAAACGTCGACCCTTAACCCTTTGAATAACTGGCCCCGCGTAAGGAATATTTTCGCTTTATTTTGTTCTTCACGTCGCTTTTGCGCCTGTACCGGTGATGTCGCGTTCGCCTGAGAGGGCGCGTGGTGGAGTTAAGCAGCTCAGGAATGTTAGGGTGAGGTAATTTCTTTACCGCGAGAAAGTTATGCACAAGGTGAGGCTTCACACTCGAGGATGTGCTCGCATATTTCCGCGCAATACCTAATGCAATAGCAGAGTGCTGATGTCACACATCCGAATGCACAATGCTAACTGTTAGCAGTCTGATTAGCACGATATCACAACCTTCCGTCGTACGGTACGTCATACCTTCGGATCTTGGTCCGAATGCACGACGTACCTGTATGATGATAAGTCGCACGTTTGGATCGAAATGTTTTGGATTAATTCATTTTTCGTTTCATCGTCTGGGAAGGTTTTAAGTTCAGGTAAATGATGCGACAATCTTCACGGAAAAGCACGTGTATTTATCCAGACGGGAATAAACTGGAACTGACGTCCTGTTTCCTGCGCAAACAAATTTATCTTTAGCAAGTGAAAATATCTTGAAATGCGGGAAAAATTATTTAATATTTCTTATTATTTGATCATCATAAATCAAATATAATGTTATTCAGCCTGCTTCGAGTTTGGCTAGGATAGTTTCACTCGCCGTCACCTGAGAGACCTTCCAGTAAAGTCACGAACAATGTATGACGCACTTTTATTCAATTAATGAAGTTCCCTGAAACGTAACACTGTCATATTTCAGGGAAGTATGTCAGGGCTCGGCTGTGAAACGCTCCGCAGTCGCTCTTCTGTCCTGTAAGAGTACACCACGGGTTCCGCTTTTTATTTTTCCTAATTATTAACGAGCGACGAAGTTGTACTTCTGTCTGTTTTTACGAACGTCCATGAAACTTCCGCTATAGCAGTCGTTCCCTCTCCAGCCTTTCTCTTATTTTCTCTCTTTCGAAGTTAATAAGACAAAAAAAAAAATTACAGCTTGTCATGTTACAGAGAAACCACAAAGCGCCGACTCTGGAGTCTTCTCATTAAACGTAGCAACAATGTACGGTTTTTTCTTAGCTTAGTAACAGCTTTTTAAAAAAAATATCTGTTTATTGTTGGACTTCAACTATGTGAGAATCTGCCGTACGAGTCCTTGTGAACGAGTTGTTACTATAGAAACGATTTTAGTGAAGCCAGCCAATCACATCTTTCCGAACTGCGGCTCACGCACTCGGAGGAAGGCGTCCTGTCTATCCGCCCTCGCTCGCGTACACGAGCTCACGGACGCCTACGGATTGGCCAGTGTCGCTGTGATTGACAGGCGAGAGAAAGCGTATGCTCCTCCCAACTGCTGTAGCTTCGAAATTGGGGATTCGAATAGAGCTATTTTATGGTTTCATACTATTAGGAATGTCCCACTAAGCAGCTAAATCAGTCCTAATCCTTGAGTTTATGAGCAGAAGATCTTATTATGCCAGAAACTGAACGCACCATGTCTCTCTATAGATTTGTGGCTAAGTGTTTGTGGCAACGTCTTTCTCTCTCAGAAACTGGCCGTGCTGAAAGATGGCTTCCATTTGGATTACGGCTCTCAGACTGAGCTGTGGGCCAGTGACCCCTCTCTGGCCAACTCCAACCTGTCGCTCCCTCGCCTCTACTCGGACGCGGAGTCCCAGACGGACATACCTGCTGAGGTGAGACGGCAAAGCCGAACAAACACTATGCTAAACGTTTGAACAGGAACAGGAACAGGCACGACTCCATCTCTGTCCTTCATTCCTTATTAGCAACACTGGCATGTTTTAGCGATGGATCTGATCGTTTTATCTCTCTCCTCTTTTCCGAATCAGTTGGTTTCGATCTCCAACAAGCTGGCGGAGAAAGTACGACTGAGCTTGAAATACGAAGAGGCGAAAAGGAGGTATGGCCCGTTTAATTCTGTGTTTTATCAGATAAGTGTGACTTTGTTTTGAAATGTGACGGGACAAGACGGAGGGTGGAGTTTAATTAGATGGATTGGCTAATTAGCTAATGATGATAGCAGTGAAGCTGGTTTGCTAACTAAGAATTTAACAGCTTAACTTCCTAATTTATATTGCTTTACCCACCACTTCCTAGCTACACCAGGAACCTAGCTAGCTGATGCTAGAGATCTAGGTTACGTCCTTACTGAGGACTTGCCTCGGACACGTTTAGCTAGCTAGCTTAGAGCTAACGAATCTTTTCATATGAAATTATTTTGTTGCTGCTTCTTTCCTTCCTTCCGGTGTACGCATCCATCACTCTGCTTGTTTTTAGGATCGCAAACATTAAAGTCCAGATAGCCAAGTTGGACAACGAGTCGTGGCCCGGTTTGCTGGACCCCGAGCGAGACCGGCTCATTCTCATCAGCGAGAAAGAGGAGCTGCTGAAGGAACTTCAGTACGTCAAACCCTGCAAGCGCGCTCCCAGCGACGCCGAGAAGATCGAAACTGAGAAAAAGCGTCTGGAGCAGGACCTGCAGGCGGCACGCGACAGCCAGAGCAAAGCTCTCACGGAAAGGTGAGGGACGCCCACCTTCCGGTCAAATTCCTCTAGGATAACGAGTAAAACAAACACTGTGGCATTTGGTATTGAGTAGAACGCTACAGTGACGTTAGGCAAGCGGCGCATTAACGCCGGTTATAGGTTCTTAGCTCTCTCGGGCGGCAGAGCGGAGCAGCTGTTACGGAAGACTGAACTCATTTGGGATGCTCCTGCTGTCGCCTGGGGAAGTAGGGCATTCGCTTTCAAAAACAAGGTCAACCCTCGCAATAACATCTGCAAGGGGAGAAAGGCCGCGTCGCCGTTTTATAACGAGTCATCTCCTCCTTTAATAACGGAAGCGTGCTGCTTCGCAGTTCTCCCCCGAGGCTTCCTGAGAGCGCAGACACCTGCATCTTCAGGTCAGGTTTCCTTCCTGAGAATGCCAATTAGCCCTCTTTAGTTCTTTCCCTTCTTTTACTCTTTCTTGCTCCTTTCCTTTTTTGTGTCTTTCTGTCACTTCTTGTCTTTTCCTCATTCCTCCTCCTCCTCCTCCTGGACTATTTGAACAGGCAGCTTGTTCTGTACTCGAGATACGCTATCCCCGTCGAGCTCTCGGCGTCTGCGCTCTTCCTGTAACCCGAGCCGCAGAAGGGATGTAGGTTAAACACAATGGCTGCCTTTTTCTCTAGGCCTTCTGCTCCGCGACATTCCACTGTAACTTCAGCCAAACGTGAAGGAAGGACAGAATACAAACACCTAGCAGAATGAATGTCTTCTGGCATGTCACTGTGAATACAGTAAATAAATAAATAAATAAATACACCTTTGACTAATCGCAGAGCAAATGCTGTTTTCTTATCCGCTTGTTGTGCCGCAGGTTGACGTTACACTGCAAGAGGAACAAACTGGTGAAGGAGCTGGAGGACGTGGTGAGGCAGGCGTCCTCGCTGCACACCCAGCTGAAGAGGTTAGAGCCTTTCCATTATGTCCAAAAACCGATTATCCCGACATGTTAACTCTTCTCGTGAAGAAATAAATATAGTAAAAGCGTACTCCTTTTAAATATTAGCAGCTTATTTTTCTCTCGTTTTTTAAAGAGCAGCCACGTAACCTTCGCAACATTTGGCTCCAACAAGGTTTTGTTGCTATGGTTCGTTCTCAGATCATCCCTAATTCATTTTCCTTGCAACAGCAGCGTATAAAGCAGAGAGATACCCTAGTGCATGTGGTTAATGAGCCTGCCGTGCTTTAATTAGCTTGTTTCCGTACAGAAAGCATTTTACGTTATGGAAATGCGAGGAGGGAATAAGGAAGCCGAAAACAGAGTAACAATCCTACTCTGCTTTTCTAACTGCCGCCTTTGTTCTTCTGCCCTCGTTTCTGTCTCAGCCTGTCAGCTAGCACGCTGTCCTGTTCGTCGGGCAGCAGCCGAGGTTCTCTGACGTCCAGCCGCGGCTCGCTGGCCGCCTCCAGCCTCGGCTCGCTGTCGTCCCTCAACTTCACCGACGCCTACTTGGAGCACCAGACCGAGCTGAGCGACCCGGATTTCCAGGTCAAGTTGGACTCGTTGCTCAACGAGAGCACCTCGTCTACCTACAGGCCCTCCAGCTCCATCCCCACCATCCACGAGAACGAAGTGACGTCAGGGCCGGCCGCCGGCGCCGCAGGTCAGGGTGCAGGCCTACGCGCTCACGTGCTCCGTCTGTCCGAAACACCCCGCTCCATGAGCTCGCTGTCTCCACGCTCATCACTCTCCTCGCTCTCTCCACCCTGCTCACCCCTCGTCCCCGACACCTCATCGCTGGCCGGAGAGACTTTTTCAGGTTCGGCCTCCCAGCTTGACCTGGAGCTGCAGGCCCGGCTCAGCGAGCTCAGCCTGCAGGGGGACACTAAGCAGGATGCCACTAAAGGTACAGCAAGCCTGAATATGGTTATGTTAGCTACATTGAACCTACATTGATAGATTCTATTCCATATTAATGAATTCAAAACATCGTCCATGATGGCGGGAAGGGGGGCGGGGCTTCCAGGTGGCGTCGGTCAGTATCGGACAATTCATAACACCTGCGTAGATCATTCTAGATTCAGGTATTGACTGGATCCTGTTTTATTGGGAGAAAAAGACATTTTTGAGTCACTGTGGAAGCAAAATGTGAAAAGGCCGGCAGGTCTGGTCGTATAATATAGTGTAATATAACTGAAGTAAATGTCACGGTGTTTTATCATGTAGAGACGATTAAATCGTTATTAAATCGTTATAACGCACAAGTCTAGACTATATATACAAGTGGTTTGTGATGAATTGACTTTCTTGTGTAACTCAACCTGAGCCAGTCAAGTGTCAGGGACAGAGCTGACGGTGTCACATTTCTGCTCTTTTCCCTGTGTGTGTGTGTGTGTGTGTGTGTGTGTGTGTGTGTGTGTAGATCTCGATTCCCAAACAAGGGTCCTGGGGTCCGGCTCAAAGAAAGTGGGCGTGACGTCGGCCGTGTCGGACGAATCGGTGGCAGGAGACAGCGGCGTGTACGAGGCTTCAGAGAAAAGGTCCGTGATCAAAACCCCATGTCACAAATTATTGGCACCCCTCTTTGCACATCTCTCTTTGCCAACAAAACCTGGTCTTCCTGATCGGATTGAAGGATACAGAGCAAGGAATCTTGAGCTCACTCCTCAGTACAGAATTTTAACTTCTTATTGCTTTGGGATACATTGACATCGATTACAGTTTATATTCCCGGCTTATTAGTCTGGATTCGTTTATCACACGTCTCCTCAGTGATAAAATTCTCGCCTCTATAAACTCCGACGTTTGGAGCGTGATCATATGAGCACATGATGATTCACAGCATGGAGTGCAGGCGGTCGAAGAGGCGCTGGAGGAGAGACGAGATGCTGGATCTTATTCCAGGTTTGGGGGAAAAGCAGGGTTACAGCAACAATCTGAAAATACAGTAAAACAATAATCGCAAAGGATGCAAGATTTCGCAGTTCGCGTTTAATACCTGTGGGAAGGGTAATGATGCATGCGGTGCAGGATTAAATACCAGCAGTCAGATGTTTTTGGGGTGTTAATTGTAAGAACTCTATAAAAAATTATTCATGAGAGAGAGAGAGAGAGAGAGAGAGAGAGAGAGAGAGAGAAAATGGGTCAGTCAACAGGAAGTAGGCCTGTGTTCCCTCCTGAATATCTCATTAGAAGCGAAAATCCACCCATCCATCCATCCATTCATCCATCCATCCAAATCCATGGTAACATCACTGTGATATTTACTAGGATAACACTTACAGGCAAGGTCATGAATTATTGGCACCCTTGGGAATTCGTGATTTTTCCCTGTGCTAAAATGTCTCTCCTGCCATATATAGTCCTGTAGTGCACGCATCAGTGCCCCTCGCCCAGACATTAAACACTTCCTGATTTTGAAAAATGGATGCTTTAGAGGAGGCACTCAGCCATATACTCGGTCTGCGCGGTAAAACCTCGACCGCATGTGCCACCTGGGAAAGTTTTCAGGAGGAGATGGAAAATCCCACAGGCTGATTTAGAGCTGTTTTAACGGCAGTTAAAGGTGTAAAGCGTTACTTTTATATTCACATCCGCACAATATCACAACCTCTACCTTCCTGTAAATAACGACTAATCACTGAGAGTTCCTTAAATATCGAACGACGCACCTGATGTGAATATACAGGTCTGTAGAAAATCAAATCCTCTAGAAACTCTTGTCAAGATGCAGTAGTTAGTGTTTTGCTGGTTAAATCAAATGTAGACCGACTGAGCAGTGAGCTCGTGCGATTTAAGATGCCGATGTCCCCGCAGGCCCGGAGTCCCCGCCGAGCAGCTGTTGGGTGACGAAGACGGGGGATTAGTCAGCTGCGCTCAGATCAGACTGGGCCTGAAGTACGAGGCTAAAGAGAAGCGCTTTGCCGTCTTCGTCATGCAGCTGACCAACTGCAGCACGCTGTCTGTTCCTGCCAGCCAGAACATGTACGTCTCCTTTCTTTCAGACACCCCGCGAACGTTCAGCTGAAGTCGACATTACACGCCTTTTTATTTTTTCACTCACTCTCCAGTTTTAAAGTCTTGCTCCGTGTGATATGGTAATAGCTCAGCCATAACGAGGGACCTGGACAGTAGCTTTCAGAGTCTCTGGCACCACGTGAACGTGTAAAGCCAATTATTTATTTTAATCAAACTGTAATGGGAATAATAGGTAATGATGCTAATGCAGGACTGGCAGTATTCTAGAGCTAGCTATCTTAGACCATCACTTTAACGACCACTAAAGCTACATAACTTCTTAAAACTTTTTGCTGCACGAATTCTCACATTAACCTTCAGAGCTGTTGGAGATTTTTTGATACTTGGGTTTAACAGTCAGTAAAATTAATTTTTTTATTTTTATTTTTTTTAAGAAATCATTGAGATGACTGCGTGATTATTATATTTTCACGTCAGTAAAAAATCTGAAAGATCCGGATGACGCGTTACTCTTATTAAGGTGGAAATTTGAACCGTCGAGCTTCCACCTTTGGATTTAACAAAAAAAAAAAAAAAAAAAAAGTGGAGTGGAGGCTTCACTGCTAACCTGTGAATGGATTTTCAGTTGTGAAAGCAACAAGATACACATTAAAGTAAGTCGTACGCAAACTAATCCCTAATCGACGAACTCCTACGTTATTACGTGTTGTGTAAGGTGTGATCTCTCGTGTCACGTGTGACATCTTATGCCGCGTTCGACTTAGCTGCAAAGAGGAGATGCCTCCACGTTCCTCTTTTGCCAGCTAACTGTGACGACTGATGTAGATTCACCACCTCCTTAAAAACCGCAGCGTCGGTGTTAAATATTTAACAAGCGAATACATCTAGAGTAAACACTTGTGTGTACAGTATAACGCATTTAAAGGATAAAGAAGTGACGGTTCGTTTACTGTCGAGTCTCTGAGCGGCCATTTTGATTTGACGTCTCTTGCCGAACCGAGGGCGTGGCACACGTCTCACATGAGCGCTACCTCGTTCCCGCCCGCAGGTACGTCCGGGTGGTAGTGCTGCCCTGTCCAGAGGCCACCCGCTGCCTGTTCCGCACGCGCAGCTCACAGGCGCACGACACACTGGAGCTCAACGAGGTGTTCGCCGTGCAGCTTTCCCCCTCCGCCTTCAGACAGAAGACCCTCCGCATCGACGTCTGCTCCACCACCAAGTCCAGACGAGAGGAGTGCCTGGTAGGTGTCCTAAAGCCCGCAGGTCAGCGGCGTCACCTCACAGAGGTCTGTTAAATGCTGCTGTTTGGGGTCAGTAAACCTGAGAAGTTCCTCTCATGTCGTGAGGTTGTAAAGGCTGGGCGATATATCAAAAACAGCACAGTTCTCATATCTACGATACGCAGTGTGTGTCACGATAGCAAAACAGTGGAGAAATCAGGAGACTGCACGATTTTAAATAGTTCAGCTAAAATAATTTTAACATCAAATCAGGTGCTATTGATCATTTAAATAAAATGTAATTTATTTTAAAAAAACTATATCACGATGTCCACGACGTTTCAGAAAAGAGTTTATCACGATATCGATGTCATGATGCGATATCGCCCAGTCCCAATAACACCACGACTAAGACTGAGGACTAGGGTTGGGCGATATGACGATGTAATATCGATACCGTGATAAACCGTCACGATACACTTTTCAGAGATATCCCAGGTATCGTGATATCTTTTTCAACCTTATTTTAAATAGCAGTGACAAACTCTGATCAGAAGCAGCTGATTTTGTACTGAATCTTAAAAATGATGCATTTTTTTATACGACAACCCATGTTTAGTTAATGGTGACTGTATGTTTATTTTTTGTCCCTTTTTTTTTCCCCCCTTATTAAAGGCTGGAGCTCAGATCAGTTTGGCTGACATCGAGTGTTCGGAGGAGTGGTGTACCAAGTGGTACAACCTCCTCAACTACATGCTCATCACAGACATGAATGGCAAGAACAAAGAGCTTGAGGCTCCCACGCAGTCTGAGGAGGTGTGACACACACACACACACACACACACACACANACATACCTTTCTGACTCCATTTCAAACCACAGTCTGTCTCTAACGCCCAACAATATGTCTATATTTGTGTCTGTCGCATATTTTAGACAATAGGCCGCTCCTCAGAAACCCAAGCGGCTAACGTGAAGACGGCGGAGGCAGACTGGTGAGTAGCGAGCTCATCATCACTGACAGACTTTGCCCAGCGGATTAAAAAAGGCGAACTGATCATCTGCGGTCAAATCAGAGCGAACCTGAAGCACAAATTCTCTGAAGAGAATAATCAAAAACGTGTAGTGGGTAGAGGCAAGAGAGGAGCTGCTTTTGTGAGGAGTCTGTTACACCGCCCGGAATGCGGGAGAATAATGAGCGCTTGTCCGTGCCGAGGCAGTGCCTCAATCTCTCCGCGCCAGTCAAAGGAGAGGCCGTGCTAGAGCGACTTCCTTTCTCCCGTCTGGTCGCCCCAAACACAAAGGCACAAGACAAGGCTGGCTTAGTTTCAGCCCACACGTCCTCTTATTCCTCTCATTCCTCTCTTTCTCCTCATCCTCCACGCTGCCTCTAATACCTGCCCTTTTCTGCGCTCCTGTAGGAACACCGCCGTAAGACATCACAAGCCGTGACACGATCTCGATTCGACTTTACATAAGCTGTAAATAAACAAAACAAGGTTTACGACTAATGACGCCACCGTTCAGGTTATATGTTCAGTGATTGCCGAGTGTTTTCCCACAACACCTTTACGAGCTTCCTGAGCTCCACGAGTCAGCAACCTGAGCAGAGACGTGAAGTTTACAGTCGCCGGAGTACCGAACGCTGCTAAATCTGAAAAACTCCTTAAATGAAATAAGGTTTTTTTGTTTGAGTAAATTTAGTAAAAAAAAAAAGTTGTGCTCTGACGCAGTGACGATTTGGAGTATATATTAATTTCGATAGTAGATGTGATGGTGGATGTGATGGTGGATGTGATGGTGGATGTGATGGTGGATGTGACGGAGGATGTGACGGAGGATGTGACGGTGGATGTGGTGGTGGATGTGGTGGTGGATGTGATGGTGGATGTGATGGTGGATTGACGGTGGATGTGACGGTGGATGTGATGGTAGATTGATGGTGGATGTGGTGGTGGATGTGACGGTGGATGTGACGGAGGATGTGACGGTGGATGTGACGGTGGATGTGACGGTGGATGTGATGGTGGATGTGATGGTGGATGTGGTGGTGGATGTGGTGGTGGATGTGATAGTGGATGTGATGGTAGATTGATGGTGGATTGTGTACCAACAGGCAAATGGAGCCTCTAGAGAGCGACGTGTTTGTGGACGGAGTGGGCAGCGACGTCGAAGCGGAGGAGTTTAACTCGGAAGGCTGTCTGTGGGAAGCCGAAGTGGAGGAGGAGGTGGAGGAGGAGGAGAAGCAGGCGGAGGAAGCCAAGCCTCCTCCAGTAGCAGCAGCTATTCCCGAAAAGGTTTTTTTTTTTCCCCCCTAATTTATCAGAATGACTCTCTTTAATGCCTTTATTGATCTTACATACATATTACATACATATGATTCTGCTGTTTAGTCTGAAGACGGCCTTTCACGGTCCTTTGTGATTACCGCAGGTGAATAAGGAGACGAGTATGGAGGGCCTCCCTCACGCCGCCTCCGTGGTCCGGCCCAAAGAGCGGCGGCTTGAGCTGAACCAGCAGAACCCTTTCGTCAGGGGAAACACTATAATTCGCTCCAAGACCTTTTCTCCTGGTCCACAGAGCCAGTACATCTGCAGGGTAAATGTGTACACACACACACACACTCACACACACACACACACACACACTTGAAACCATAGGATTTCCACTTCCTGTACATTTGTGCTCACTCTACCTTCTTTACCCGCATGATCAGATCAACCGCAGCGACAGCGACAGCTCCACTTTGTCCAAGAAGTCTCCTTTCGTCCGGAACGCCTCCGAGAGGCGCAGTGTCCGTATTAAAAAGGTAAATCTCACACATCCCTCCTCGCACCTTCACGTTTCTAACACATTCCGGTGAAGTACCTCCGCAGAATTTTCCGAACGTTACAGCTGCTGCTGCGTCGTTTTAGAGAAAAGAAAGGAAAAAGGATTCCAAACAAAGATCACGCTCTTCAGAAAGCGAAGGTCGGTTAAATATTTAATGCTGACTTTTTTCCAAACTAAGCTGAGGTCAGCGTTAATGAAGCGTGGGCTCCCTCCGTGCACATTCCACCCCCTGCGCGGCTTCCCAAGAATTCCGTTCAGGTGCACGGTGATCGGAAAGCGGCCGGTCGATCGGAAACTTCGCGCAGGGCTTCCTGTCCCCGTAGCCGAACGCAGCCAGACAGAAAAGCATTAGCGCTGAAATGGTGAGATGCACACGTCTCCGCTGACTCACGTCTACTCGGCAATGTTGCACGTGAACACACCGCGAAGACTTCCCGGGATCTCGGACGTAGGACCCTTTTATCATACAGAGAGCTCAGCCTCTCTGAACATTATTGCAGAAATGACCTAAAAACTTTCGAGGCTTTCACGCATTTCGTCAGACCGAAGGGAGACGGGTTGCACGACGAAGCCGGAAACGGAGAACTCTTTAATCCTTAACAGAGAAATAATGCCTTTTCTCATCTTCTTGCCATTTTTGGGAATAACACACAGAAAAAAAGGCTTTGTCAAAGCTTTCATCGCTTAAAATCCTGGCGAATGTTAAATGCTGAACTTTACTGAGGCCAGTTCCCATCCTGCACCTGCCTCAGGAAGTTACTCCGTCACGTTGCCCATCATTTCACAGTGATTTATAAATAAATGAATCTATATCATGATCAGTTTTTTTTTTCCTTACAGGATAATTCTATTGTACAGGGAGCGTATCGTGACTCGAACACACTTTCCAGTTGTACGGATAGCGAAATTAATCAGACACAAACACTTCTGTGACTCTTATTCTTCTGCTTGTTGAAAGGATTCCAGACCTCATTCAATCAGATGGAAATTTAATTCGGATCGGCTTCAGTTGGTTTACGGTATTCCAGTTGAAAACCATGTTTCTGTCTATTCCGACTGAGCGCTCAGTTGGGTTATCAGCGGATTATGAGGCCTCATGTAAACAAAGCCCATCCCTCTCTCTCTCTCTCTCTCTCTCTCTCTCTCTCTCTCTCTCTCTCTCTCTCTCTCTCTCTCTGTATCCCCCAGCCTCCGATGCAGATGCGGGGTTTGGATGGCGTGATGCGCACTCCTCTGGACCTGGAACTGGAGCTGCAGGCGTCTCGGACCCGCCACAGCCGGCTGAACGAGGAGCTGCGGGTGCTGCGGCAGCTGAAGGAGCAGATGGAGAGCGCGAGGCAGCAGGGCCAGCGCAGCCTTCCCGCATGGGTGCAAGAGGACGAGCGCTTCCGCTTGCTGCTCACGCAGGCCGAGAAACAGGTCTCTCTCTCATTTACCCGTCTTCAGCACCGCGTCCTAAACCAGTCACATGCTCTACTAAGGGTTGCTGTAAAAGACTTGTACAGTATATTATATAATATCGCACACTGCTCGTGCATATTGCTTTGTATTTTAAGCCGTACTAATTACGATTTTCCCAGGACTCCAGTTTGCCCGCTCTCTGAAGTTACTGTTAGTGATAAAACATAATTGTTTTAATAAAATCTGCACCGATTGGTCAGTGTCCTAATGGTTTTAGTAATAAAGCAAAGCAATTCCACAGAATTTTAATAATGCCACTATTAAAAGAAACAGTTATAAGCCAAGTTAATCACACCTTGAACAGGTCCGCAGGCGTGTAACCATACACAGAATCCACATCTGATGCCAGATGAGAACATAAAACATTAAAAAGTACAAGAATAAAAATTTTGAAAATTAAATTTTGGCTCTGTATCCAGACTCTCGCTGCTGTACAGGGTTGCCAGGTCTTAATAAATAAATAAATTAATTAATTAAAAAAAAAGATCTGAAACTAGACCAAAGATTTTCATGCACTGGAAAAGGGAGAAGCGTTTGTCTGTCGTTTTCCAGTCTTTGTGCCTTAACCAGTTTAAATTTTTTCCTCCTTGTTTTGAAACTATAAAAAAAAAAAAAAAAGAAAAAAACTCCCAAATTTTAGTACCTTAGTATGATAGTATGACTTTATTATGCGGTCTGATTTAGAGTTTGATAGTCAGACGTGTCGAATCGAGAGCCTCGTATCGAACGAAACAATACACGATATATCGTTACACCTCGACAGGTTTGAGAACATGAACAAAATACGAACACAAAGCGAAACTGCCACGAAAAGATAAATAAATTACCGACCATAAACAACTTTCCATCCAGTGAAAGCCTAACCTCATGCCGCCGTGTTTACCGTAGACTCAGGAGGAACAGCTGCAGGAGCAGAGAGTGGAGAAGATGATGCGAGCGGCAGCTAAGGAGGTGCACAAGATCCGAGGACAGAGCCGCAAAGAAGGTCCCGAAGTCCAGTCCTTCAGGTGACGCCGACACTCCGACACTTCTGTACTTTTACTAGAAGGTTTCCACATCGTGACATTTCTGCATTTTTTACTCAGGAAGTTTTTGTGTAATAGTTTACTGGGCTCCTAATAGCTTATATTTTTGATTGAACACATGGATTTGGACGTTGCAGGTAGCATGTGGCATGTTTACTCACCAGACGCTTGAACGCTACCCCTGCTCAATCACGCAGTTCTCCAGTCAGCCAATCACGTGGCAGCAGCAGCACAGTGCACTTACAGGTTTCTGTTAATATTCACATCATGCATCAGAAGGAGGAAACCTTCTCAGTGATGTCAGGGGCTCCTGACCGTGGCATGGTCTTCAGTGCCAGACGTCCGATTGTTTCAGAAACGGCTGATTTCTTGCGATTCTCACACACAGCAGCCTGTAACGTGTGTAAAACCCAAAACCAGCAGATCTGCGGGCGGAAACGGCTCGATCATTAAAGAGAGAGGTCAGAGGAGCATGGTCAGACTGGATGGAGCTGACCGGTAACGCAAATAACTACTCTGTACAACCGTGGTGAGCAGAAAAGTATGTCAAAATGTTGAAAACATGATTTGGATGAATGACATGAGCAGAAGACCACATCGAGTTCCACTCCTGTCAGGCGGGAACGGGAATCTGAAGCTACACACTCTCACAAACTGGACCGCTGAAGGCTGGATAAAGATCTGGTGACACTTTTCCCATTTTCAGGAAGTCCAGGTCCATTTCCCAAGTCCAGTTTTGGTGCATCACATGATTGGCTGATTGGATAAATGCATGAATGAGCAGGTGTTCCGGCGAACGGTGAGTGTACATCTCCATCACCATCACTATTAACACCCGCTCTCTCTCTCTCTCTCTCTCTCTCTCTCTCTCTCTCTCTCTCCGCAGAGAGAAGATGGCCTTCTTCACACGAGTAAAGATAAACGTTCCTGACCTACCAGCTGACGACGTATAGACCACAAGCAAGAGTCTTAACTGCTGTTTCGCTGAAGAAGAACCTGACCTCTGGTGGTATTATGAAGAATGAATTATTACTGCAGAAAATTTAAGTGTATGTTGAGTAGGAAAATGTCAATTTTAAAACACTGGGTTTTAGCTCTCAGTTAAAAATCTGTAGATTCTTTCTCCTTTTTTTAAAAAAACAAAAATTGTACCAACAACCACATTTTTTTTTTTTTCTGTTTGTAGCAATATTTTTTTCTTTCACTACTAATAATTGTATATTGGTATCTGTACTAGTTTTTTTTTTTTTTTTGAGATAGTCGATCATTCCAAAACACCAGTGTGTTGTTTTTTTTGTTTGTTTGTTTTAAATAACACAAGCAGACGGGAAAAGAAGCAGCAGCGTCGGCTTGCTGTAACTCGATGACGTGAATACGGATTCTTAAGGTACTTTTATGATTGATAGCACAAGGTTTCGGAAATCACTGTTTAGACGTATGTTGGTATGGGGGAAATCAGTTCAACACAAACACAAACCGTGAACAGATACGCCGGCGACGCCTCGCTACGAGCAGGGACGTGTTTAATCCCGGACTGGCGCTTTTCTCTTTTAAAACGTTTAACACTATTTACGAGAAAGAAAAAAAAAATTAGCTGAATCTAAAGCGCAAACTAACGGTAGCCAAAATTGGTTTTAATGTTTAGTTAGCTCAGCGATAGCTAGCTGTAACTCCTGATCAGCGTCACTACCTGCTGGTCCTGAGCGTTTGTTTGTTCGTTCGTTTGTTTGTTTGTTTGTTTGTTTGTTTTTAGAAGTGTAAACCGTTTTTTGTCCACAAGGCACAGCACACAACGCAGCGTCCATAATCCCAGCAACTGTATCTAAACTGCACTTAGTCATCCCACAGCCTCTCAGGTAGAATTTGGCTAGTTCATGCACTTTAATAGCTAGTAATCAGAGAGTGGGGAAAGCAATCACGGCAAGGCGGAACTGTCAAGCACAAGAAAAAAGAAGAAGAAGAAGAAGAAGGCCTGATGCGTGCTCACTTTGACCTTGGAATGAAAACCGGGAAGGTCGTTCCGAGGACGTTCTGTAATAGAAATTATTTTGTTTTCATTTCTGAAGTCCCTGAAATTTATTATTATTTTTTTTTTTTTATTTCTTCTTCTAAGACCCTCGTCGATTCCCTCTTCAGCTTCTCCTCATCCAGAGCTGGAGATCACGTGGAGATCACGTTTCTCCCTGCTTCAGCTCTGAGCTCTGTCCTGCAGGAAGCTGCCATCTCACAGCTAATGTCTAGAAATATCTAAAAATGTGCTTTTTCCTTAAAAAAAAATACTTCATCTAATATTTCTTATTAGGAGATTATTATAAATCAAATATAAGATTATTCAGCCTGTTTTTTTGTTTTTTTTTAAAAACACATTTCAGGCTTTAAACCTTCTTTCTGTTGGCGTTTCTGCTCTTTATCGAAATAAAGGTTTGC
This sequence comes from Pangasius macronema, assembly GCA_037577455.1. Lineage (NCBI taxonomy): Eukaryota > Metazoa > Chordata > Actinopteri > Siluriformes > Pangasiidae > Pangasius > Pangasius macronema. The sequence goes on along the minus strand of CM074959.1, from coordinate 1,775,773 downwards.
CAGTAGAAGAAGCTTGAAATGAGTAAAAATGTCTAGTAATAGGTTTAAACATATATTTGATTTATTGGTGTCTCTAAAAGGAAATATTGGATAAATTTTGAGTATTCAAGATATATTTGTGTCCTTTTTTTTTTTGTGCGCAGTGGATCCTTATATGCCTGCGTTTTAAAGTTTTCTGACACTAGTAGACTCTGAATGTTTTCATCAACTCGCTGTCCTTCTGACTCTTAAAGCCCGAGATGCTTATTTAGAGCACTTTGATCATCTCCGCTTTTCAGGTACTCGTGCTGCAATCCACCGCACTCACAACTCGCCGACTTCCACGCCGGTTTTCTCAGAGTCCGGATCTGAGCGCGTTTAAGCTCGGGGAAAAACACGGACGCTCATAGCAAGGTCCTGTTTATGTGTCTTAATCTCTGAATTATATTGCTAAACAGATTAATAAGATCTAGAGGAGTTATTTCTGTAGCGAAGAGACACGCGGAAACGATCTGTCGTCTTGGCGCATTAGTGAAATCGACGGAATTACGTCACAGATCGAAACTTGCGAAGCTGTTGAAACATTTTCACAACACAAAAGCTGCACGTTAAGTCACAACAAATTCTTCGACGTAGAACAAGATGCGAAAGGAAAATCTGTGCAGCTCTGTATTGTCCTGAGGTCAACTGCGTTTACGTCCATGGTAGATGTCGCCCAAGTTTCCGACACGGAATTACGAGTTGCACCGAACTTTTCCATGTCGTAGGTCAGAGTTCCACCCCCTCGAGTTCTCAGTACAATGGATTGCAGCATTCGAGCAGTTTATGATGCCTGTGCTGCATTCGACCTTCTTTAGAAGTGGGAATTAGAAATCCTAGAGTTAGGATCGTCATTTTTGGCACGCATTCAAGAGCTACAAAGCGGGAATAAAAACATGGACCCTTGTCACTTGCTGAACTCGGGTAGGAATTCCGAGATGAAGCGGTGTGTTTTGTTTTTTTGTTTTTGTTTGTTTTTTTGTTTTTCCTAGTCAGCGGTCTGAGTCACGAGTTTCATTCGAATGCAGCATATGAAATTTTAAACCACTGTAGGAATGAAAGTCGAAACCACTAAAACATCTGGTACATGCACTCTGTAGATTTCTGCCTGCTTGCATCTGATACGCCTCGGATGGGACCAGGAAGTAATCGGTCAGCAGCACCGAAGCGTTCGTAAGACGTTTAAAAACCCAACGAGACAGATCCAGAAAAGCTGGACACACATGCTGAAGATGATGATGCAGGACGATCGTTTGGTCCATGCAGCGCGCGTTCAGAACCGGACAGCTAAGATTTAGTGCTGAACAACGTGCCTTGATCCCAACGAACTCAGAACTTACTCATTAACTTAATTCAAGTTTTCCCCTTTACTGCGTTCTTCCATCGCTCTGCACCTTGAGATGAACAAACAAACCAGCAGCGATTGCCTCGTCAGCACCTCTCTCTTCCACACGACAGCAGCCCTGCACATTCCGCACGCCTTGCACCCGAGAAGTCGTCCTGAGAGCGAATCGATATCGAAAAGCTTTACATATTACCAAATATCTCCTAGTCGCATCACATCGTCGCTGCGTTATGCGTTTCATCTCACGACTCGGCGTTTCACACAACTCTCTCGGAATACTCCGTTAATCCATCGCTTTCCGTTCTGCACCGTTCCATCTGATCTTCTTCGCCGTTAGATCGAGTTCTCGCGCACTGCTGTGGTGCAAACGAAACACTCAACGAAACAAAAAGCCTGAACTGGAGTTTTCTTTTTTTATTTTATCTTTTTTGTTTTTTTTAAACACCTGTATGTTTTGGTTGAAGACTGGAATCTGAATGTGTGAAAATCAAACGTTTTCCTTCGAACAGCGTGCACTGTATGTAGCTGGATGTGAATTGTTACATTGAAACGTTAAGATCTCTCTCTCTCTCTCTCTCTCTCTCTCTCTCTCTTTTTCACTAAACTGGAAGTCTTACCTTGTAGAAGAGCAGGTCTGGAGAACCTCGGTGCTCTTTTACCGTTCGGACCCGAGGCTCCGACACGACACGTTCATCCAACACGCCGATTGTCGTAATCGTTACAATCACGTCAAAAACACGTAGAACCTTTTCATAGACAGAAAAACCACTGATGCCGGTAGTCACGAACGATTCGTCATCGATACGGACTTGCAATAGGATTCCTGTTCTGATGCGTTTGATGTCTCTTGATTTTTTTGTTTTCAAATCCAGCGGAAGAAAGACGGAAGAAGAGCCGGGTCTTTCCACTAAAGGCGAGGCGGTTTTGACAAACGCAGCATGTATTTATTGCACTTTTGTGATTTGGGTGTGCTGTTTTTTTTTTTTTTGTTTTGTTTTTTTTTTGTTTTGGTTTTTGTTTTTTTTTCCTTTCCTTGTGAGACTTATGAAAGCTGTGAATTTTTCCCATCGACACTGTACTGTCAACGAAAAATTGTAAATATGTCACCAGCACAAGAACATGTTTTGTAGTTTCACAACAAATATAAAAAAGGTTCTTTGCCCTACGTCTCAGAGATGTCTTTCTTTTTTGTTTTTGTTTTTTTTAGTGTGAGTTACTGTTTTCAGTTTTCATTTTATACCACAGCGCTGTTGAATTCTCGAATCTGATTAGTCAGAACGTGCGGATTAATCGTAACGATGGGTTTTAATACATTATCGTTTCCATAGTAACAGCTCGTTCACTGAGACTTGGACGGCAAACACGTGGCATCTAAGATGACTAATACACATGCTAATTAATGAACAAAAACATAACTTAATATGGTGAAGATGATGTTGATGTTTATGTAACATCTATGGAAGGAGTCTCCAGTGTCAGCGCTTTGTAACAGGTTTTTTTTTTTTTTTTTTTTTGTAACAGCGAGTTTTGCACTTTATAGTTCCTTGGTAACAAGAGAAACTGTGGGTTTTTTTGTCATTCGTAAATAAATTAAATATATAATCATTGAGAAATTGTCATATAAGAAGAAGAAAAAAACTTTGAGTCCAGCTGTTATAGGAAAATATTCACCTTCAGGATGGCAGGGCTGCATCACACCACTCCGTCGTTGATTATTTTTCTGCAGCGTCACGCCCCCTGAGTGTTTTATTCCTTACAGACATTTGCTTGTAATCATCAATTATCAGTTGATAACAGAAGCTGTGTCTGTTGCAATGCTGCACAATTGTGAGCACTTACATCTCTCAAAGGTTAAAGATCATGAAATATTAAATAAAGAAATTAAGAATATATCAATATTAAAGCACTAAAAAAAAAAACTTCCTAACCTGGAGGAAGTAAGAATACTTAAGCAAAGCACTGTCTGTAGACTATATGGCCAAAAGTATGCCTGATCATCACACCCGTATGAGGTTCTTCCCCAAACTGTTGCTACAAAGTCTGAAGCACACAGTTGTACAGAGCGTCTCTGTGTGCTGTAGCTTTACAGTTTCCCTTCACTGGAGCTCAGNATGAACTGGAACACCGACTGAACCCCAGACCTCCTCGACATCCCAACATCAGCGCCTGATCTCACTAATGCTCTTGTATCTGAACACAATGAACACAAACACCTGCTCATCATTTATACAGTTATCCAGTCAGCCAATCATGTGGCAGTAGCCCAGTGCATAAAATCCTGCAGATACAGGTCAAGAGCTTCAGTTAATGTTCCCATCAAACATCAGAATGGGGGAAGAAATGTGGCATGGTTGTTGGTACCAGATGGGCTGGTTTGTATTTCAGAAACTGCTGCTCTCCTTAGATTTTTCACACACAGCGGTCTCTGGAAGTTTACACAGAACGGTGCGAAAAGCAAAACACATCCAGTGAGATGGAGGGCATGCAGGCTGAAACAGCTTGCTGAGGAAAAAGATCAGAGGAGGATGAACAGATTAGTTCGAGCTGACAGGAAGGATATGGTAACTCGAATAAGCACTCTTTACAACCGTGGTGAGCAGAAAAGCATCTCGGAACTCACAACACATTAAACCTTGAGGTGGATGAGCTACAACAGCAGAAGACCACATCAAGTTGTCAGCCAAGAGCAGGAATCTGAGACTATCGTGGACACACACTCGTCCAGACGGGACAGGTGAAGACTAGAGAAAGACGATGGTTGTAAAGAGTGGTTATTCGAGTTACTACATCCTTCCTCGCAGCTCGAGCCTGTCGCTCACTCAGTGTTTTTTGTTTTTCGCACCATTCTGGGTGACCTCTAGAGACTGCTGTGTGTGAAAATCCCAGGAGATCAGCTGTTTCTGAAATACTCAAACTTACAAAAATACAGTTATTCAAGTATTTTCTACTGCTGTATATTTATATTAATATTTCATACATAAAATAACATTTTTCATAAAATTTTCTAATATAGTATAGGAAAGAATGTATATTAGTTTTTTTTTGTTTACATTTTTTCAGTTGTATTTATTATTATAAATATTTTTTGCATTTATTAAAGATGAGTGTATTTTTTCTTTGTAATAAATATCTTTTTAAATCATTAGTCTTGGCTAACAAATAAAGATTATTTAATATAAATATATTAACAAGTTCACTACATATTTATTATATATAGTATATTAAAGAATCTTTATTAGTTAATGTTTTTTTAAAACTTATTTTACGTATGTTTGTTTGCTCTTATTAAAGATTAGCCTTATTTTTGATCATTAGCATTAGCGGTCTTGTTGTTGTTTTGTTTTTTTTCCCACAATCCTCCATTCCCGGAAGTGAGCGCTGAGCTTTTATTGAACGAGACGCTGCTGAGCTTTTATTAAGCATCACTACAGCAGGACTCCTGCCAGGTAATTAACACGGGTCGTTATTAATTAATGTGAAATGTTAAAAAAATGTATGCTAATCTGGTGTTTGCGTATATGATGTGTTTAGCTAGCTAGCTGCTGATCTGTGCGTGGACGGGTTGAGTTAGCGGGCTAGTTAGCGTTAGCTTAGCTGCTCGTGAATGAGGCTGAATCCCAAATGGCTTCCTAGACTCTCTTTAAGTGCATTGGTATCGGGAATGAAGTAAAAAAGAGCATGTGCTCCATGTGTAGTGCACTCTATGGAGTCAGTCTGGGATTTAACCAAGGGAACTGAGAAGCAGGCCGAGCTCTCGTCACGTTATACTGCTATTTTTGTTATTATTATTTATTCTGATAAAACTCTCCACATGTGCAAACCTGAGTGAGTTCCTTTCACGTCAAGATGTCTCTCTAGTCACTAACTTTAACTAGCTGGGCTTGTTTTGGGGTCAGAAACCTCAGGAGCTTGTTTGGTCTCCACCACACTGCTGCTGCTGTTTCTTCTGGACTCACTGGTACCACAGTGATGTTTGTTTGTTTGTTTGTTTGTTTTTGTTTGTCTGGTCATCTTGTCTAATTCCAGCACTCTTGATTTGCAGAGTTCCCTCTTTACCTGCTGCCTGCTTGTAACCTGTGTGAAGTTCCTGTGCTTTGGTCTTCATCCTGAAACAAGATGCCAGCTGCACTTGCAGATACCAGTCAGATCATCTGCGAGGTCTGGGCCAGCAACGTGGACGAGGAGATGAGGAAAATCCGCCAGATCATTCAGAATTACAACTACATCGCCATGGTATGTATATCTATCTTCTACGGTGTACGGATGTGGTGTGTGGTATCATACCGTTGCGATACGAAGCTCACGATTTAATACGTCTGTGTATCGAACTTTTACGGAAGGATGTCTGACGTTTTGACGGAGACAAACATTCAACCTAGGAGACACTATATCACAGTTAATACACTAATTCTGTGACGAATAAAGACATCCTGTAACGCAACACCGCACGAGCAGGAGCGCTGTTATACTGAATAATATACTGAATATACGATGTTCAGTACAACCGCACGGTTGTGAGTGCGATACGATTTTATACAACACTTTTATGCGCAAGAAATTAATATTTTAGTGACATTTCAGGCACAATATGGCCAAATGTTTCGTTTATATTTGCTCTGGTGGCGGAAATCGATCCCGAAGTAGCTACGCTCATTTTATAAGACGTTGGCTAGCTAGTTTACGTTGATTTGTACGTTCCTGTCTGATGTCGTTTGCCGTGTCTGATGATGACGGTGATGATGATGATGTCGCTAACTCTGCTGTAGTAACCGTTTCCAGGTAGTTAGTGGAATCGTACGTGGCGAACACAGATGAGCGGAGTGATACACACACAGTGAAAAGTCCAAGCGCGGTTACACTGAATATAAGCGCTCTTGGAACGCAGCTCGACCAATCAGATTTGCGGATCGGACCGACCTGTTGTATAACACACGTTTAAACTTTAGCTCACACTCCACCTAGAACAAAAAGTCGTCACTAACGTGAGCTATTGCTTACGGTTTCAGCTCCTCCTGTGTTGCGAGACAAAATGGTTTTAAAGTAAACGTAACACGTTGTACTTGTAGCAGGTCCTGCGTTTAATCTTGTGCAGTCTGACGTTTAAAAATAAATTTGTGCCCCCCGTTAGGACACAGAGTTCCCCGGCGTGGTGGTTCGACCCATCGGAGAGTTCCGCAGCACGGTCGACTATCAGTATCAGCTCCTGCGCTGCAACGTGGATCTGCTGAAAATTATTCAGCTCGGCCTGACCTTCATGAATGAAGACGGCGACTATCCACCCGGGACCACGACCTGGCAGTTCAACTTCAAATTCAATTTAACGTAAGTTCTTTACGTCACGATCAGGTGACGGACGGACAGTGTGGCGAGGCACGGTTAGGCGAATTGATTAGATTCGTATAGAAATATATATATATATATATATAAATATATACATGTGCAAGGTATTAGAGACCAGCTCAGTGCGAATGACGAGGTGTACAGGTACAGAGATATGAGGCGTATATACAGTTCTGTGCAAAGAAACGCTGTAGAGCAACGACGCCTTCAAAAATTATAAAATTAAATGTTTCTACATTAATAAACCCTATAAAGGGCAGTAAACAGTAATAAATGACCCAGAGTGAGTGTTTAATGTGGCGATCCTTGGCTTTAAATAAATCCTCAGTGTCTCAGGTGCAGTGTGTGCAGNATAAGGAAATGAGCTGGAAGTGTTACTGAGCATCTTGCAGAAGCAGCCGCAGTTCTTCTGGAGACTTTGACTGTCACGTTTAAATGTTTAGATGGTCCTGGGTTTTGGATCTGTCACCGTATCCGTGCTGCGTTCCTCTGTAGCAGAGCGTTAAATTGTGTCGGCTGTGTGAGTCACAAACAAATCCACGCTAACAGACGAGATGTTTAACACGTTTTAATGTTTTTTACAGAGAGGACATGTACTCACAGGACTCCATAGACCTTCTGCAGAACTCGGGCCTTCAGTTCAAGAAGC
>CM074959.1:1747920-1761488 GCA_037577455.1 Pangasius macronema | reverse complement strand
AGGGATAGGTGGAGAGTGATGATTCGCTGTGGCCACCCCTGAAGGGAAAAGCCCAAAGAAGAAGAAGAAGAAGAAGACCAATGACCAAAATGTGTCCTTGGTTGATGGACGTAGTGATGTTCTAGTAGTGCGTTGCTCCACCATGACACTTACGAAGCAAATGGAATGTGTTACTTAAACATACGTATAAAGTAAAAATTCCTTTATGAAAGTCAATAGGGCTTTTTTCATGTCTCTGGGTTGGTGGATGGAAGAAAAAAGCCGACTATCTATTAATTAAACCTAAGAAATCAAAAACAAATGAAAAGCCCGGACACGTTATCTGCTTTCATTGTGCATTAATTAATATTTGCCATCTTTAACATTAAACCACATTATTTCTGTTTGTGGGGAAAAAGGTTTATTTATTAAGGTACAGGCAATATAATATAGCTGACCATGTGTGTGAGATTAATTTTACACATTAAACAAAAAAATGCGTACAAATGCGTATTTTATTAAAGAGAAAATAACTAAGTGCCGTTGTGGGTTTATAAAGTGAATCTCTGCCGAGCTTTGTACAGCGAGCCCGTAGACGCGTATGTGAGCAGCAACGCCGAAGCCCTCTCACGGAGACGCCGTGGAATCCCGCCAAAGTGCTCGTCCGTGTACGAGAGGATGAGGCAACATTCGAGCACGTCAGGGAAGGCGTAGTTCTGGAACAAAGAAAGAAGAGAGCACTTCACTTCTGCGAGCACTGAGCACTTCACTTCTGCGAGCACTGAGCACTGAGACAGGTGTTGAATTAAGTTTAATGAAAATAAGGTCTAAATACGGCTTAAGTAAAAAATTAAACTGAAAATATGTGGTTATGTGAATTTCTTTCCTGCCAGCTTTGATTGCAATTTTCTATTACTATTATTATTATTATTATTATTATTATTATTATTATTATTCCAGTTTAAAGTTCACCGTGGATATTTTTCCCCACATTGTTACCTGAATAAGATGAACAGCACAAGTCTACTACTGAAAGACTTACTTTCACATGGTCAGGAATAGCAGCGAGTTTCTTCTGATGCTCAGCGACCTGAGAAACCAGGGCAGGAAAAGACTCAGCATCTGCAGAAGATCTGAGAGAAACAGAAATTAATTAAAAGATGTCAGCGGAGAAGCAGTGCTGTACATCAAGCAGTAAATCTTAGCACCTTGAAGAGGAAGACATGAAGAAGGCAAGCAGGCAAATAAAATCAGACAGAATCACCACATGGTCTGTATAAATAACTGAGGAGAGCAACGTGTGCATTTCCGGGTTGTAGAAGTGGTGGTGGTCTTCAGAAATGAGCATTTAATAACTTGAGGCACCATCTACCGCAAACTAATCTTATGTTAATAGGTGTAGAACGAACACTTTCCCAAATTTCCAATAAAACGATTAAAATAAATGCCATGTTATTTTATAAAACAAGTCGAACTCGATGCCAACGAAGGCTAGGCTTTCTTCTTACTAATTTGTTTTTCCAGAAATACCCTTAAAATATTCTATAAATAGAAAGGAAGCTACTGAAGATAAACTATTTCAGAAGTTTGACCTTGCTGTGATCTTGACCGTAATTGGATCAATTCCAAATTCAAATCATTTCATCTGCTGGTTAAAATGACAATTCCATATAAATCCTACAAATCATTCATACAGTCGTTCTTGAGATACAGCGCTAACGAGGATCTCGGACAGGCACGAGGAGGAGCAACCCGGAAGCACCAGGCTCAGAGGGTAGCTAGCTGCCTAGTAGTGTTTACACAGACATGAGGAAAATACATGAACCTGATTGGTTAATCCCGTTTCACATTATAGCAGCTGGTATCCAGTAAAATGTGAATCGATATGATGATGTAATATCGATATCGTGATCAATTACTTCACAATACACTTTTCTGACATGTCATGCTCCTATTTTTTAAATAAACTTTAAAATTTTAATTACAAACTCTGGAAGCAGATTTGATCGAATTTTCTACTGTCTGAATCTTTAAAACTGTAAAATGTTAAAATCTGTTGAACTTTCAGTGTTCAGTTATTTTTATACAACAAATAAAAGCATCATCAAACTCATTTTTAAGGATTTTAAAGGCAGCACTACTGTTTGTTCCAGCAGTTTGTTAGCAAGCCTATACATCAGGATACACATTCATTGAAAATGTCGTAGAACATCGTGATGTGATCTCTCTGTCATATCGCATCGCCAATAATCAGAAGGTCTGATGCATTAAGCCTGGAGATAGAGATGCTAGCTTTGTAAGTAGATGATAGGTGGTGTATCAGATCAGACCTCCCTCTGCTCACGAATGGTTTGTGCCAGCCTGACAGATTTGGTGAAGAATATGAGTGATGAAATATTTAAAATTCAACCACAACCATGTTTAGAACATGAACACCTTTACCTGGTCTCTGGATCTCCCAATCCTTCAGAGGTGGTTTGCTCCTCCATGAGATCGCTGGACTCCACCTGAAGGTGGCTGTTTTGTTGGACCAGCATGGCCACTCTGCTCTGGATGGCTTCTATAGCTCTCTGTATGGACTGTAGGGCAGCGTGGGGCTCCGACAGAAGAACGTTCCAGAAGTCCTCACCGAGAGGTCCTTCAGAGCTGAGAACACCTTCAGTGTCTCTGGGTTCAGTCTCGTGAGCGGCTTCTCCGTTCTCTACTGGCGCTTGGTGGCCATTGACGTGTTTGAAGCCACTGCACTTCCACCAATTGTTATACATGAGCTGGTAACAGACAAGAGCTTCCAGACTTTGAGAAGCAGCCAAGCTTCTTTCGTCACTCTGCAGCTTTTGTTTGTAGGCTGCTACAGAATCTGTACCTGTGGAGGAAAAAAGACTTTAAAACCATGAAACACTATAAAACTTAAATCGAGCTGAAGTCAGTGCGAGTCTCTTACCTCCAGGGAGGAAAAGCTGGCACATCTCGGCCATTAGAGGAAACTGATTGGCCTTGAAGACTCGAGACAGAGCTCTCAGGAGCTCCTCCACCAGCGAGGCCCAGTCACCCAGCAGCTCACTGAGTGCAGCAAGAGCTACGTCCAAGGCCACGTGAGACAACAGCTGCAGAACGTAAGCACATCACGCGTTTATATCAATGCACACGTTTCAGAACTTTATAGCTTCTGTAGTAACGGACTTGTATAGCGGACGCTCCACATAATCTAATCCTAATAATGAATGAATTAAGAAAGATGAAGAAAAAAGCATACTCGTTGATATGATGAAATTTGTAGGTGTTTATTTAACATTTGTGGAAGGAGTCTCCAGTGCAAGTGCTTTGTAACAGTCAGGGGTTGTCATGGTAGGTGATGCAACACCATAATGGAATTTGAACACTGCTTAGTTTCACTATTTCACCATGTTTTGTTAACGTGAACCGTGTGAAACCTAATACAAAATGTCTCGTTGCTATAAATATGTCGTCTTTATTTTGTCCTAAGGGTACACAAACTTTTGCACTCCTAAGTACCTGTTTTGCAGGTGCTGTACAGGTGGCAGTAGCAGGCGGGTTCTCCACGGCTCCCAGCTGCTGACGGAGCGCTTTGAGCCGGTCCAGATCGGCAGAGTCGAGGCCAAACACACTCCTCCACACGCTCTGTACAGCACTGAGGAAGCGCTCATCGCTGGGCGTAGACCAGGCGTGACACGACAGCGAGGTCCAGGTCACCAACCCGGTGTGCGACAGTCTCCGAGTGAGGAGCTCACACACACTGAACACAAGCCTGTGACCCTAAACCCAGAAGAAGATCAGAGATTTTGGGAACATCCTGCACAAATCCTGACTTTAACCCTTACCCTAAGAGCTTGACATGACATTTACACCGCTGTATATTTTTGGCCAACAAGTCTTTCTATTTACTAACCACCAGATCAAACTGACCAGTAATGTGTCTTGCGTGCTGAGGATCTCTTGCGCCGAGAGCCAATCCTGCGAGTGCACAAGGTCTTTGGCACATCTCAGAGCGAGCGAGTGGCACAGGTCTCTCTCGCCGGAGAGCTTCGCCAGGTTGGCGGCCGTCTTCAGTGACATCACGTCCCCTTTCTTAGCGATGACCTTGGCAGCGTCAAAACTGGAATCCGCAGCGAGATAGCTGTAGGAGCGCAGGAAGAACTCAATAGTTTGGACTTCAAGACGCAATTTTTTTTAAATCACAGTACACCATTATACCTCTATTTCAAATTTTAAGTCATAACCTTGGATAAGAATATAACCTGGGGGGCTCGTATATCAGCCGAGCATACACACGTTCCTACTCTTACAATGTGATTCATCAAGTCGTTCTTGTGCATGACCGTGAGTACGCAGGAACCCTAGCGGTAGAAACATGTAACTGCAGTAAACTCTTTTCTGTCCAGTGCAAATTTATTTCATCTCAATTCTAGGGTTTTTATCCATGAGCACAAATCAACAAGACACTAGAGACAGGTCCAAACAACCATGAGCTGAATAATGACACGTCTTCCATGGATGCATAGCAGTCACGCTGAAATACATTACATTTTCAAATTCTGTAGTGGAAAAGTGAAGTGAAGTGACTTTGTGGCCAAGTGTGGTGACCCATACTCGGAATTTGTGCTCTGCATTTAACCCATNGAGCGCTGGTCATTCACTCCCCCACCTACAATCCCTGCCGGACCCGAGACTCGAACCCACCACCTTCAGGTTCACCTGCGTGTCTCTACTTTATCGTCAGTGATGTGACAAGCCATGTCACAAGCCATGCCATGAGCAGGCTACAGGCTTTTTAAGAGGAAGTTATTTACCATATATGGCGATTAGGAGATGTTTCTTTATGTAAACGAGTATGGCCATGAACGAGCACAGTAATTAAAATGTGTAGGTTTTATTAAAAGTCAGTTGCGTACAGACCTGCAGAATTCGTTCTACACTTGCTTTGATAAATGAGACTCCTCCTTAATCCTGCCGATTTAGCTCACCATTTAGCAGCGGTAGTGTAATGGCCGTCCTTCTCCAGCACGGCGCTCCAGCTCATGTAGAGATCCTTCAGCACGGGGTCCTCGGGCTGCAGTCTGGCTTTGGCCAGGGCGATGGCTTCCCTGTCGATGAAGCACAAACTTTAGCTGTCACGTCCTTTTAAACACCACTCAAATAGCAGGTGTGCGGTTTTAAAAAGCTGACTCCACCTATAGAACTGGTGAGATTTGAGGAGGCTGATGGCTTCGTAGAGTTTGTGAATGGAAACGAGGTGCGAGGCGGCTTTGAGGAACTGCTCCTGCATACACAGCTGCTTCACATACGCCTCTACTGTCCTGAGCCACACCTGATAACCCGCTAGAATGACCAGAAAAGAAACAATTACATCCTGCGACACAGCACACTTCGGCAAAACAAGGCGAGGTCCAAGCTGTGATGAGAACTTATCCTGTATACCTAATATTGGTTAAGGTTTCAGTACTGGAAAAGAGAAAATACTCTTTCAATAGTTTGAAAAGAAGAAGAAGGAAACAGAACCAGCGTTAGAAGGAACGAAGGACCACTTGCCCGTAGGTGCTAAGCTCAGTAAGTGGTCAGTCAGCTGTCCTTTCTCTGTGGCCAGCTGTAGAGCTCCGATCAGATCTCCCTTCCACAGCCTCAGATACATCATCGAGTCGTAATGTCCTGCTTCCATGTGACTGTCCTCTGCACAGACAGAGCAAACACCGATTCAAACCCAAAAATGATCGTCGCTGATAAACGTTCATTTCTACTACAGTGCTGCTGAATTCTTGAATCTGATTGGTCAAGGTGATTGGGAAGGTGCTGATTGATTAATTATACGCTAACGGCTCATTCACAGCGACGTGGACGACGGACACTCCACATACTCTAAAGCTAAGAACAAATCGATTCAATTTTATTAGTATAGCGCTTTTAACAATGGACATCATCACAAAGCAGCTTTACAGAAATAAATACATTCAAATTAAATTAAAACAATTAAACAATTAACTAACATTTAACAATGAAAACTGTATTTATTCAACATTAACAGAAGGAGTCTCCAGTGTCAGAGCAGTGAGTTTTCCACCACTAAAGTGTCTTCAGGACAGAGGAGTTTATGATTATTTTTGTTTTGCCTTATAAACTTCAAGAGAGATAGAGAGGAAAAGACGAGAGGTGCGAGAACAACCCGGAACAACTCGATAACATTAACTGTAACTATAAATGGATAAAAAGTATGAAGTGTTATTCATCAATAAATTAAAAACTGCAACTGTAAAAAACAGTAAATTGCTTTCATGTAAGAGAAAGCAAACACTTCAGCACCTCTCACCACGGCATCGCTGATTATTTTCCTCCAAAAGCACATCCCCGTCTTTATTCCTTACTTATTCAGCAGAACCTTCATGCGCGGATTCACACAGAACATTAGCCTCGAAGCTACACTGCCCTCGTGTTAACGATGCTCTGGCATTAGTTTCTTTAGATTGCGAGAATTTGTTGAATTTCTTACCTTCCTCCTGGAACATCCTGTAGAGGGCTTGTCTGTCTGCGAATAAACCAAGCTGGATGTGTTCTCCGGTTCCCGGGACACAGCTCTCTGTCTCACCTGGAAAAGGAGGCAACATGAGGCAACATGTCTGAGAAGTCACACAACAAGAATGAAATTTCTTTTCCACGAAAGCTAAATGCATCACAGAACTTCTTCACGTGTATAACTTGGATAGCGAGACTGTGCTGACCCTGCGTGTGCTTGACGGCGGCCAGCGTGAGGCAGTCCTGCTGAAGCTCCTCTTTGGGTCGGTGGTCCATGGAGGTGCTGAGAGGCAGGATGGAGCGCGGCTTCCTCTTCTTCATGCACGGATCTAGAAAGGAAAGACGAACCATTTTCAGGTATCATTTACATTCCCAGCGTTCGGCAGGCGTTCCTCGATCCAGAGCGACTTACAGAAGTACGCTTTCATACGTAGATCAGGGTCTAAAACTGCTATCAAGGTTTGTTTTTAATGACTGCTCATTTACGCCAAGAAGTAGGACTTTAGTCTTCATATGAAGACAGGAGGCGTTTATTCCACTTCCTGAGAGCCAGGACGCCTTCTGTGTCTTCCTCGTACCTCGATTAGGCTTGGGATCGATGCCTTTTTCATGTATCGATAATCAGGAAATTTTCAAATAGAAATACATGCTGCTGCAGTGGATCCTGAAATCTAGAGCGTAGGCCGACACCGATACTATTAAATCCACACAGATGGTGTCATATCAGAAAGAGCCACTAGATGGAGCCGTATCACGTGTCAGAGGAGTGATGGAGATCAAGTCCATCTACAGGATCTGTTGTGTTTTCACGCCAGGCAATATTAAAGGCTATGAGAAACAGCTAGCAAATGCAAATGACCCATTTCAATGTCATTTCAAACCATCAAGATATTTACGTGGCAATCAATAATCTATATAATGATATTTACTGACATCACTAACCATGAGGGACACGGCTCATCACTTATTCAATACTGAAAATAAAACTGATCTGGAGGAAAAGGTCAAGAGCACACTCAGATATAGTGCATGCTAATCCGTGCTTACGTCTCTTTAAGCCGGGGTCAGAGAGCTGGCTGACATTTAAACATTTAAACCTTCTTTACGATCTAGCGTCCAATCAGTCTTCATGTTGCAGTAACACTGATATCATCATCATCGCTGCACATCAGAAACATCTCAACAATAAACGAACCCCGGCAGCCACCAATCGGAGCGATTCATACGCAAATTCCTGATTTTAACCGCTGGCTGTGTTTACACCAAATATTTGTGATGCACCATGTTACGTGGCTTGTCCTAAATTACATCCTCCAGATGTCCTCATGGGACAGAACGCGGGAAGCAGCATCATTTTTCCAACCGGGGGGAAGTTTGCGGGTGTCGTACTGCTGTGTTTTTGTCTGTCTCCTGACGTGTGTTCTTGTTATCATGACTCAGCCCACAAGGGTTTTAAAGATATCTTTAGCACTACATGATGATATGATGATACAACTTCACAACCTCCATATAACAGTAAACTGAATATAATTTACACACATCCATCATCTGCGTTCCGTCGCTGCTTTGTGGTTTTGAGGTATCATAACAGCTACGTTTCTGTGCAAGTCTACAGCCGAGAGTGACGTTACAGCAAGTTAAAGCCCGTTCAACTCGAAACCAAACCAAGACTCTAGTCAAATCAGTGGTGTTGGAGTTCATTCCCAATTAATTTCTTTAGACATAATTGTGTCTCATTCACAGTGACGTCAGTTTAGGCCACTGATTTACACCTGATGTACATAAAACGCTAAAATAAAAAAATCTCAAAAACCAAATCTGCACAATCAGTGGATTTATAGCACAAAACAACTGGAATGGGTTTAATTCCTGCAAGTCAGGTTGAGTCGTGTCTCTTTGGCTGGAAACACACACACACACACACACAAAAAAAAAAATACAGACCTGATTTTTCTTTCTTCTTCTCATCCTTCTCTTCTTTCTTCACAGTTAGAAAAGATTTCTCGCCATTTACGTGTACTCTCTCCGTGACTGACCTGAGCTCCTGAGACAAACCTGCACTCAAAATCAAAAGATCTTTAGACACTTTTACATCAAAAAAACACGGGGTGAGATGATGAGGAGATGAATGCAACGTTACCAGTGACAGTGGAGACATGTTCTCTCTCCTCATCTTCTGCTTCATCTTCTGTCTGCCCTTCATCCATTCCACTGCCGGCTCCTCCTCCAGCTTCCTCTCCCATCAGCGACTCGTTCTCCTCTGTCTTCACCCCACGCTTTTCCACTACCTTCTTTTTCTTCTTGGCTTTCTTCGTTGGTGCTTTCTTCTTCTCCATCTCCACACGTCTCCTACCTGTTTGAGGAAGTGTTCCTTCATTGCTTACATCACAGTCTGATCAATTAGCCACTACATGCTTGCAAAACAAAACTAGCACTAAAACAAAACTATTTCCGAGTATACATGGATGATCAGATTTATACGCACTCTTGGGAGGTTTAACGTGCTCCTGTTTGGACACGGCCCACTCCTGCACCGTGAAGTCATCAGCGCCTGTCCAGATCAGGTCAGGGTTAACGGGGGACCACTGCACACACAGCACGCGGCCGTTATGACCTCTGTAGTTACACACTGGCTCCTGCTTCAGCACATCCCACACCTGCAGCAGAGCGCATCAACACGCGTGCACACACACACACACGCACACACACACACACACACACACACACACACACACACACACACACACACACACAGAGACATTAATTTGGTAATCAAAGTAAAATGAAATTATTTAGCATTTAAGAGGTTTTATATTGACCCCTAACAATCATCCCTAGTCCTTTTTTTTGCACAGTCTGTTTTAGAGAGAGAGAGTGTAAGAGAGAGAGAGAGAGAGAGAGAGAGAGAGAGAGACTGAGAAAGTTGAAGTGAGTGAGAGTGAGTGTGTGAGAGAGAGAGCAAAGGAGCACGAAAGCGAATGTGAGTGAGAGAGAGAGAGAGAGAGAGAGAGAGAGAGAGAGAGCAAAGGAGCTCGAAAGTGCTGAGAGTGTGTGTGTGAAATAGATTGAGGAATAGTGAGAGAGTGAGTGAGAGGAAGAGTGCAAGAGTGTGTGTGAGAAGGAGAGAGGGACCGAGAGAGTGTGAGTGAGACAGTGAGTGAGAATGTGAGACAAAGAAGAAGAAGAAGAATAGAAAGTCAGAGGAGAAGAAGAAGGAGAGAGGGAGGAAGAGGGAGACTCAGAAAACCCATCGGCTGTTGCTGCGACAGAAAACCAAAAATGTCAATCTGTTTCCTGCCTGTAAACCTCTATATTTACACAGATGACAAAAAGGGAATGTTCTTTAATTTCTAAACCTCTCTTTTCTGGCTTTCTTTGACAGTTTTTATGCTGATATTTAAAGTGCAGATTTTAGATGTAGGCCTCATCACAACACTGAGAAAGCGCTGGTTAAAGTAGCAAATGACCAGCTACTGGCTGCTGATCAGCGCTGCGTTGATCCGCCTGCGTTGTGACGCGTGCACAGAGTATATCTTTTAATACAGATACATCAAAATAGATCAGAATAGATCACAGTATGCTTCTAAATAGACCGTAAAATGATGGATCAGTATCAGTAAGAGCAAACAGTGACTTCTCTGTGCACACTAAAGTAAAGTCTGCTGCTCTACGAGACTCTGTTTTAGGTCCACTGCTCCTTTCACTACATCTATAACCAAGTAAGCTAACGCTACGGCTCATTAGCATAAGCCTTAGTAGGGAGCTAGTTTGCTAGCTGATATTCTATGAGGAAATGTGTTGTACTTGATATCAAACCATCACAACACTACAAGTGACGAGTCCAGAGATTTAAACCTTTATTTCAGATCCATTTCACTTGCACTGAAAAAGCAGGGACGAGGTTCACAGCAAGACGCTGTTGGATGCTTCTTTAATAAATACTACAGAAACTCAAAAATAAGAGACTTGCCTGAGCTGTACCATCATAGCAGACTGTGGCCAGGTGAGCGCCGTGGTGAGGGCTCCACGCCAATCCGGTGATTTTGTTGGTGTGACCAGACAAAGTGCTGAAGGCTTCGGTCACCAAGACCGGGCTCTCGGACGGGTTCTCTTTATTAAAATAACCAGACGTTCACAAAAAATTGCCTAAAATGCCCACGTGTTAAAGTTTCTGTTTTCACTTCACACTATAAACACTCTTAACATTTTTTTTTTAAATTCTACTTTACACAGGAGACATGGACGTGCGATGCTCACCGATGGCGCTGCGCAGGTCGTGGACGTAGACGAGGGCGTTGCTGGAGCCAGAGGCGAGCAGGAAGTGCAGCTCAGGCTGGGTGGAGTGCTGATGGTTCCAGCGCAGGGTGTTGATGATTTTATGGTGCTGCTGTATGGTGCACAGAAGCTTCAGGCTCGGTGCCTTGTACACTTCTATAGAGCTGCAAACAAAAGCAACAACTTTGTGTTTGTTCGGATTAAATCGGCTACTGACATTTCTTTTCCTATGCAAGTTCACCGTGAGGGTCAGTACAACGCGAACGTAGCGAGATGCAGCTCCAGATTATTCAGAAATAAAGTAAAAAGTTCTGAAGTTTCTCCTACATAACATTCATTTCATTTAACTAATATTACTTAATTTACAGATTGCTTGTTATTGTTATAATGTGATAGTCACAGGACACTAGACAGGCAGAGCCCCCTGCTGTCTGTACAGTGAACTGCAATTTCAATTAAATCATCAACAAGCCTTCATGTTCCCAATCAATCATCTAATGTCCGGATGGGGGCGGAGCTAACTTATGAGCCAGGAAAAACATACACCATTTAAAAATCTTGCCAGATCCAGTCTAATGATTTAGAGCATCATAATATTTTGAATTCTAATACTCTGGTTATCTGATGGTCCAGGTTATATTCGCAGACAATAACATAATTAAATAAATATTCGCTACTGTAAAAGTACGGCTTGGAAACCACTCACCCGTCTTCATTTCCGATAGCCAAGACTTTTCCATCTGGCTTCCAGCTCAGGTCCGTGTGAGGAGAGAGTTTGTGCTGCAGACAACAGACCACACGTTAGAAATGAGCAAACACACAATCGGCCATATACACAAGAAATTACACAAGAAATTAAAACACAGAAATGTCAAATCTTTGAACATATTCAATTCAATTATTTTAAAAATGTTTAACAACTCTAAAGCTCATTTTCGAGCCTGTTTGGGAGTTGCTAGATTAGGTGCACCATTGTAGCTACGCTCATAGCAGCTCAGAGTTATAATCCTATAATTAATAAAGCACCTCAGGTTTGTGCATCTGAACAGCTTACTTTAATGTTGTTAGAGTCGCGGATGAGTTTATCGACGTTGCTGGCCTCGTCCGACAGCTTCCACGGGTCGTGCTGAAAGATGACGCCCTCTCCTGCACAACTGTACAGCGTGTAGTCAGGTCTCTCTCCTGTACCTGAGAACGCACGTACGAGCTCTTGACATTTCTGTTCATCTGTTAATACAAGCCTGTGGAAAATCTACAACTGGTAGAAGAAGGAAAAAACTACTGCGGAATATTTTGTTTGGTGCAATTTAACTGTAAGGATGGTAGAAACATGCGAGATTTCGATTGCAACCCTTATTCTGTGAACGTTTCTTCTGCCTCTAAATACATTTGTACTGCTTTTGGATACAATAACTGAGATTAGATGTATTCATATTCCTTTATGTACCTGAAGAAACGCCTTCAGACATGGCATGTAGTCTGAAACCTGCTCTAGCTCTAGGAGTGAAGTGAAGTGACTTTGTGGCCAAGCATTAACCCATCCAAGTGCACACACTCAGTAGTGAACACACACACACCCGGAGCAGTGGGCAGCCATTTTAGCTGCGGCGCCCGGGNCTGCCGGACCCGAGACTCGAACCCACGACCTTCAGGTTCACCTTTGGGTTACAAGTCCAACTCTCAGACCATTAGGCTCCGTCTTACACCGAAATCAAACTGAATAAAATCACTGCGCTGTGTCAAACTGAATTCCATCGTGACCAGTGCTGTGTGAAAGACCATGTTCGCTCGTAGCTGTTCATCTCCTGGGTCATTATCACCATCACTGAGCTATAAAGAGCTCTGATGATAGACACGAGCTTCCCTGCTGCACGCTCTCAGTGTCAGAATCAGTTCTCTATCATTTCAGACGAGTCTGTGTGCCGCCAGATCATCCGCACAAGTGCATTTTAAGAATCTGTATGGCTTTAATAATGATGAGGTTATTGATAAAAGTGTAGCGTAGTGACACACTCTCTGCTGTTTTGGCCTGAGGTCCATGGTTTATGTATGGATGTGTAAAGAAGCTGCCCTGTTGTTTAGCAGAATTATTTCATCATCCAGTTGTGATGAGAAGAAATGAGACAATGATGTTTACATGCGCATCAAATTCCGTTTAAGGTCTATATTCGGGTTGCAGCCATATTCCGAATACGATGTTTATATGCGTACAGCCATCGGAATATTCCTGCATTCCTACGGTTTGTGTACGTGTGCTGATCTACACATGCACTTTTCCTTCTCGCTGTTATCGCCCAGGAGACTCGAGCTGCTGCTGTTGGTTAGAGTACGCTCAGTTTATAGTCTTATTACTACTTTTCCATACTAATTTAATTAGAACTCTGACACTTCTCTCCACCAAAAATTCCTGACAACACCACCTCGAAAATGGAAAGGGTCAGGTAAGCATCTGTTGAGGTGGCATCAGCCATCCTGTATGGTGTGGTCTGAGGAAAAAGCTGGACAAGGTCATCAAGAGGTCCAGCGCTGTCCTCTGGACTCAGAGCGGGAGGTTGGTGACAGACGGGTCCTGACAAAACTGACATGTATGCTGGACCACGAGTCGCACCCCCTTGCGGGACGTCCTGTCAGCTCTGGAGAGCAGCTTCAGTGACAGACTGCTCCACTCTCAGAGTGTTTTGCTAGGATTTATAATCAAAATATCAGTGAGAGTCGAGGGGAAGGTGTAGGAGACAGTGGTGAGAGCGGCCATGCTGTATGGTTTAGAGACAGTGGCACTGAGGAAGAGGCAG
>CM074959.1:1723117-1739854 GCA_037577455.1 Pangasius macronema | reverse complement strand
AAGAAGAAGAAGAAGAATACAGTGTATGATACATAAGTGCAAGGTGAGACAGAGCTTCATCTCTTGTACTTGCTCCTACCTGGTGGACATTATGTTCCTCTAACACCAGCTTCTGCTCAACGTCCCAGATTTTTATTGTTTTATCATCTGAACTGCTGGCGCAGATGTTTTCTTGACCATCATGTCTGCAAAATGAGAAGCCAGAAACTCTTTCGGTGTGACCCCTGAGTTCTCCTGTGGGTGAAGAAATGAAAGCAGTGATGATAACGAGACCACGAGCATGGAAGCAGGTATGAACTTGCCGAGGCTGAGAGTGAGGGAAGCTCCTTACCGAGCACGGCTGCTGAGGCTGCGTTCACCTGCAGCAGGAAAACTGTGTTTTTAGCTCCGAAGCCCAACACGCCGCGGCTGTTCACGTCGCTGCAGCGCGAGCAGTACCAGTTCGGCGACGCAGGAAGACGCCTCTCGTGCATCCCGATGGTTCTGAAAACAAACCGATTAAAAAAAGAAAAGTTAAACTCCGAGCTACCAGGCAGCAGCTACACCTTTCATTCACCCATGCTGCTTCCTTGTTTGCCCACCCGTGTTCTCTAAAACCCGCCTCCTAACCCGGGATTGGCTAAAACCTCCTATTCGCCGTAGTTCCGTAAAACAGCGTCCAATCAGATTGCGAGGATGCACCACTAACCAATCAGAGTGAGGCATCGGAATGCGGGTGGGAACAAAATGATACGCTTTGCGTCTCCGTCAAAAATGTCGTCTATCGATGAGAAGTGTCGCAACAACTAAAATTCTTGTACAGCTTATAGGTTATAGAAAACATCCTTAACATTTCATGTTTACGAATATTAAAGATCAAACAACGTGCGCTCATAGAATACCAACAATACTTGTTATCTTTATTGAAATTTAACATTGTAAAGTATTTTTTTTTTATCAAAATATCTTTCATACATGTGGCTAAAGAAAGCGAGTCACTTTGCGACACTGCCGGAAAAGGTTCTATTTTTGTTCCAACATGGCGGCCTGCGGTGTGACAGCGAGCGGTGAGATAAACTGGCATTTTATATTTATAAATAAATATATATATATTTTATTAGCGTCAGAATATTTTGTGATTCAGGTGTTTTTGTCTCCACAGGTGCTGCACTACTCAGTCGTTTGTTTGGACAAATTCCTTCAAGGTGTGTAAATAATGCAGCTAATTCAGATAGCTAGGCTAACCTGCAGAAGCTGTTCAGGCATCAAGGACAAAGATGCAACTGTTTTTAACATCAATACACAGCAAAGACAGTCTCCAGATTATATATAATTAAATATAGATATGTTGTGTGTGTAGGATTTTTTTTATATCACCTAAAAACTAAGCTCTAAGAAATAAAAAATTGATTCATGCCATTATAAGTTAATTTAAATGTATTTGTATGTATATTTGTTTCAAATAATTACTACTACTACTAATAATAATTGCTGTTCACTGGAGAAATGTGTAACAAGACAAAGACCGTCAATACCACGGATTTTCTCTTCTTCTTGACGCAATCTCTGCTCGCCATCTTGAGCTTACTTGGGAGAAACCTGTGTGATGATGGCGTCTTATGATGTTCTTGTGCTCCAGGTTTCTCACGCCGTTCTCCCAGACGTCCTGTCTTCACACCAGCACAGCATTAAACACCAAGAACTGGGAGAGGAAGAATCGCATCTTGTATCCACCTCAGGAGAAGGATGAGCACCGCAGACCGGCCGTCTGTGACACCTTTTTACTCTGCTTTCAATATTGGCTATAATGTGATTCAGTTTATGATTGTTTTCTTTAATCTTACCACTGTTTGTGATTTTATTTTATTTTTCAGGAGATCCATCACTGCAGACGTCAAATTAAGTACAGCAAAGACAAGATGTGGTACCTGGCTAAGTTGGTAAGAGACACTGAACGACACTGAACGCTGCAGGACGTCTGAAATTTATCTTTTTATTTTCTTCTGTGTGTTTTGCTTGATATTCGTTCGTGTATGTGACGGATGATTTCATCCAAAGCCTTATGGATGAGTTCGAACAGGGTTTGTGCATCTAGCTGTTAAAGGAGCAGTTTGTAATATTTAGAGCTCTGACATCTTTGAGAAGACAAGTCCTGCTTTTTTTTTTTTTTTAGTCTCTTTTGTATCACCAACTTTAAAAGCTACAGTTGTCCTGAACAGTTAACATGCCGAATTACCACATAAAATCTCCTTGTCTGCTGCAGGCGTCACGCTCGTGTTGGTGGCCGCCATGACTGTTTGAATAACTGTGCGGAGGTTGATCTTTCACAGCGAGCATCTCTTTATGCTCAACATTAATGCTCTAGCACCACCGTCAGGAGTGCGCTCACCTTGTACTGCTGATATTGGAAATTGGAAGAGGGGCTGGGTGGAGCTGCAACTAGGGAAAAAAAAACCCTGAAACAAAGAAACTTATGATCTGTTTAATGGCAGAATTGTGAATCGTAGTTTTTGTAAGGTATCTTTGGAATTGTGTAATTTATATAATTAACGGAAGATGACCAGGAGCTCAGAGGAAGACTGAAATCTGACTCGGTAGAGTCGCTGACATTGAGATCTTCCTGCTTTCCCCTCATGGTGCATGACAGCACGTAAAAGTGCTCATTATAGTGCAGAAGTCCTCAGTTAGGTTTATTCCAGAAAAGCACCCAGTAGAAGTGATCATCGAGGCAATAAAACTAGTGCCACTTCTCTGTCGCGAAATTGTGGGAGCGAAACAACAAGTAGCGCTAACGACGAGTTTCCTTCCTGCGACAGATCAGAGGCATGACCATCGACCAGGCCCTGGCTCAGCTGGAGTTCAACGATAAGAAAGGAGCCAAAGTCATAAAAGAGGTAACTGTGGAATCTTGATCCCCAGCTGGATGTCCTGGGTAAACAGGTGGACTTGGATTAAAGTATGATTTTGCACAACAGGTCCTTTTGGAAGCCCAGGAAATGGCAGTGAAGAACCACAATGTCGAATATAAATCCAATCTGTATGTCGGTAAGTGTTCATGTCTTGAAGAATCCTGTTTTTATAAATGAACTCTGCTTAAGTAAAGAATCTGGAGATTCATTTTCAGAACTGTGAGAAGTAGGCTTGTGCGATATATCAAATTTTTTTAAAATCGTCTCTACACGATATTACACAGCCACCATAACCAGTTGCGTTAACTTCGATAATATTATTTGACCCGAGCTGCCAGTGAAATGCGTAAAACGAAACCTCGCGGCGTCAAATTGTAGTCTCGTGCGATCATGCTTTATATTGCGTTTTTATGCGGTTGTCCTTTTCTCCTTAATGAAACGGGAGCTGAACAAATCGACATACGACGATGCCACCAGGAAGCCCCGCCCCCTTTCCCCTTCCCCTTCCCCTCATCTCACACGCTCTTGTCTCACAGCACTCTCTCACTTCCTGTCACGGTAAACGGAGAATGTTTTGATTTCATTCACGTGAAATAAAATCTATCAGTGTATGTTAACAGTGTAGTAACATGAGTCACTATGTTTATGGCTGGCGCTGAAAAATGTAGTGAAACTTTTGGTTTATTTTGACCTAAAAAGATGAAGTAGTCTTACACCACAGTGTCACATCTCACACTTTACAAGCAGCGTTAATGGTGATGATAATTAGAAAGTGATTACGTTTACACGACAACGATGTAGTCAAAAACGGAAAAGTTTTCTCTCTTCACGTATACACGACAACGTTTTCAAAACGATTCGCGTTTACACACATCCGCGATAACGGCCAGAAATGCTGTATTACGTATGCGCTTGCCTTTACAACAGACACGTACTGCGCATGTCTACATACCTAACACGTACTACGCACACGTGGCGTTTTCAAAAACTTGCACTTTGAAACCCGTTTTCATTCCCCAAAACGCCGTTGTCGTGTAAACGAGCAGGCAAAACACATAAAAAGTTTCTCGTTTTGTCGTATAAATGGCGCCTAAATACACAGTTTTTTCCCCTCTCCTGCGTCAGTCAGCACTCAGATGCTTTCAAACACTTTAAACAGCAGATCAGCAGAGGAAATGTCAGCCATGTGGATATTAGACAGCCGATTTATGGTTTCTTTTTTACTGCAGAAATACTGCTGAGTATTTCTTGATTGTCTCTGCCTGGTAAGCAGTTCCCGACTACACAGCTGGCAATATTATCACACCTTCCCTACTGTCCTTAAATGTGAAATGCTGGAAATGATAATTTTCCTGTCTTCCTTTTACTTCTAAATGATTGAAACTGTGAACAGGAAAAAAATCAATATCGAACAAGCCTATTTCTGATCGTGTCAGTACTCCAGGTTTTTAAAATGATTTGATCATATTCGTTTATCAGACATTTTAGAGAAAGAGACCGCTTAGATCAGCTTGTCCTTGTAATCGGCTAGTTTCCTTGCGTCGGCACGATTGCACACAGAAGACAAGAGTTGTCGGCTCAGAAAGCGTCCATTTCCGGTCATCCTTAAACGCATCCGCTACCACGGCCGAGGCATGTTCGGCATCATGGACAAAGTACACTGTCATTACTTTGTGAAGCTTGTGGAGGGCACGCCTCCCACGGTGGAGCAGAGCACGCCGTTTGACCAGGCCAAGGAGTACGTAGAAGAGCTGAGGAACCGGACCATCATCTACTCGCTCTAACTTCATACTCTTACAAGAACTCTTGTTTATGTAAATAGTACTGGAATAAAATTATTGAAAATGTGCGCAAGCTCTTGGTCATTTTGTGAACATTTAGATTGTGTGTGTGTGTGTGTGTGTGAGACAGTAAAGCAGAACAAAAGAACCACAGAACCGTCTGCATGGCCTTCCTCGACCGAGCAGTGCTGCTCTGCATAACATTTTCCACTCATGACATTTTAGTCCATGACATTCTTCATTATCTGGATGATGAGTACGGGCCTCTGCCTTCTCCCGCAACCATTCGATGGCATTTTTCCCATTTCATATTGCCATGTGCCCTTTAGTTTGAACTCGAATAGACTTGTTCCATTCTCAAACGTGGACAGCAGAGCAGCTGATTTCTAAAACTGGGCTCTGTTCTCAACAAATTTTCCATTAAAAAAAAAAATAAAATAAAAAAATCGGACACATTAGATGATGCACCAAAAGACTGGCTTTTTGAAAAGGGCAAATTTATTAAGCTGAGCTAATTGGGATAATAACCTTATTATTTAACGAGATAATGGCAGTGACCGGAACATTCTGAACAGCCATTTTGATTAATACGTCGGGGGGAAAAAAGTCTGAGTACCAACCTCCTCAAAACAAAATTATAAAGTTTATGTCAACGTTCGTTCAAATTTTGTTGGTTTGGTCGTAAGACTGCAGAAGAGAGATCGATATGTGACCAACTTTGTTAAGAATCTGGGGTGGGCTTTGTGTTAATTCGTGAATGATGATGGCGTAGAGAAGGAATACTTTAAAAATACACCAAATTCACCTTGCTAGAATGTTAGATTACTTAAGCATCAGTGTAACAGATATGAATTATGATTCACACACCAATTATCAGTCCTTTTCCGATGATTACTAATTTATGATTGTGATATGATTATGCATTGATTTGAATATTCGATTGGAAGTTTTCACGAGATACGATCCTGCCTATTTCTGGTGGCGTGGGGTTTGCAAAGAAGTATTTCTGACGTAAGCTCAGCTAAAGTCAAAACAGCGAACCGAATCACGCTGCTGAATCCCAGCAGCCTTAAATGCGCCCTCGGAGCCACTTCACAAGGTTTCATTATTCCCCTCATTAAATTAGGATGAGTCTGGCGGTGAAACCCGGCCTGCTTTGGCTAATGGTGCATGATGAGAGGAATTTTTTTCCTATAAGATTAGGTAAAAAATTCACAAATTTTGATGTTAAGGAAGCTTAAGAGGTGAAAACACTTTAAAAACATCACAAAAAACAAACAAAAAAACTCACAGGATCACATCACATCCCCCCTTCGCTATAAATACAGGTTAAAAAAAAAGATAACGTCAAATCCCAGTCGCCTCTTTTATAGGAGGACGTGTAAAAGTGATAGTGTGTGGAAAGGAAGGCAGCCTTTAAACCAAGGCTTTGTGGAGAGTTTCTAATTTCCCGACAGTTCCATGCTTTTAGTGCAGCACCGGCCAACTCCCGAGGTGAGGAGCTCTTCATCTCTCTGTCTGTAGTGTTCTCAAATAAAATGCCATCTCCTGGCCCCAATTTAAGGAGACAAGTGCCCCCAATTTCAGCTCCGAGCCCTGCACTATCCCCGTGCTGCAGGAGATCGCTGAACTGAGCTATGACAACAAGAGCAACTGTTCTCTCTGTTTGCATGACTCTGAGAATTTCTACACCTCTGCTGAGTCAGACCATACTTGACTCGTGCAGCTGCAGATGTGTCGCGATGGACATTTTCAGACATTGCAGACATTGAAGCCGCAGTAGTTAAAAGACTGACTGGAATCCATATCTGTAATCAGTTTAGACAAAGATCTCCAAAGACGCTTATAAGTCTTCTTAAATATAAAGATAAGCACTCAACCTCTAGCTGCTCATGTGTATATACAGTACATGTACAGTACGTGTTATATGGTATCTGAGTCATATTTGCTTGTCGTATGATGTCAATAAAGCTGTAGCATTCAAACGACGTTCAATGTTGCGCCAAGAAAACATTCCCCACACCATTACATCGCCACCACCAGCCTGAACTGTTGACCCAAGGCAGGTTTTAGACATGATCCTGACAACAAATTCGGACTGGAACTCAACGTAATCCGTTTTGAGATGCAAAAGTCGAGTCGTACCAATATTTCTCACCAACGAAAATCTCATTTCTCAATGTCGTCGGAAGAACAGTCTTATATGCGTGCATCATTCATTTACTGCACCTGAAACACGTCAGAAGAACAGGAAAGGAGCATCTTCTGGCCTGTCTCAGACATCTACGGTCACGTTGACCTAAAGAGAGGAACCGATGACGATGATGGACGAAAATCTACCTGTCATGCCTATCGCTATGAGTGTTAGCGCTCTTCGCAACTAGCGCTCACGCTAACGCTCACTCTGAGTAGTGTGTCTCTGTTTATCTTGCATTTATTTCTTGGTGTTGCTGGAAAACAGTCTTGCATCACTTTCAAGTTGGTAAAAGCATTAAAGTAAACGTCAAAGTGGTGTGGCTTCTTCTTTCCAAAAGATTAAATAACATTTCATCAGCTGTGTGATATACATCCAGAAATTTTGTATAGAAGTATATAAGAAGTATAGAAGAGAGCATCTTATAACATAAACTGCCATGTGTATTTAGGTATTTTAGCTATTCAAAGATATTGCGTGTCAGAGTCAATCAAAATATAAGCCAGAAGATGTGTGTGTGAGCGTTTGTTTAAATCTTTGGACTCAAAAACTGAAGCTTTCCCTGAATTTAAGTCCAATACAGCTGGTGATGGGATGATGGGATATTTCATTTATTAACGAGCGACACATTAAGCATTTTATTCGTTCATTTCATGTTGAATTGAATTATATTTGGATTTTAATCGTATGTATATTGTGTCACTATTATACTTTCTAATTGAAGCTGATACCCCGATGACTGGTATGTCCATATATGGTATAAGCTTATCAGCTGTTATGTTTGCATTTACAGCATTTTTATTATTATTATATGGTTATATGTTTTTGCACTACAAGTTACATCTGAGACTTCCATCCACACTAGAACTGCGTACTGCTCGGCGCTGTGCCGTCTCTTACCGCGCCTATCGTCCTGTTTTAGTCGTTATTGTGCTGTTATTGCACACGTGCGCTTTATGTAGACCTGCGTAGGTCGAAACGTTGGTCCATTTTATTGTGTACTGTACCAGTACTTGACTTGACTAGAAGTTAGTTCCTGTTATCACTTGTTCTAGCACATTCTATGTCTCTAGTTTTGTTGCTTGTGAAGTTCATATGACAAAACAACAACAACAACAACAACAACAACAACAACAAAAGCTTAGAGAGAAACCAGAAAGTGTTGACAAAGCTTTGACACTGGAGACTCCTTCCACCGGGCCCTTGGCTGTGGTATAAGCAGAATAGCACTCCAGGCTGTACCGTTTATGGCAGTATTAGCGTCTGCCGTAGCGTCTGCCGTATAGAAACGTATTAGCGATGTATTAGAATGAGTGCATTAATACAAACCTGTCATTCATCCTAACGAAATCCAGTCCAGTCTCCTTTTGGCCCAAATCAGAAGCTTGGTTGCCCTTGAGAGCAAAAACCCAAACACATTTTCATTGTTTGTTTATTGCTCACTTTTACTCTACCCTGCCTCCGAGAAGTAATTCCAACCTCTCCACATAACCTGCAAATAAAGTGATATGAGGAGAAGTGACAGACACAGGAAGACCCAAGGCGGTGCATAAAGAACGCGTTTGTGATCCAATTACTGCCAGTGTTCCCACTTTCTTTAAAATCTGACGGAATAAAAGGAGGATACGGAGGAAGGGATGCAATCTGTTGCTATAGTTTGAATTTAACGACAGCAGATATAATAACAGAATGATAACGGTGGAAATATCTATCATTTAGAAGTAGTTAAGTTAAGACCAATCCTTTTTTTGTTAATTGTTTTACTTTTACAGCCGAAAGTGGTTAATAATTTGCTCTAAAATGACATACAATGGTATGTGATATATTTTTTGTGATATAGATAGAAATAGATTCATCATTAAGACTAAAACCATTGGAGCACCAAACCAATTGAACCTTCTGCTCTTCTGTTTTGCTTAAGACCGAGCTGTAATTGAATCAGACCAGGAATAGGAGAAATACCAGGAATATAATCACTACAGCAATCAGAAAGTCGGCTACTGATCAACTTCTCTGCAGTGCCAGGAAGCACAATGTAGAGCGAGAGAGAGAGGGAGAGACTGCTGGCTTCACATCTGTAGGTGTCACTGTTGCTATTTTGCAAAGCTGACTGAATTCTGGAGCGAGAATAAACACCGATTTGTTGTGGCACACATCCAAGATGCTTAAAGGCAGGACTGTTTTACAGTTTGTGAATTGTGAGCTAGGACCCATGGTCTTTCTGCCTTTAGGATGATTTGGGCTGTTGTTAAGCCCAAACCAGTCTCTCCTGTTTCATATTTGACTTTTTAATTTGCCAACATTGCTCACACTGGTTTGTCTCTAGAGGAAAAACAAACAAACAAAAACAAAAAAATATGCCACCTCTCCTCAATCCCTGAGATCAGCACACGACGTCAATTCAACATGGCTGCTCACGGATTGTCATCTGAAAATGACGTATTTCCAAATTCAGACTTCCAACTTCCACATTTTATCTGTAAATAATTCTGTAAATAATTTAGCAAACTATACTCATTCTCCCCAAGGACTGTTATGTACAGATATACAATGCAAACTCAAATCCACCCACCATCTAGCTCTTCTCTATCAAAAAAAAACAGATACCAACCTCCGAGACAGATAAATCCAGCCAACCAGATCTATTCGAACTGCTGCTCCTGCTGCATCACAGGGCAGAGTAACACAGCTCCCTTGCTCCCGGCCATGAAAACTCTGTCAACTCAACAAGCTTGAATCTTGAATTTAAGCAGCATTAACCAAATCCCCAAACCTCTACGAAGCTCATAACCTCCCAGGAGCTGTCACTGGGTCCGGACCTACCGTATATATTCCTCACTCTTATTAAATTAGTTGTTTTCTAATAGTTTTTCCTTCACATGGAACGAAGTGATCTAATACTACACGACTTTGCCTTTGCCATATCTCATCCAATCCATCAAAGCTGAGATCTGATGCAAGGTTTCAAGTCGCGTTTGAAACGCCTCAGTGATTATTATTCTCTACGCCGAACAATCAGCAGCACGACATAATGACACAGAGGACAAAATTCACCACTTAGGTAAACTATTTCTGTAATTATTTTAACTATTATGTGAAAGATAGCAATGAATAGATAGAGCGGATAATCAATAATCCATAGATCAGAAATGCGTGCGCACCACGGTGACCTTGTTTTTTATGCAAAAAAGCTAAGAAAAGAAGAAAATCTTTAATGTGTTTTTTTGAGATGCTGAAACCTGGCAACCCGGGTTAATGTTGATGATAAACACACCGGCTCTAAGGAACAAAAGGACATTTAAAGGCGCTCAAATCAAGCTGCTAGACTGTACGCTGACTGACTTTATGTTGTCGACTCTGAACTGCGCATTAATCTAAAATTCACAGGATAGCAGCTTACAGCATAAGTCAGCTGTGATAGCCTCTCGACTTCATGTTGTTTGACGCTATGTTATTATTAATGTCGTCCTTCAACACGGGCCGATGCTGGCTTACTGACAGCCTGAAATAGCGTACGAGGCACCAATTCATTTCATTTTAACAATGCATGTGGCTGAGATATCATTCTAGGAATTTCTAAGTTCATTATGAGTCCTTTTTGATTCTTGCTGTACACCGAGCAGAGACGTTCATCTCACAGGAGGGGCCTGACCGTTTTCATTAGTGTTTAAATCAGTGCTGTGGCTACAAATTTGAGCATCCTTTATAATTCATAAAGCCTCCACTTCTGCTTTATGTGCTGCAAACACTACTCTTACTGCATATTCATCAGTCCCATTGTACCACGGTTACGTTAAATAAAATATTGAAAATTTCTGAGCTCAGGACGGTTTAATGCGTTTGTGATTTCTGTATCATTTCTCTAATATTCAGGTTTGTACATCGGTTTGCACTGAAAGCATCATAATAATATATTTGAACAGATTACTGCTGTTTTTTAAATACACAGTCCATCGTATGGACTTGAGTTACAGCGCCTGAGTACGTGGTTCAGTGTATCAGAACTTTTTTGAGTATGATTTGTACACATTGCATTTACAGCCTGGAAGACTGTAAGCCAATTAAAAGACAGTATGTGCAAATTTGAATTAATTTAATTTCCAGTCCATGTTTAGCATGGAGGTGGTCTGAGAGAGTGCAGACACACGAGACATCCCTGACCCAATTTATCAGCTATCTTTAGTTTCTGCGTGTAGAAACCCGTGGAGATCTCGTCATTTCACAGCTCAACATCTAACCTGCTGAACCATGTACAGCTAAGTGGTTAGCTAGCTGAGTGAGCTAGACTAGCGCTAGCTAGATCATTTGATGTTTTACAGTAGGAAAGTAAACTTAAGATGTCACTACGATGTTCAGTAGTGATAGTGTTAAATATATCTGAGTGCTCCTACAGTTTACGGGTGACGTTCAGGATAACGTGTACGTGCGTCTTTGCTAGATAGCTAGAAACATGGATGAGTTAACATGAGCTAGCTAGCTATTGAAACCCTAAGAGCATTTGGCCAGCTAGCATTACCTGGGTAATGGAGGTGGTGCTTACTTCAGCATAGCTCATGCGTTCCTCAGGTATAGAACATTTTCCAATGAATTGTGTCACCTGTAGACATTTCCACCAGACGACTTATTTACTTTCACCCGAGTCATTTTCTCGATCACTACTTTTACTTTTCAAGTGAAAGAAGTTATTACTACAGTAGCTGTAGTTTAACTCACGTCAGTATGTTCTGTACTCTTTCCACCGCCGGGATTTCCTAACCCATAATATATCTCTGTATCGTCTCGGTATGGAAATCCCAGCGTGAGCCATAAGGATGCTTTTGTTTTAATTAGGCTATCCACCGCACCATATGGGCTACACAAATGGCAGAATCCATAGTGCTGAATCAACACCCTCAACGGTGAATTCATTTTCTGCAGTGTTCCTGAATGTCCAGGTGGATTTATAAAATTCAGCATCTCTCTCTACACTGTCTTACGTACAGAAAACCAAACAATTCACTTCGAAACTAAAATGATGTTCATTTCATTCCTGTAATTATCATCAGATTTGTTTTTCGATAGGTTGCACAGAAACCACTTTGACTTAATTAATTTTCTGCTGACATTTCTCACCGTCCCTCCGTGCTACAGGTGTTGGTGTTCATTAATTAAAATCCTAATTGATTTTGAAATGTTGCGCATTTCGAAGGAGAAAGGCGGGAGTGCAGGCACTTTACTGATACTCAAGATGGAGAAGATAATTGGGTGCCATTTATGCCAAGAAAGTCTCTTAACTAAGTTGATTTTTTTTGTAGGCCATGTGACATTTATAGAAATTAAATTATTTGGCGCTGAAACGTTCGATAATTAAAGCTGTTTTGATTCTGTCTGTCTGTCTGTCTGAGTTGGATTATTTTATAATGTTTAGTCTTTTAATTATGTCGATTTGGTTTCACTTGGGAAATTATTTTCCAGTATACCAAATGGTTTGTATGTGTATGTGTGTGTGTGTGTGTGTGTGTGTGTGTGTGTGTGTGTGTGTGTGTGTTTTTCCTGGTTTGCTCCAGGATTACTCCTAGTTTAAGGACAACAGGATTTTAAAAAATATTTCTTCTGTACTTATGAAGCTATTTAAAGCTGATTTCTATACAATTTCTATTCCCACTTCACATTCAGTGGTCCCAGGATAGGCTAAGGCTTGTACGATATAAATCTTTCCCTCGTCGTGATTTACCATAAAAAAAAAACATCACAATTAATGTTTTAATCAAATATGGAAAATGCTTCAGAAATTTTACTTTGTTACTGTACCTAAGTACGGCTTTGGATGATTTATACTTTACTCAATTATTGCTGAAATTGAAGACTTTTACTCAAATACATTTCCAAGATTAAAAACATACTCATTATTCCTCTTTACATTTTCATTTTGACCTTCAAAATACTCGAAGTATTCAAAGCATGTGAGATTTTCCTTGATTTTCCATTTTATTTTTCTTAGTACGATGTTGATGTCATTTGCTGAGGTTGTTGATTCATACAGGACGAAGAAGTATGCTGCATGAACATGAAGTTCGGCAAATTAGCTAGTTTTGTAATTTAGCGAGTTCAATTAGCTAGCTAATTAAGTTTTCTAAATTAGCTAGGTAGCTAAGCGAGTTGAGTGCCTTAGCATCCATTCCATTGGGATTATTAAACATTAGTTACCCAGAAAGCCAAATTCTAGGTTTGTCTGTGTTTTCAGAAGATTTTCTTTATCACTGATTCGCTTAGCGAACTATAGCTAGTCTGTAGCTAGTCTGTAGCTAGTCTGTAGCTAGTCATGAAAGGGTCAAGCATAATGAACTGCTGCTCAGCTCTTTTCTTCACAAAGGTACAAATATAGGTATGTTTAAATATGGACACTTTTTTATTTCTTTCACTCAAGTGGATTTTTGGGTTCATACTTCTACTTTTAATTGAGTTTATTTTCATGTAACATTCACCCTCGCGCTCATTCATCTGAGTGCAACTTTTCCCAGAAGGCGTGAAGTAATGCAATGCGATGTGATCCTCAGTCGGCGTCGGTTAGTTGGTGTATCCGGGCTCTTCTAAATAAATAAATAAATAAATAAATCACATCCTTTAGATCTTTCTTCTTTTTTTTTGTCATCTTTCCCGGTGTCTCCGTATGATCCATGTAAGAATTAATATCTCTTCATAAGATGAGTACACATAGCTGCTTTCAACTTTAAAAGCTCTGACATTGCCGGCTTGCTGAATATTTATAGGCCGTGATTCGTTCATGTCTAATAACATTCGAGAGAATGCAGAAATGTAGAGCAGATTAATAGGAGTCAAGCACTGGAATTTGAACACACACACACACACAACGATTGAGAATCAGGCTTGCAGTGGATCAGTGAGATATCACCTTAGCCCTCTTAATCATTACACCCTCGTCCAGAGATCCTGCATCCTCTTTTTAGCCTGTCCGTAATAATTTATCAGTGACCCTCCATACTTGACCCCGTGTGCATGTGTTAATGGTCATTTGTCATGCCCTGCCCAGCTTGTCAGCTCACACCCTGGGAAGGTGAGTGGGCTGCACTCGTACATATGCTAAAGGGCTCTGGGATAGGAGAACAGAAACATTTGTCAAGTGTCTTTGCCCTCTGTCACAGGACATTCAGAGAAATTAATCGCTTTGTGTAAGCGTGAGTAGAAGACAGGATGTGCACTTATGCCTTTGTTCCATTTAAGCCTGCAAATGGTTCTTAGACATCAGTTCCTGAGTCAGCTTTGTTCTCAGAATAGCTTTACCAAAATGGGAAGGTTAATTTCTAACTCAACCCTAATGCACTATGCTCATAATTGCTAAGTTTCACACCCAGGCCCTGATTGTGTCCTTACTAAAGATCTACATACAACAACAACAACAACAACAACAACAACAAAACAAATCCAAGCAGAAAAGCTGAATGAAAAGCTTTTGGTTGTACTTTGATTAGACATTGTGTGCTTAGTCCATCTCCTCCAAATGCACGTTTAGGTGAAAAGGATGAATAAGTAAATAAATAATCCACTAGTCTATATACATGCTGTATACCTTCCAATGCTGAGGCAGCATTGTTGTGTTATTACATCCTGTCAAGAAAGAATGCTTGCACAGAAGTATCAGACATACGTTCGAGCAAAACTTGGTATTATTTCTAAAAGAGAGCATCCGAGCATTTGTGTGTGTGCATGTGTGTGTGCATGTTGTTGTCAGACATTGCCTCGAGGTGTATCATGCGACATGTTTGCTGAGCTATACGTCTGCAGCTTGTATAGCATGTGAGAACTTCAGATTCAGTCTGACAGCACTAACAGCCCTGCACAAACAGCAAACAGCATGTTTATTGCTTATAGGCTTCGTATCATTCACCTCACACTGGCACGATTTCGACATCGACAAAATTATTTACTCGCCCGGAGCATACACTCTCCGACTGCAGGTTGAAGGAGGTGCCATTTTGCCACTCAAACAAGAATCTTATTACCGGAGTCACTAGCTAATAGTTGCAAAAGTTCCAGGAGTGGTTAAGTCATTTTCTTTAAGGAGGTGAGAGCAGAGCCTGCGTCGTTAATATTCCGTCTGTGTGTGGCCCTCCTGATGACTGCTTGCACTTTTCTTCCATGCTCTTTCTCGCCAGAAACCCAGCACGAGGTTGCAGTAGACAAGCAGCGAGCCACGCCACTCTGTGAACTCTCTAATGCAGCACGGTGCACTCGGCTTCTGGGAATTACTGCACACAGATGAGGACTCTCACCTCAATCCTCTCCTCGTTACCTTTCAGAATGAAAATGCAGCAGATGCAGTCGGTTCAGAATTCGTTAAACAGACACACGCGAAATGTGCACAAAAGCCAGGTGACTGAAATCAAGGATTATCCACATTTACTCGCAGTGGTAGCCATTTCCTGTGTTGAAATTTTGAGACAGGTGACAATAGGTGCCATAGCTAGTCACCTCCATTACCAAAACGTAGGCTTATAGCAGGGGTGGACGTATCATAAATTTATTATCTAGCCAAACGAGAGCTCCAGTGCCCTGCCCAGTCCCATGCATCGGTTACCCGGAAACCTAAATGACTAATAACGTAGTATCGAACTTAATGTATTAATGTACAGCAAGCTAGTTAACTTGTTAATTACGCTAATAACGGGTGAATGACCAGGCAATCCCACACCCACTGTAGCCTCAGCTTCCCATTCTTGGCTGACAGGAGAGTCACCTGATGTGAGCTTCTGCTATCCTGCCTTAAACTTTGATGTGTTGAGATGCTTTTCTGTTCACCACGGTTGTAAAGAGTGGTTATTTGAGTTGCCACAGCCTTCCTGTCAGCTCTAACCAGTCTGCTATTCGCTGGATGTTTTTTGTTTTGCGCACCACTCTGTGCATTCGACGTGTGTAGATCTGGAAACAGTACCTTACAGTGTTGAAGTGCGTCACACCACCATGAACTGCATTAAATAAAATTAAAATTTTTATGTTTTTTTTTTTTATTTTTGTGGTTGTTGAACCTACTAGTCCTCCAGCAACTATGAATAAAACACTGACACAAAATCTGCTTGTCCCAGGTGACTAGGCTAGTGAAATCCCTAACCCGGATTATATATCATAATATATTTTGTTTAAGTTTATCATGAAAAAACTTATAAATTTAGAAATAATTCCCGACCATAAGCCCTGTTATAATAAAATAACAGAGGCACCTTGCAAAGCACAAAGCAGCGCAGTGCAGTCTCTTCACCCACGTTGGTTATTTTCCTTTAACACTTACACCAGCACTTAAATATACTTTATACGTCTTATTTTCTAGTCCCCCACTTGCACACACTATGGTTGCTATGGTAACCTCCATGCACTGAAGCCTTTGAACAGTTTCTTTCTCTATAATTAAAACTGAATACCAACATTAATGTTAGTTAATAACATAAAAGTTTGGGAGGAAAAAAATAAACAATAAAATCTCACCAGCAAAAATACGCACAGATGATAATATCATTGAGTAGGATGAACATTTGGTTTTTTTTTCATTGTTTTTGTCGTGTTTTGTTGTTTAGGAGTGTGAACGAAGGTGAGAGTGAAGCTTATCATTAATTAATGATGCTTATTGTCATGTACAGTAAAGATTCAATAATTCTTAGTTAGTATCAGGATCAGGGCTTTGTGATCAAGTCTCAAATACAAGGAATTAACGCCAATCAGAAATGAGCATTTTTAAGGAGGTAGAATAAAGAAAAATGTGTTAACACTTTCTATGAAGGCCAAATGTATAATGACCCATGAACACGTTCTTCTTCTTCTTCTTCTTCTTCTTTGGGCTTTTCCCTTCAGGGGTCTCCACAGTGAATCATCACTCTCCACCTAT
>CM074959.1:1708521-1718994 GCA_037577455.1 Pangasius macronema | reverse complement strand
CTGGCAGCTCCATGTCCAACATTCTCCTACCAATATACTCACTCTCCCTCCTCTGAACATGTCCAAACCATCGCTTAGCATAGCCACACAATGAAGTTAATAGTTATACAATATTATACAAATAATTCTCCCTTATTTTATCTTCAGTAAACGGTCCAGATTGCAGTGAGTACGTACCGTGTGCACGGTGGTAATACAACCGAGACAGGATGGCAGTGAATCACAGGGAATAACACACTGACACGCGCTCATTCACACCTAGGGCCACTTCCTGACATTTCTTGGAAGAAACCAGAACATCTGGAAGAAACCCGCGTGGAGAACGTGGCAAACTCCGTCCCGACAGTAACCTGGAGCTCAGGATTAAATTCATCAATTCACTGCATCAGTCCTCATGCTTTTAATGCTAATTTATCAGCGAGGTGCCAACACTTCCTGCTGGGCCAACATCCCGGTCTATACGTGAAAGAATTTACAGCTTTTATTAAAACAGTTTCATCCACCTTGTTACAACTCAACACTAAATCCTAATAGTAGCGTAGTGGTATATATTACGTGCACAGTTATCCACTTTAAGCCCCAGTGGCCTCACAGGATGATTTGTTTTAACGCCCTGCATTTATTTCAGATCTATTTCATCCGAAGCCTTGTCTTCTTCATCGGCCCTTGTCACATTCACCCCAGGAAAATGATACCCATGCATTCAAATGCCTTCATGAACATTAAATTATCGCATAAGGATCCATTTCACCTTTTGGCCACTTTAATCCAGAGACCCTGACGGACCTCACGGCTGCTGAAACCACTTGGTCAGTCATACGCATGGCGGTGTCTTAATGAGCCCAGCCACTCGCATGGTGAGGAGGAAGCATGGTGGCAGTTCCAAGAAGAAATCTCCAGAAAAAAATCAACGTTTGCTGATGAGCAGCTGACGAGACGATCTTTTTGTAGGAGTTTTTGCTAACCCTTTTGGTGATGAAGGGGTTAAATAAAAGTTTGTCGAGACCTTTCTTTAAAGCTTTTGCACTCGGTTCGTCCTAATCTTAAAGAGAGGAAACGTTTTGTTGCCGGCGGCAAAGACTTTTCGTTGATATACGGATGCCACACTTGCCCCTGGCAATGACAGGCATGATCTCCATGAGCAAAACAGTCCCTCGCCAAAACAAAGGTGCCTCTCTCCAAACGTCAAGCATGAATTTAATTTAAACACTGCTCATTCACACACACACACACACACACACACACACACACACACACACACACACACACACACCTTTCTCTTCTGCTTAGCATTTTCATTATTTTAACAGCAAACTGCATTTTTTTCCCCTGATCACTCCAACAGGCTTGAAGTGGAAGTGAAGTGATGGTCTGGAGGTGATTCAGCTAGGACGCTCTTTACTGGATGTAATTTTCTTTCCTGGAAAACTGCAGATAGAGCGAGTGCGTGCCGCCTCTCACGGCTGGTCTATTTGAGCATTTTTGCTACTGACCTGTTTCAGTCACATGGCCTTTTTTCTCATAGCCACCATATTTGTGATCTTATTTTGTGGCTACAGGCAAAAAAAAAAAAGGTGGAGAATTCCAAAACATCAGAGAAGCGAAACCCAGAAATGACCAATCAAATATCTTTATTTTTCGACGGATGTTGTCGATTTTTAAAACAGATATGCTGTAAAAGCACACTATACCATCATTTTGCAAAAAATGTTTATGTATCAGGCAGTCATAGATGGTTTGAAAGGAATAGAAGCTTGAATAGAAAAAAAGAAAAAAGGAGAAGAGGACATTTTGTCAGTTTGTTGCTTCTGCTTGTTGATGTAATAGAAATGGAAAAAGTTAGCGGCTAATTAGCTAGCTAGCTAGCATCTAGAATTCTATTTATTTTGCATGTATATAGCTAGTATTTAGAGTTAGCTAGTATCTAGATGTAGCTAGTATTGTTTTCCTGTTAATTTTTTTAAAAGTATTGTTTATTAAACTGTTTTTCCCTCATTCAAGAAAAAGATGTATTAATTCTCTTTCTTTTGCCTATAAATAGCTAGTATCTATATTTAGATTTAGTATAAAGAGTTAGTATCTAGATCTACTGTAGCAAGTACCTAGAATTAGCTAGTATCTAAAGCTAGCTAGTGTCTACAGTTAGCTAGTTTTTAGAACTAGCTAGTATCTAGAGTTAGCTATTATCTCTAGCTGTTTATTTAGCAATATCCTGTTCAGTTGTTTTTATTTTATTGCTTATTAAACTGTTTTCCCTCAACCCAGATAATGAAGTATAGATAGTGTTAGCTAGTATCTAGAGTTAGCTAGTATCTCTAGCTGTTTATTTAGCAATATCCTGTTCAGTTGTTTTTATTTTATTGTTTATTAAGCTGTTTTTCCCTCATCCAAGGTAATGAAGTATAGATAGCATTAGCTAGTATCTAGAGTTAGCTAGTATCCAGAGCTAGCTAGTGTCCAGAGCTAGCTAGTATTCAGAGCTAGCTAGCGTCCAGGGCTAGCTAGTATCTAGAGTTAGCTAGTATCTCTAGCTGTTTATTTAGCAAGATCCTGTTCAGTTGTTTTTATTTTATTGTTTATTATGCTGTTTTCCCCTCATCCAAGACAATGAAGTATAGCTAGCATTAGCTAGTATCTAGAGTTAGCTAGTATCCAGAGCTAGCTAGTGTCCAGAGCTAGCTAGTATTCAGAGCTAGCTAGCGTCCAGGGCTAGCTAGTATCTAGAGTTAGCTAGTATCTCTAGCTGTTTATTTAGCAATATACTGTTCAGTTGTTTTTATTTTGTTTATTAAACTGTTTTTCCCTCATTCAAGATAATGAAGTATAGATAGCAGTAGCTAGTATCTAGAGTTAGCTAGTATCCAGAGATAGCTAGTATCTAGAGCTAGCTAGTGTCCAGAGCTAGCTAGTATCTAGAGTTAGCTAGTATCTCTAGCTGTTTATTTAGCAATATCCTGTTCAGTTGTTTTTATTTTATTGTTTATTAAACTGTTTTTCCCTCATCCAAGATAATGAAGTATAGCTAGCATTAGCTAGAATCTAGAGTTAGCTAGTGTCCTTAGCTGTTTATTTTTCATATGAAATTATATGATTGGTGCAAGTAAGCTGTGACTTGACAAAAACGGTTTCTAAAAATATTGACATAGCTCTAATGCTGTTAGGTTTTAATACAATAATTAAAACGTAAGAAAAAGTCTGCTCTATGATAAAACTCTGGACATACAAACGAACAGCAGGTTTCTATCATTTTTATTTCTCTTGTGTGTTACAGGTGTTGATACGATCACATCAGAGTATCATGGACTTATTTACAGAAAACTACAGAAAACCGTGATGTTGTGGCATTGACGAATATAAAGTGTGGGGCTTTGTAGCAGGTGTAGCTGTCATTATAATGTAAGATTTAATCCTGCAGCATTGTGGACTTTCCTTTTTTATTTCTTCAAACAGAGTCCCAGGAAAGATGCAAAAGTAGATGATGTAAACCACAGCAATTCAATTTAAAAAACAGAAAGATTTAAGCACTAGTTAAATTGAAATGCTTCGGTACGTGAAACCACTCGATGCAGACGAGTGCAAATGTTTCAGAAAAGCTTTTTTTTTTTATAACTGAACAAGCAAGGTTTCTTTTTTGTTTTGCACTCTCATCATTTTTATCCCCAGAACTTTTCCAGGCTGTCCTTGTCCTCTTTTTATTATTCCTACAGTGAAACTGTAGTCTTCTCTAGTTGCCGATGCTGCCGCCTAGGGTACATGCAAATATGCCCTGACATCACTGCTTAATTTGTAAAACATGAAGTATGGGAGCACAAAGTGAGTGAAAACGTCCTGGAACATATAATGTAGACACAACATTAATAGTGCTCCAAGTGTAATTGGAGTACAGTAGTGTCGAGGTTTGTATAGACCTATGGCTAGTCGCGTTAGCATGATGATGGCGGCGCAACGAGGGATGGCGAGCGGACTGGAGGAGACGACTGCACATGTCAGATGTGTTCAGCTTCACGATATACGTCAACCTCACACCGAACATCTTGCTAGCACACTATGCCCTTTAAACAACATATTAATATCAATATCAATATCAATGACCTTCTTAGCACAAATAATTATCCAAATTATTGGCGTCTTGTTCTGCTTCATGCTTTTGCTTCCTTCTTTCAGTAATGACAACAAAGTCAGCTGCCCCTTTTTTTTTTTTTTTTGTCGTATCCACGAAGTGTGACTACATCACGCGTATGCTATGATTACTTCTCCCCAATTGGTCATGAGCTGATTGTATTTATAGAAAGGAGATGACACATGAAGAATAATCGTTCGAAAAATAAACAAGGCCTCAGTCTTCTGCCCAGGAGTACTCCACGTACCTGCACTCCACTTTCCGACGCTGTGAAGGCCACGCGGCTCCGTGACGGTCATAAAGCACCAGACACCACTTAGATATTCATCAGAGGCCACGAGCACAGGCAAGATGAAACACCATAATTTGAGCTGCTCATCTGTTTGAAGTGAAAACAAAAGA
Source organism: Pangasius macronema (assembly GCA_037577455.1). Lineage (NCBI taxonomy): Eukaryota > Metazoa > Chordata > Actinopteri > Siluriformes > Pangasiidae > Pangasius > Pangasius macronema. The sequence continues at coordinate 1,714,472 of CM074959.1, read as the reverse complement.
GTCTCTCAGAGCTCAGTGACACAAGATTGTTTCTCTTGTCATAACCAAGCAGACACTATTCCACTGAGACCTCAGCAAGGCTTCGGGAGGAATAAATAAATAAGAAGTGATCAGATTGCTTAGCTCGAGTTAAATGGACTGTGGTGGACAGACACTGAAAATACAGACGCTAGTTTGTTAGCAGTGCGTCCACTTGGGGAAGTTGTGGAAACGCTGGCTTTCTTTCCATTTATAGGTATAATCATAAACAAAACACAAACGGAAGTAACATAAAAGTATTAAACACTCTATAATCAAATGTTACTCAACCACCTATCACACATACGATGTCTAGTATGTCCTATTATAAGATTACAATAGACCAAATATAAGATTATTAAACCTATCTCATGCCATTTGCACTCATTTCAAGCTTGAAATAGTCTTGCTCTATTGGCAGATAATTATTTTTTTATTTATTTTAAGCATTTATTTCTAAAAAGAAGCAAAATGATCTGCCAATGAAATGAGAAAACTACAAGCTTGAAATGAGTAAAATGTCCAGAAATAGGTTTAATGATCTTACATCTGGTTATTGTTATTGTTATTGTTATTGTTATTGTAATCTAACTAGATAAATTTGACTATATTCAAGATATTTTCACTTGCTAAGAGGAACCTTTTTGCAGTGTAGTACATTCTCAGAAGAATTAAAGTTTGTAAAATTACATACAGTTGACCAGAATAAAGGCGAGAATAACACATAGTGCATAAAAAAACAGGGGGAATCTGTTCACTAAACAGGAACCATTTCTCCTAATTTCCTTCCTTTTGAAATCTCAATAACACATGGCTTAGTTTAAAATCTATGAAATAATTAACATTTTTTAAACTGCATACATTTCAAATTCCATTGAAATACTAATTACCTCTTTTGAGTGACCAAAGATTTAAAAAATGTCGCTATTTGACAGATGTTAAGTCAATGTTGTGTCAATTCTATCACCTTTCTAGATGTTGTGCGATCGTGGTGCAGTGTGAGATCGTGGTGCAGTGTGCGATCGTGGTGCAGTGTGTGATCGTGGTGCAGTGTGCGATCATGGTGCTGTGTGCTCACTTCCCCATTCAGCTCCATAGAGTTATTATTGCACCTTGTGTTTATAAATGTGAACTGTAACAAGCGCTAATGAATAGAGGCTCATTGGGGCAGGAATCACGCTGCCCCATTCTCGTTGTATGAACATTTTTCTCAGTGGAGGAGGAGCAGCGGACAGGACAGTTAAGGACAGACTTGCCAGGGTCACATTTTTATGTTAAATTGCATTAGTTTTAAAATACTCACAAGCAACCAAGAGTTTCTTTTATAGTAAATTATATCTAATAGATTTCTGCAAACAAACGCAAAGTGTAAGCGCACAGTGACAGTGTGTCTGTGATGTACAGAATAATTTCTATTGTAAGATATATAGCAAAGATTGGAGGAGGGATAATGGAGAGGATAAATGTCTGTACGTCAGAAATGCGTGCGCACCACGGTGACCTTGCTTCTCGCACAGTGATTTTTGAGATGGAGTTGAGCTGGAATTTTTGCTGAAATCTGGCAACCCTGGTTAATCCTGGCCAGAATGAGCTGCTAGACTGTTCGCTGGATGATTTTATAATGTTGACTCTCAACTGCTTATTATAGAGTTACTCTAAATTCACTAGATAGTAGCCTATAGCATAAGTCAAGTGTGATAGCATCTCGACTTCATTTTGCTTGAGGCCATGTCATTATTGATGTCATCCTGCAACACCAAAATCTATAATGACTGTGGCAGACTTAACTGCCTGATTTAATTTAATTTAATATTAAATTTGCTGATTGTCATACCCAATGTTTCTGTGTTCTGTGTTCTGTCCACAGCCGGCGAGATCATGGTCATACTGGCGAATTTTAACATCCCTCGCTCATCAGGACATAAATGTGTCCCAACATGGCGGACTCACTCAAAGATGTAATGACAAGCGCAGAGTGGAATAGGCTGTAAAGTTGATTTCTTGCTCAGTCTGTGACCTCTGCACAGCTATGCATAAATACCGAGGGTTTGGGGGTGACCGAGATTCAGTTAATCACACTTTAACAGCAGCTTCGCAGCTATCACTTGGGAAAATAAGAAGGAAAAAAAAACAGCAGATGACAACCTTGGGCTTCGAGATTGCCAGGGTGTAAATCCTGCAGGGTGATCATGGAGGTACTCACAAACACAGCTCAGTCACTTCCTGTTCCATCACCTCAAGACATAAGAACAGGGGTCGGGGGAAACAAACGCGTCTGTTTGTCCTGAGATTTTTTCAATAGTATCAGTATAACAACCTGTCAAGAAAGAATCTCTAACGTTACTGCAAACAAACAGTCGTCCTATTCTTTAAATTTCTCTCTGTGTACAGAAATACAGAATAAATATGCAACACAGGCAGCTGCGGACAATCGATATTCACATTCTGTTTACGCACTCACAAAAGAGAGCGGACATGAGGACTCGCTGTGGCGAGCCGGAGGAGAAAGAAATGTTTTACACATCCGTAATAAGAGTTATAGAAAAAGTTAAGTGCCAGGTAGAAGCTTATAAAGCCGAGCACTATTTCAGTTTATTCAACAGAAAGGTTCTGCCTGTGATTGGCCACTGTTCAAAAATCCACTTTCTAATAGACTCTGAATTTTGATTAGACTATATAAATATAAATCGTTATATTTTAAGTGTAGGCATTGATTTTAAAGGCTTTGTTTGTATTTAAGATTATTGCCATACCAGCTTTAATAACCATTCAATAAAATTCAGCTTATAAAAGAATCAAACATTTCTGTGCAACATGAAGTGAAGTGAAGTGAAGTGAAGTGAAGTGGCTTTGTGGCCAAGTGTGGTGACCCATGCTTGGAATTTGTGCTCTGCATTTAACCCATCCAAGTGCACACACACACACAGTAGTGAACACACACACACACCCGTGAACNCCTACAATCCCTGCCGGACCCGAGACTCGAACCCACCACCTTCAGGTTCACCTTCAGGTTACAAGTCCGACTCTCACGACTGCCCCCATGCCGCCAAGCCAACATGACAACTCTATAAAAGATTCTTTAAATTTACTTGTGCTAAAAAAGTTTTCCTGCATCCATCTTACAAAACAAGTCTTTCAAAGTTTGTCCTGATAAAAGGCATTGTCTCATGACATTATAAATAGGGCAGACCAGAAAAATATGTTTTACAGTCGAGGGAGTGCTACAATATCGACATTTCTCTGTGGTTCTTCACCCTTCGCTAAATATCCGTGGGTCAGTCTGGTGTGGTCTGTATGGCACATTGTGTACACCACGTGATCATGTCTAGATTTGAAAGGGTAGATGTATATCTTTCCAACTGTGGGGGCGATTTTAGAGGCAACGATTGAAATGAAATCGAGGCAACAATAATACAACAAACAAAAAAAAAGGACAGACAACTGGCATGCAAATGGTAATGAATGTTTTTAAGCCGATGTGTAAGCAGGTTAGCAACATCCTCATCACTCGTTAATTAACAGTAGGCCTTCAGATTCTGAACAAAGTGGATGGCTTGTCGATCAGAGGTTACTAAATCGTATCGTAGCAGATTCAGTGGAATTGCCAAATATTGGATCATCATCTTAAGAATCTCAATCGTATCGTAGCAGATTCAGTGTCGTCCAATATCCAGTCATCACATCGTTTCGTATCATGTGGAAACCTGGTGTTTACTTCCTTAGCTGGAAATGTTGATTACACGACGTTACTTCAAAACTTCAAGTTCGCGGAGGATTCTTAGACTGACTGTTTATTCGTAAGGTTACGGTGTTTAAGGTGACTCACTGTAGCCCAAATGATGCTACAAAATCTGTCAGTTCCTATCCACCTGTCCAGACCTGCCAACTAGGAAAAGAGGAATTCCGCATAGTAGAATAAAAACACAGTACACTTTCAGTATAGTCTTTTGACGAATCACTGGTCTGAGGTTAAAACTGAAGTGTGTGTGGATTTAATGATAACCACCAGGCGCTTGGGGTAAAGAAATGAAGCTGCTGCTCGTTTGTTTTGGTTAAGATGTAGACACGTGAAGTCTGTGAAGTCATATTCGTAATATTCGGCCTATTTAATCTTTTTATTTTTGTTCAAAAACCGTAGCATTTTTGTGCAAGTTCTCTTTAACACACACCCTGAAATTACATATTATTATAAAATCCTGACACATTATCAAAAGCATTTTGATAACATAATATTCTGGTGTTCAGTAAAAAAAAAAAAACGTATTATGATGTTTAATTTAACTATTATTAATAATATTCACAATGTAGTCTGATGACAGTAAGATCTGGTTGCTTAGCAACATAACAGACAAAGATTAAAGCATTAATTGGGCAGAACGATGGCTTAATGGTTTTACTGGTTCAAAATAATTGATAAATGATTAGCATTGTGATGTGGCTGCAGGTCTACGTATATCGAAGATCCGATTTTAGAGCCGAGACTGTTTTAAGATTTTTTTTTTTAAATAATGTATATTGCACATATTTTTGGATATTCACTCAACCAGCCGAGTGCATCGGAAACACCTCGTATTGTTGGCGTTGACGTTCCTGTATTTGTGCTCTTAGCGTCGGAGCTGCCGAGTCGCACCAGTATTTGGACAGGTGACTGGAACTGGCAGATGACGCGACTGGCCACAGCTGGGGCTTCTGGGAATAATGACAGACTAGACTGGCCCTGGCTGGAACGGCTCTGTCGGCTTTCCCCACTCACCAGTGACGGACTCTCCAGGGATGACAGAGTTTCAAGCTGATTAATTTGACTGGCAGAGAAAAGGGAAGAAGGTGGATTAAAAAGACGCGTGACATTGTCCCTTTATTACCAGAGCGTCACGCTGGCAGCAGCCGTAAGCAAATAAGACAAAGCTCTCTGGGAGGGGTGCCACTGAAAAAACATCGCAGTGGTGTGCCTTAGAACAGCCAGGGAGGAATTTTTCAGCTTTGTCACCAGGCGTATTTAACTAATGGGGATCCTAGTGGGGTGGCACGGCTACTAAAGGTAGTGTAACTAATGATTTAAGGTTTTGTTCATGTATCACGTTCATTACTGGCTTAACCAGGCTGAGCTGAAGAAAGTGATTCAGTGCTTCTGTACATATGACAAAAACAAATCTGTGATTTTTATACCACACGTGATTAATTAGTTAAATTTTTAGAATGGATTAAATGGACTAAATTCACTCATGTACAGTACGGTGTGAAAGGCTTAAGCAGCGCTGTTCTTTCACAGTAAAGAAAGCGACTTGTTACATAATAGACATTAGAAAAACAAAAACACGATGAAGGCTGTCGGGTTTTTTACCTGAAAAAAGTGCGACAGTCAAAGTCTCCAGAAGAACTGAGTCGGGGTCTGCGAGACGCGTCGACTTATACAAACGCAAATCAACACGTCGAGCAGAACAGGCCATGAAGTCGCTGTGGTTGTTGAATTATTAACACGTGCATTAATAAGTCAAATGTGTCATAGTGGCGACTCAGTGGTTAAGGCTTGGGGCTACTAATCAGAAAGCTGTGGGATCAAATCCTGCCACTGCCAACCTGCTTCTGTTGGGACCTTGAGCAAGTTTCTCAAATTTCATCTGGTCAAAATATTAAAAATTTAAATATTTGAGAAGTAAGCCATATTCGCAATAGAATTATTTATCACGATTAGCTTTATCTCAGTTGTTAAAGCTGTATTACATGAAGCAAAGAAGTAACATTTAAAACTTAAAAGTAACGAACAATATAGGTTTAATTTATTTGTTTTATTGTTTTACTAAATTACTGAGTACATGTGTGTGAATGAAAGGGAGGGAAGTGGAACAGTAAGACTACAGGGTGAAGAGGTGAAGAAGGTTCAGGAGTTTAAGTACTTGGGGTCAACAGTCCAGAGTAATGGAGAGTGTGGG
>CM074959.1:1668050-1684889 GCA_037577455.1 Pangasius macronema | reverse complement strand
TTCCTCAGTGCCGCTGTCTCTAAACCATACAGCATGGCCGCTCTCACCACTGTCTCCTACACCTTCCCCTTGATTCTCGCTAAATAATTCAGAGTACTGACGATTCGCATGTTTAAATTTGGCAACGTTTTACGCCGGATGCTAGGGTTAGGGTTATAACACAGTGCTGCTCTTCAGAAATGAGAGAAACCCGTTCGAACTGGTCTTCTGAAATGAGGAACCAGTTGACGAGAGGAACCAGTTGATGTGGTTCAGGCACCTCATAAAGACGCCTTCTGCTTAGTTCCTGCTAGGGTTAGGGCTTATCCAGGAATGTCCCACTGGATGGAGACCCTGAAGCAGGCTCAGGACCTGCTGGACAGACTGCATTCCACACTTGTCTTGGGATCATCTAGGGATGTCCTAGAAGGAGCTGGAATTTGTGGTCAGGAATAAGGAAGTCTGGACTGACCCTCACAGCCCTAACCAGGAGAATCAGACTTTAAAAGGTTATAAATGAATGAATGAATGAATGAATGAATGAATGAAGATGGATTCCCAGACAAATCATATCCTTAAGCAAAGTACTTTGCTGTAATATGAAAAAGATGGTCTCGGTAGTGTGTGATACTCAGAGTGATATCCTGAATAAATGACTCTGCTGTCATTGGTACATAACAGTTTACATAAATCCCATATGCTCGTGTGTCAAAATATTCTTTTATTGTTATGATCTCAGTGAAGAATCATCATTTTATTTTGCTGCTCGGCTGCAAGTAATCACACAAATCTTTTCACCAATCATCCCCATCTCTCCTGCAAAGCTGTAATGATCTATTACTCGCAGGAATAATTCCAGGAATTATTCCTCATATTCAGCTATAAATAAAATACTTTTTGCATATTGTACTTTCCAAACAGAAATACATATACATGAGTGTGAGCATTTCCAAATACACATTTCATCATTGCTTTATACAGGAGGACACTCTCCATAAGCATGGATTCACAATATTTAAGTAATTGTACATCATCATTGCTATATTTAAGTATTATTTATTATCTTGAAAGTCTCTTCTACTCCAATTCAGAGGATGACTGTATGCTATATATCAACTGAATGAGCTCAGTTTAGCATCAACCAAATTCTTCAATGCAAAAAAAAATATCAAGTGACAATTCATGACAATTCATCATCTGCTCTGATCTTCTGCACGGTGTAGTTAGTGCTACCGCTATCCCTGTGCATCTGAAGACAGATAATCCACCGAACCGCAGTCTGGAAGTTGAGGATTAGCGTCCCTGGCCCTACCTCAGTAAAATCTTTCGGTACGCTGGAGTAAACAAAGACTCGTATAAAATCAGAGCTGAGGAAATGGGAGGGATCTTCCGTGCTTGAGGCAGATTTTAGTACGACTCCATGTAAAACGATTAAACGATTATTCTGTTAACTAACTAGTTTGTTTTCTTTGCTAATTCCACGTTAGACTAGCGTTGATTCCAGGAGCTAATATAACATGGCTGCGCAGGAAATTCTGGCTAATGTTAAATGTCGGATATGTACAGCATATATTACTCCTGATTAATTCGTTAGTAGGTAGAGCTAGTCATGTATATGCGCAGCTTCTAACAGTTTTAAAATCTAGTTTGAGTAGCAATGTTTCTGACCACTTTTAACTGAGTAAACATTTTGACACATTATCGATATTTTCACTTAACTATAATTTCTCAGCACTCTGTCCACCCCAGCAAGTATTTAATATTTAATGTTGCTGATCATGGATGAAACCGAGCAACTGAGATCATTACAACCTCATAACTGTATATACGTATATATATATGATTTATGCATGATTTTTCAGCATATTGAAGCACTGTTGAGTAGCCAGTGCTTGTGCAGCTTAAGAGTAACTCAGAAACAAAACTGTTTGATGCATTATGCATACATGACACAATATGAAGTAATCATATATATAGTATAATATAATATAGTAGGGATGTAACTTTTGTTTCTCTCTAACTTTTGCTTAAATCAAACCCAGCTCATGGCATCGTGACAGCAACAGACTGTCTGAAGATATGTTTAAAGTGAGAGATTACGGACTTAAGAGAGATAAAAACTAACTACCAGATCACTGTAAAGTTCTACCTTGCACACCTTTCCTTAATCTTTGTATTTGCATCTCAATATTCCATGATTCAGCAATTACAAATTCCCGAGAGGAGCACGGAATTTTTCTGATGAACTATTTTTTAAAAAATAACAATCCTTGCGATCATGCTACAAACATACCGTCCCTTAAACCCCCTGCCTCAGCGTTATCCAGTGAAGACTTATCCATAACAACATTATACTCATAACAACTATGTTAACAATGTCTGCTGTTTTAATGAATTAAAAATAAAGACATTGTCAGAAAAAAAAAAACGTCAGGAAAATTATGAGCCCGTTTATTTATTCTGACATGTAATTATTGTGAGTGTATCTGTCCACCAGGCTGCGTTTGGTCTGCTCATTTACTGCATTATAGACAGCTTGTTTTTTTAAATTTATTTTTATCTGAAAAAAAAATTACTTACTAAATCAGGTAAAGAGTCCGAAACTAGTTATACACCATGCAAAAATATTCTGTAAGAGAATATCTCCACTTCAAGGCTAGTGGCGTCTGAGCACAGAGAACACGCCGAGTCACGAGTCTTCTTTATTCTTTCAATTACACATCTCTTTCTCCAACACTACGACACTGACAGTGGGAACACTTCCATTTCACCCACGCTAATTGGCCTGTCTATCTGGTACACTTACCATTTAGGCGCTTTTAAATGTAAATATATAATTACTGACCGTAGTCCATGTTTCTACACTAACTATAAATGAAATGTTGTACTCCTGTCAGTCGAGAACAGGACTTTAAGGCTTCAGTGAGCACGGACTGACCTAAAGCTAAAAAGGTGAAGATCGAAAAAAAAAAAAAATACAGGTGACATTTTTCCGATATTAAACTGCCCAGTTTTGAGCATCAGATTCCTGTCCTTGGCTGACAGGAGTGCAACCCCATGTGGCTTTCTGCTGTTGTAGCTGATCCACTTGTCTATGGTTTGACTTGTTGAGATGCTTTTCTGCTCACCACGGATGTAAAGAGTGGTTATTTGTCTTGTAACCGTAGCCTTCCTGTGAGCTCGACCCTGTGTTTATTCTCCTCTGTGTTTTATCTCTCTCATCAACATGTTTTTTTTTTTTTTTCCAGAGACTGTTGTGTGTGAAAACCCCAGGAGATCAGCAAGTCTCTTAAATCACCAACATAAATCGAAACTCTTGCCTTGTATCTGCATGATTTTATACGTTACATGATAGTCTGATTATTTAATTGTATGATGAATGATACAGTGGATGGTGATAGATTTCTTCGGCGTTTATGCTCCACTAACACATACATAAACAGCAGAACGGGTGCGAGCGTGCTTTTATGGTGCATCTCACAGGTGGTGTGGATTTAAACACAGATTAAAATAGAAGCGCAGCTAAAAGGCGCTTAATAAAAGCTTTCAGTGTCGAATGGCTTATGGGCCACAGCTGAGTAATACGTTCAGATGAAATGATGAACCCTGTTGTACTCCGTTAGTATTTAAGTGACGTCGCCTGTGTATGTTGGAGAGAGGTGGTATAAATAGTGAACATCCACAAGAGCAGGTTGTAAGTAATGCGACACTGCACTCGAGTCAGGAAAACAGTATATCATCCCTATTTTAATTTATTTTATCCCATCTGTGCTAAGAGCATGTCTTGAGAGGCAGTAAAAAAAAAAGAAGCGTTAATCGGAAACTTACGCTAGTCTTGGCATGAATATACAGCCTTTCAGTTTCTTCCCCTTCGTTTAATTTGTTACCCATCTGTAATTACTTGTGCGCATGTTTCCTGCCAGATAAGTGGAGCTCTTGACCTTTAACTTTCATTCCTTTTTTTGGCAGCACTTTCAGGATGCTTTGTGCCCAGGTCAGATTTGCAGTCAGATTGTACTTACACTTGATAGAAATAGCAAACTGCCCATAAGCACATTATTGATGTGTGGGAGTACAAAAAAAAAGGAGGTGTGCAATTTGTAAAAGGCCAGTTTTGATTTATTTAAAGAGTGAAACGTGAAGAGATCATAGGGAGTTTTCCCTACTAGTAACAATAAATAAGTAGAAATCGTAAGTAGTGACAAAACTACACGGGAATAGGGCTGTGGCGAATCCAGAGCCTGTTCTTTAGGGGTGTCAATAATTATGACACGTATATATTTTTAAGAGAAACCTAACTAACTTAATGGAATCGTTGTCACTCTTTCATATGATTCGTATGAGCGCTCTTTATCCACGAATAGCCTGAAATCGTATTTCTCCCTTGCCTAGTTTATTCAGCAGCGCCGTGACTGCAGATGGCAGCTGAGTTTTGTTCATAGGAGGCTTTGACACTGTGGATACGACTAAGAAATGGCAGGTGAGATCTGAGAGAGAAAAGTGGCCTGGAACAATGCGTCAAGAGAAATCTGTAACTGAATGTGACATTGGAAAAAAATGGAAAAATCGTCAAAGGGGAAAAGGGATCGTGGCAAGACGGTGCGGACTCCTGGAGCAAGTCTGTAGTCAGGTGAATATCAAGAAACGATCCAGTCGTGATTTGCGTTGTGTCGTAAGATGGAGTCTGGCTCATTGTGGTACCATTTGGCGAAATCCCAAGGGTTGAACATGAACACTTGGACAATGGTAGAAAGGTTTAACCCTGAAGGCAGTTTTACTTGTTACTGTAGATATGTGAGATGTAGAGAGAGAGAGAGAGAGAGAGGGTGACGAGAGCAGCCACTGGCATACAGAGGTATTGTGAGGTCAGGAAAGTACTCGACAGGTCCGTGAACATACTGGCTTGCTTTCTTGGCTGCAGACTGGCTTCAGAACCGTGCTGGAGGGCATGCTTCTTTGAGAGAGTGTGCTGGCAAGAGAAAGAGATGACAGGACGAGAGACAGAGGCGTTTGCAGATGCACAGCTACACGTTCTGGATCTTCGGGAAGGCTCAAGGCGACAATCAGCCTCCAGCTATAGCTGATCGAGGCTGGCTCCGCCCCTAATTGCACATGCATTTGGTGTTGCTGAGCGCGGTGTTGGTGGCATCATTATTCGTGGTGCTGCCATTGCAGGAATCCCATTGGGTTGAGGCACCAAGCATCCCAACCATCATTAGAAGTATTTTTTACATTTTTTACCAAAACTACCGCAATGCCTTTGATTCCCAATTAAAAATCAGAAGGTGTGGATTAATTTTCTATAACAGCACAGCTCTGACTCTAATGTGAATTGTTCATAAGGTTTATTTTAGTTCTAATACGTAATTGTTTCTATAGTGACAGCTCATTCACAGGGACTTGCATGGAGGAGGCTTCGCTTAATCTAAGGCTTAAACTACACTGATTTAAAAATGTGTTCATTGATGTAGTGAAGTTTTCTTTTATGAGATTTATGAAATATTAATGGAAGGAGTCTCCAGTGTCAGCATACTTTGGACGCTGGTCTTTTGTGCTTCAAAAGAGAGAAGAAAAGAGAGGGTGGTGAGCAAACTACAAGCAGTAGTTTATAAGTGAAATAATCCACTTTGTGATGGGTCGTATCGCACCACCCTGGCATGGATTTTTTGTCTTATAAACCAGCTTGGTTTGTCTTGCGTCATTCATTACTAAGGTGTTTCAAAACCTTCTTAACACAGCTCCATTTATCTCCGTCTAAAAAATTTGACAATTGCCTCCCTGAGTTTGGGACGGTACGGCAAGACTCGACGTTAGTTCTGTTCATTAACCCCAACTAGTATCAGTTCAGAGTATTTTCAGTCACAGACATGGGTGTTGCTGATGGCCCTCAACACTCCCTCTCTCTCATTAATTTATTTAATCTTCAACCTTGCTGGGTCCTTCTCTTCTCCGAGGCTTACTCACTCCTCCACTGTTGTTTATCCAATGCATTCCCAGGCATTTTCTATCCAATTATTTTTGGTGACACAGTGCCTCCTCCCTCCATCTCTCCATCCCAAGCTGTCCTTGAGTAGTTGGCTAATTAGTTTCTCAGCAATTATCTGCCTGACTGCTCTGCCTCTGTGTTATCTTTGCATATTGTCATACAAAACCCAATAAGGGGAGAAAAAAACGACACCTTTGATTATGCATTCCGCCCTCATTTGGCTCCTCTTATCCTAAGCAGTCAGGCCAAAACAAAATGGCCGCCTAGCTTCAGAATGAAGAGGCATTTGAAGTAAACAACACAAGACAGCCTGCTAGTTCCACATCTTTGAAGATACTTATTAATGGATGATACGTTTGGCCATTAGCTTGTCCTTTACTGCTTGGAAGGAGGTCACCATCTGTGGCTATGGTGAGACCAATGCAGCCACCTAACTTATTTATTACTTTATCTCTTTAGCTAACATTCTGCTGAATTCATGACACTTTATTGTGCGCACAACATGCCTTGAAGACAGACTTCAGCCAAGACACATTTATTTATAAATTCCACCCAGTATCGGTCTGAACACTGTGAACTAAAATGTTATCTGCTGCACTTGAGTAACCGTTCTTTTACAGCACTTACAGTAGATTGCAAACATTCTCCAAGTTCACTGTCTTCACAGAAAAAAATACACTTGCCTTAGGCGAGGCCTACTATGGAAGCAGTCCATCTGGAAAGACATTCACACTTGCAGCAAGGGCATTCATTTGAGAACAGATGCCTATTTCCATAATAACCAAGTTTTCAGTTGTCAGGGTGAAACTTGTAATTGGAACCATTTTATATTATTTGATAAAGTGTGAGTTGCATATCTCTTTAATGTAAAAGTCTCTCTTTAATAAAATGTATGATCCTTTATAGGCACCGAAAGGTACTACGGGTGTAAACAGTGTGTTTATTTACTAATAAATAGATGGTTTGCACTATATGGCCAAAAGCATGGACACCTGATCATTGAACAGTTATTCCCCCGTTGCAGTTATAACGAGCTCCACTCTTCTGGGAAGGCTTTTCTTTAGATGAAAGCATGGTTTTATGTCTATTCGGCCACAAGAACATTAGCGAGGTCAGGCACTGATGTTTTGCATGGAGGCCTGGCACTAAATTGGTGTTCCAGTTCATCCCAAAGGTGTTCAGTGGGGTTGAGTAAGTTCAGGGCTCTGTGAAGGACACCCAAGTTCTTCCNACACACCATGTCTTCATGGAGCTCGCTTTGTGCACAGGGGCATCGTCATGCTGGAACAGGTTTGGGCCTCTTAGCTCAAGTGAAGGGAAACTGTAACGCTACAGGACAGAAAGACATTCTAGACACTTTTTGAGTAGTGCTGTATGCACAACAAAAACATAGTTTGCATTACATGATGTCATTGTTATGGTATCATCTGACATGTACTCTGATGTTTCGCTGCTCATTCTGAAGGAGCACTTCCAAGGCTGACACCATTGTTTCTCTCTATCAGGAACGACTGGGATACTTCCTTTCCGATTAGAGAAGCAACCTTGCCCCTTCAGGAGGAGGAGGAGGAAGAGGAGGAGTTTAAGTATCCTGGGATCTTATTCATGTGCGTAATAGTGACAGCTCAGGTCAGCGGAAGCAGTGTGATAGTCATGGTACCAATCTGGAGTTTGGACAAAACTCTGTTCCCCAGTCATGACACATCCCTACTTTCACCTTAGTCACAAGCTAGAGGTAGTGACTGAAAAACAGTCACAAGTTGCTCTGTCTGTGATAGGGTGAGGAGCTCTGCAATCTGGATGGGCCTCAGAGCTGAGCTGCTACTTCTCCAAATTGAGAGGAACCTGCCGAGATCATTTGGATGCCCCATGGTCAGCTATCGGTAGAGCTGCATCACGCTGGATGGAGTCCCTGGGGAAGACTCAGGATGTGCTGGAGAGATCATATCTCATGTTTGGCCTGGGAATGTCCCCTGGGAGGAGCTGGAATCTGTGGCTGAGGATCGAGAAGTCTAGACTATATCTTGTCTTGTTTTTTTCACTAGGACAAGTAGAATTAATATGAATGACAATAAAATTTCTATGCAAATGTTGCTAAGCTAGTATTAAGAATTCTTAGAAAACATCCAGGAAATCATATTTGCTTAACAGAGTGTGCCTAAGACTTATTTATTCACAGTACAGTACGTCTGGAGTAGTTTTAGGTAATAACAATTTTGCATTAATCTGAGACCTTTAATTATTCCACAAATGAATGGATTTGTACTAGAACTTGTGAGGAAAGTTAGGTTATTGGGTTACGGGCATTGTGCATGTCTTTTTCAAATTGTGTATTAATAAAATATAAGTAATCCAAACAAGCTGTAATTAACTTCAACATCTCTTGTCTGCTTTTGTCATACAAAATAATCTTCATGAGCTTTGCACTTCAAAAGCCCTTCACACGACTACAAAGCGAGTGAGTGATCTGACAGATATCGCCTCACACAACTGATAAGGAGTGTAATGATGACTTCCCGTTTATTTTCCATCTTTGAGTAGTTTTCCTTTCATTCGACAAATTCTGATTAATTCGTGAATGATTCACAATCCCTACCGCAATCTCCACACATACAATTTGGGACAATCATGTAATCAGTTGAACCTTCAATTACATTTATTTGGTTGACTCATATACATGATGATATAGTTTGCATATTTTTATATTCTTCGGCATGAAGATATATTGCTTATTCTTCATATAGGCTATGAGTTTAAATCCTATGCTCATAACTGCATTGCCTTTCTATGGAATAACATATTAGTTCTCCAAAGTACAGTACTGTGAATCATTTCTGTTATACGCTAAAATAAAAGAGTGTCTCTTAGCTTGATGATCCTCTTTAACTTCGACCATCTCTTGCAGATCATTAGCACCTGCTGATCTTGGCAATACATGTGAACATTCGGTCCAGATTTCAGTCCATTCTGGTCAGTCGAGTCATTGTTTTTTCTCACCTCCGTCCAATTATTCAGCAGGAGCTGTTGAGCAAGTGTGGTTAGAGGAGAAAACTTGGGTGAGCGAACCAAGACCCCCTGCTGAGAATGTCTCATTTATTGGAACATCATTGCTATCCGACCAGCAGCAAACTGTGTAGACCTTTATCACAAGCAGAATCTTTGTGTCTGGTTTTAATGAGTGCGATCACTGGAAATGAGTATTAAGGACTAGCAAGAAGTGTGAGTTTGGAGGTCGAGTGCAATGACTCAACTCCTTTCGCTCTGAAATCATGAATCTCATTACTGACTCAGAGCTTTCATAAGGCACAGTAACAGTTCATCCACTGTCTGTATACTGTGTAGGTATTCTTCCCACAATAACAATATATATCTGAGCCGTCTGATCAACAAATGTTAATCTTCATAAACTCCTCATTTGCAACTGTTAAAATTGAAAATGATAAAAATCTGAATTAAATCTAATAAGTTTATACAAACAAAGGCAAAGTGTAAGTGCAGACAGTGTGTCTGTGATGTACAGAAGCATTTCTTTTGTAATTCAAAGATTGGGAGAAGGAAAGGGGGCTTATGGAGCGGATAGTGTCCGTACATTAGAAATGCGCGCGCACCACGGTGACCTTGTTTCCAAGCCTGAGAAAAATGTGTTTCCATTTTTCAATGCCTGAATGTTTGGACTACTTTCAGGTCTTTTGTGTGATATTTTTT
The DNA here is from genome assembly GCA_037577455.1 of Pangasius macronema. Classification (NCBI taxonomy): domain Eukaryota; kingdom Metazoa; phylum Chordata; class Actinopteri; order Siluriformes; family Pangasiidae; genus Pangasius; species Pangasius macronema. The sequence continues at coordinate 1,675,219 of CM074959.1, read as the reverse complement.
TCTAATGGCAACTGGAAATACGCCTGCTGCGTACTTTTGAACTCTCAAAAGTAAAAAAAAGCTCAAATGCAACTTCTAGGCTATAAGCTGGATGACTTCATGTAAAAATTCACAAGATAGCAGCCTCTAGCACAAGTCAAGTGTAATATCCTTTCAACTTAATTTTGTTTTGCGGCTATGTCGTTATTAATGTCGTCTTAATACACCAAAACCTATGGTCATGAGCCGCTGCTTTTGATCATATTCAGGGTACGAGTTTGCTGTGATGTAGTAAAAGTGAATTTGCATATTTTCTGCATGACTTGTGGACTGAGAGCTTTATTTGATGGGCTTTATGCCATTGCATTAGAAATGCCACTGTAATCTCTCTGACATGTTAAGCATTCCATAAAACATTGACCTTTGAAGCAGTGATTGCTTGATATTTGCAGTGACAAGTAAACTGCTGCTACAGCACCATGGACTATGAAGCAAAATCAATGTAGTGTAGCATTGGAAATGTTTAGCACTCACAACCTCAAGGTAAAGAGGGCAGGAGACCTGCTCGCACCCTGCTTTTTAGCTCAAACCCATAATTGGAAATATGATTGACTAATGCGAAAATGAACAGTCCCTGCCCAGATATTCATAGCCAAGCCGCGCAAGGTCAAAGTTGGCTTCTAAAGTCAACCTCAAATCGCAGTTCAGAGCAGACCGTACAACTCGTACTGATCGAGCTTCCAGAAATACGAGCCGATTCCACATCTGCTGTAGCCTCTATCATTTTTATGGGTACAACCGCACAGACGTGGGCATGATTGCTCAGAGACGTTTGATAATTATGCGCTCTGTGATGTATTACGCGACTGCGATGGTATGATGAATTCGTTTCAATTATGAAATTAATTATATCATTATATTTCCTATCAGGGAAATTTGCAACCGGAGTAAAGATACGCTAATTGTTTTGTTTACGTGATTGTTATCTGTGAGCAACAGAATCAAACTGTCTCATGAATGTACTTCTGAGATCTTCAGGCATTTAAACGATTGTATTAGCCAACTGAACAAATCCACACTGCGGCTCCAGATGCAGCAGCGGCTCACACGACTATAGATTTTGGAGATGCAGGACGAGATTAATAACTACATAGCCTCAAACAAAATGGAGTCAGGAGGTTATCACACGTCTCTTATGCTATAGGCTACTATCTGTTTATTTAGAGTAACCCTTTCTTCTTTTGCTCAGCCTCCATGTGGGAAACTACAGAAGTATGGACAATATCCACTCCACACTCCATGATCCCCCTTTGTCTTTGCAATAGAAATGGTTCTGTACATCATAGACACACTGTCTGTGCTTCGACTTTGCCTTTGTTTGCAGAAATCTATTAATTTAATTACAGTTATTTGCTATGAAACATGATCTTGGTGGCTGCTGAGCATTTTTGAACTAGCCCAGTTTGGCGTGAAAAATATGACCCTGGCAACCCTGTCGTTAACTGTCCTGTCCGCTGCTCGTCCATGAAACCATGAAAATGTTCATAAAGCGTATGTATAAAGCGAGCATGGGGAAGCGTGATTCATTCTCATTATCTGATTATTATCGCTTGTTGCAATTCTGACGCTCGCCTTGACCACTACGTGCGATAATAACTCTGGGGAACTAAATGGTCGCAGTGAGATTGAACGTATCATCAACTTATATCTGTCAAATAGAGACATTTTTAAAAATCACTAAACTCAGAAGAGATAATTAGTATCTCGACGGCGCTGTGAATGAGGACTTTAGGTTCAACTTTATTGTCACTGCCAGAGTTCGAATACAAAGACAAAGAAATGCAGTTCAGCCATTTGTGGAACGGCTGATACGGTGGCGCTCCGCACAATCTGCCGCTGACCTTCGTGCCCGGTATGAATAGGCTGTATGGAAGGGCGCACGTTGCAGATTTTCCCTCCGCTGTTCATTGTGCTGTATGAATCTGGGCCATGGACTGCTTTTCCTTTTACAATTGAGTATTGCTGAGTGAATTTAGGAAGGAGAGACGAAGAAGGACGGATGGCCAGATGCAGAGGATATAATATAGACGAACAAATGCCAAGATCTCTTTAGAATGGAGAGCTATTAAACGGAGTCCCCTGCTGAAGGACTTACTTCAACCCTGACTCCATTTTTTTTCTTTTCTCCCTCTCTAATACACACACACAGTTCTTTTCCAAAACCTGTCATTTCAAAAGAATGCTGAGGGATGCTTTAGACTGTTAGGTGGTTAAGTTATTTTGCTGTCCGTGCAGAATTTATTCAGAAGTAGGTCAGTACTGTACTGAACATTTTCAAATTGACACGAGTGCCTCAACAAATAATTAAAAAATCCTGCTTTTCACATGGACCAGGGGATCCAGACATTGCTTAATGAAGCAGACTATAAATGCGAGTACACCAATGGAGGCCATTAGATGGTAATACCTTCAAAGCCTTCTGTGTGAATAAGTATTTTCCATCCCCACTTTTGTGAATTGCGACTCCTGTTTGCTGAACGTAAGCGTTATCGCAGGATGCCAAGAAAATTGACTCATTACACACCGACTCCTGCAGACAGCAAATTACGTTCTTTTCCATTTACCACCAAGGCCTTTATCAGATCTTTCTCATTTCTGCTGTGTACAGTAAAAAAGAGGGAATGAGACAGAACTTCTGATCACACTGAATAGACACCAGTTCAACCTTGAACATATCTTTCCTTTTTTTTCCCTCTTATTTTTAATTAAAAAAAAAAAAATGCTTTTCTTGCTACCATGCTTGATAATACTTTTTATCTCCTCATACACCCGGAATTGCATTAACCTCATTTGCATGGTGGTCCCGTGAAGCTATCTTCAGAATGCCGTTAAGAAGTATGAAGAGTAATCATGCTGGTTTTATATGTAAAGAACAGCTTTCGGTCTTATGGGGGTTTAGGCGTATTAGAGTGGAATGAAAAAAATGTCTCTGCAGTACTTTATTTAAAATAGAGTTCACAGTTCTTGGATATAAATATATGATCAGGATGTTGTGTCAAATGACAGAGGAACAACACAAAATGCTACGCTATGCTATGCTATGCTATGCTATGCTATATTTCAGACCTGTTTAGAGCCTAAAGGTGAAACATCTTGCTCGCTCTGTGAACCAAACGTCTCCTTTCTTCAGCTCTCCTACTGTGAGTCAATGGTGGAACGAGTATAAAACACACTAACCTGACTAAAAGCACTGCCACTCTAGCAATAATTCACTTGAGTAGAAGTAAAAGTAGTAATAAAAAATGACTTTTGTACACGTCTACGTCTGAGGAACGCGTTTTTGAACGATGATGTCGACTAACGAAAGTGAGAGAGCTGGCTAGCTAACTTAGCCAAATGCTGTTAGGGTTTAGCTTAGCTTGCTAGGTTCATTCACTAGCCTGCTAGCTCACGGTCAATCATACAATCATATCATGTTTCTAGCTTTCCTTACACATTATCCTGAGGGTTATCTATAGGCTCTGGGAGCACGTGGATAAATTTAACACAGCATGTGTACACTACCGAACATTGAATTGACATCAGCTAGCTAGTTTAGCTGACTCATGGCTATCTAATGGTTTACCTGTACATGTTTACGCAGGTTAGATATTGAGTTAAGCAGCGAAATGCTGAGATCTCGACTGGTTTCGGGCTGCATAGTATAAAGTGCAAATAATTATCACTCAAATGAAGCATTTAAAGCTGAAGATAGCTGATACATTGGGTCAGGGATGCTCATGTGTCTGCACTGTCTCAGACATTGCTGCTAAACATTTTTCTGACTGGAAATTGAATTAAAATCTGCAAATGTACCATTAAAGTGAAACATATACTCAAGTACAAGTATAATTAGAGCACATATAGTTTAATCCTTTCCACCCCTGCTGTGAGCCATTCGTTTATGTCAGCGCGGTCTATTTGCCGAGTAACAGCACGGCACTCTGAATCAGGACATAACCCGAGTTTGCAGAAGAAGATGAAGTGCACTTCAGAGCAGCTTTTTATCCTTCTGTACACAACAGATCCAAGTCACACTCCCAGAATGACTGACAATGAACATCCTCATGTGTCGCTGCGGATGAACACTTCAGTAAGCGCCGAGCTAATTTTCAGTCCTCGGAGACCCAAGATCAATCTTTTTTTCTGAATAAATACAGCTATGAGCGATAAATATTAAGCCCTTTCATGCAGAAATGATTTAGAAACATATAACGATTCTTAAAATTGCGGGTCATATGAATTTTCGCTTTTTGATTAAAATGTAAACAGATTGTCCATGTGTAGGAATTGTGTTTATAAAGAAAAATATTAACCTCCATGTCTAAAATATTTAATGTTGATCACCAAAAATTAATTGAGGGTTTTAGTTTATGTTAAAAAAAACTACATTTGCTTAAAAAAAAATAATTTTAAAAAGGGAAGGTTTATTGGAGTCTGGTACAAAATGATTAATTTATTTTGTGATTTTGTGTGCAAGGATTGTGAAGATATACCCGAGACTTTCTACACTGAGAATGTTTCGTATTTAATAATTTCATATTTTCCCTCAAAACAGCTCTAACTTGACTGTCCATGTGTGTGAAAGGGTTACACACTTCACCGTGTGCAGTCAAACGTAAACATAAAAAGTAGTGGAGATGTAGCACATAGTACATGCACTAGATCACCAGAGCCTTGTTAACACCTGATACTCAAACTCCAGTATGAATCACAGGAATGTTCCCTCGAAGGCTTGGAATGAGCATCCAGGTCCCCGGAGTGAAGCGTACTGTATATGGTGAGGTGGTGGAGCATGTGGGACTTCTGACTGCGTGCGACGATGACTGATTAATGAATTTCACTGGTGCAGAACATGAGCAGCATGGAACATGAAATTTATGTGCTGGTAAAGAAAGAAAGTGAAAAAGACCATAATACCATCGCCTGAGAATGAGCACAAGCTATCAGTTTTCTCCATAAAAAAAAAGGCACGTACACATGCACTTGTATGCAATGGTTTGGACACTCTTCACCAAACACATCCTCAGCAAACTATTATCAGAAACGAACGTTCTCCCGCAAACGTTAATGTGCAAAAGGTATGAAATGGCAAAATGGCATAAAGGCATGTGCAAAAGTTTGGTACAAGTCAGTACTTAATAATGCAGAATCTGCAGCAATGTCTCCAACATCTTGTGGAATCCATGCCATGAAGAATTCAGAGGAAATGCAGGTATTAATGTCCGGTATTAATATGAGTATTGTCTTCCTAATAAAGTGTCCGATGAGTGTAAAAACTACAATGTGGAAACAGCACCGACTTGTTTACTAGAGAAAGCCGCATTACACACACACGAAAGCTCAGAATATTACTCTCTCATTGCAGGTTTATGGTTGGCTGCTGCATGCTTCTTCATTCATCCCCCCAATGTTCTTTGCTCAGCGATTTTTTTTTATGCTCCCCAATGGGAAAAAGCCCCTTTTCTGCCTGTCTAAACCTGCAACGTGTTCTTTTTTGTGCGTGGCCACATTAAGTTTTGCACATTACCCATTGTGCACTGCAGGAGCGTCACCAGAGATTTATGGATGCAATATGGACTGTGCATTTACTAGTGGGGTCTGGGGTCTGGTCCCCCTGGAGAATTTTTTACGGCCCCAAAATGTCTGTTCATCATGAATTTTGTTTGTAGGATTTGCATTAAGTGTAAAATCAATCCAACAATACGGTCTAGTTGGCACACGGTAGTTTGTATGTAAATGCTACTGGACTATTCCACTTTCCACACATCAAGCAAATGTATAAAATTATGCAAATGCTATTTCCTCTGTTTTTTTTGTAAATTCCAGGTACTAAATATGTTATTCAGGTACACAGACTATATGTTTTGGCATCACATCCCACACTGTGGTACAAAAAGGCAATGTAGGCGATCTTTATTAATATTGCGTCATGATATTAATTAACGAAATGAGTTAACAAGACTGTTAGCATTTTTAATACCCTCAGAATATATCATATATACTCTGGGCAGGTGAAACAATAATAGAACTCTTTGGCAATAATTCAGCTCATCATGTTTGGAGAAAGAAGAGTTGTGCGTTTGATCGAAAGAACACCGTACCCACAGTGAAGCATGGTGGTGGGAGCATCATTATATGTCGCTGTTTCTGTGCAAGCAGTGCTGGAGCATTCAAATGTAATAAACTGTACCAGTCTGTACATGCATATCTGATTAAAATGATATGATTGAAAAAGAGATTGTGACAAACATTATAGAGGTATAATAGCATAGCATTTTGTACAGTGTACACTTCTTCTTCTTCTTCTTCTTCTTCTTCTTCTTCTTTTACAGCGAATCATCACCGAATCTTCGCCTCCTGCCTGGCAGCTCCATGTCCAACATTCTCCTACCAATATACTCACTCTCCCTCCTCTGAACATGNTAAACCATACAGCATGGCCGCTCTCACCACTGTCTCCTACACCTTCCCCTTGATTCTCGCTGATATTTTTCTATCATACAGAACTCCCAGAGAGAGAGAGAGAGAGAGAGAGAGAGAGAGAGAGATAAAATTATGCATCTTATAATCTATATACGATACAATTAAAAAACAAGACAGTGTAGACACGGCTTGTGTTGTTTTCATAAGGGATATAACATTTTCAGAGGTTTTATTTGAATGCTAATGGAGTTGCAGTCATGTGGTGAATATCTAGTAAAGCAAACTGTCTCATTATTTTGAGATCGCCAGACATAAGTTTGAGAAAGTGTTTTATTTTGTCATAAAATGGTGAATAATTATTAAATCATTAATTCATCTTCACCTCTTTATCCTGATCAGGGTGGCGGTGGATACAGAGCTTATCGTGGGAACACTGAGGTGGGAATACGCCTTGGATGGATCATCCGTCCATCTTAGGGCACCATGAGTACACACTCATTCTTGCCTAGGGGCAATTTAACTTAGCTAATCCACCTACATGCAGGGTTTTTTTTTAGGTGGGAGAAAATCCAAGAACATGGAGGAACTTTGCTTATGTCAAAGATGCAATCCTCTGCTGGTAAATTTTTGTTGTGGTAATAAACCCCTAAGTTGTGAATGAAAGGGAGGGAAGTGGAACAGTAAGATTACAGGGTGAAGAGGTGAAGAAGGTACAGGAGTTTAAG
>CM074959.1:1637610-1654029 GCA_037577455.1 Pangasius macronema | reverse complement strand
AGAGAACCTCGACATCTTCAGCTCTGCTACCTCTAGCTCTGACTCCTGCCTCTTCCTCAGTGCCACTGTCTCTAAAAGAATCTGCAAAATGTTAATAACTAAAAAAGAATGATAAAATTTGCATTTTGTTATTTAGTTCTGCCCTGAATAAGCGATTTCACATAGCAGGTGTTTACATCTAGACACTGAAAAAACTGAATTTACACAAATGAACCAGTTCAAACGTTTACATACGCTTGATTCTTAACGCTGTGTGTGTGTGTTACCTGGATGATTAACGACTGTTTTTATGTTTTGTGATCGTTGATCATGAGTCCCTTGTTTGTCCTGAGCAGTCAAACTGCCCGCTGTTCTTCAGAAAAATCCTTTCTTTCTTTCTTTCTTTCTTTCTTTCTTTCTTTCTTTCTTTGTGTATTTTGCAGCTCTTTAGTCTTTGTATGTTAGAGGTATAACATAATGACACTATCTGAATGTGTTTCTGTTTAATACTCCAAACATTTGTTTTCAGATTTAAACCTGAATTTGAATCTTTATTTCTTTCTTTCTTTCCTTCCTGTGTGATCCAGAAAAAAAAGTAGAACTTTTGCATGATTTAATTAGTTTTAAAACTGACTTATCAACGGGACCAGGGCCAGAAATTAGTGCTAGAACAAAGCGTCCTGTCAGTACCTTCTTCTATTCTGTCTCCTCTTCTTCAGTGTATGTTTTGCCGCCTGGCCCATTTCCGATGAGAGACGGGATCCTCATCAGCTGCCTAAACCTATCGATCAGCTTTCGCAGAGGATGGCTAATTACTTGGTGTGAAACAAATTACAGCACGCCACAGGACTCGCTGACTCCATGGAGAGGGCAGCCTCCTGAGCCGGGAGCACTGCCGCTCATCAAGGGGCATCGGAACAGCGTATTATTAGCATTCGTACTCGGCGTGCTCGATTGCTGAGATAACAACATGCACAACACTGCATGTTCCTACTAGCAAGCAAAGCACTTGGGCCTGATGTGGCTTTTCAGGAATGTTTATTCTTAATATTAATTCTAGAGCAGCTGAGAAATACTGAACACAATCAGATCATTTTGTAAGTTTGTTTATGTCTAATTTATGGTTCGTTCATGCTAATGTGTGTGCAGCTTATGTATGCTGTACTTTCTAAGTGAAATGTGTTGTTCACATGACTGTGTCGATGCCTGATGATTACTAACTGTGATTATAAAGATACAGGATGTAGGATTTTGGAGATTTTGAGCCCTCTCTGGTAAAAATAAATAAATAAATAAATAAATAAATAAATCAGGACGAGCCGAGATCGAGTCTTCAGTCTTAAGGGAGTCGAGGCCAAGGCGAGATCAAATCCAGATGAAAGCGAGATGGACTCAGAGAATGAAAACCACCAATGATTAATCTGTTTTCCACAAAATTGGATTACCTCTTGTCAATCGTTGAGCATGTGAAAAGAAAAGACAACACAAACATTATATTTCACGAACTCTCAGTCGAGACCGAGACCGTATTTCCTGGGACCAATGCACAAAACCGAGTCCAAGTACAAATACCAATAATTCTGAGTCAAGTACACGTCAATACAAAAAATGGCGTAGGACAATTTTCCTCCATTAATCTCACAGATAGCATTCAAGATTGTGTCTCAAATCGCACAATGCACGGTACATAGTTTACCTAAATAACAATCACACCAATGGTGTAGCGATAGACTAGCAGAGGCGTAAGCTACAGGACAGGCAAGGCAAGCGATCACTCGGGGCCCTGAGTATTAAGGAACCCACCTGAAGACCGACAAAACTCCCAAAACCTCTGACGGGTAACGTAAAATGCTGTATGAGGAACCTCTTAAACAGGGCCCCATCTCATCAGCATGCAGGGGGTTTATGTTCAACCGTCACTCTTTTTAAAATGAAGAGAAAAGAAAGAGAAATCAAGAAGAACAGCGAAAGAAACGCAAACGTTCAAAAGGAAGTAGAAGCTTGGTAACTGGTGGAGATAATAATCCGTTGTAATGTCTTGCTATCTGTCAGACAGTCATCTGTGTGTGTGTGTGTGTGTGTGTGTGTGTGTGTGTGTGTGTGTGTGTGTGTGTGCATCATCGACCTGCTTTGGAGTTATTCCTGAGGCTGACACAGCTAGCCTGCTAACTCTAGCTAGCTAAAATATAGCATAGGAAATAAAACTAAAAATAAACTCACTATAAACTCACTATAATGTCATTTCAGATTTTTAAATACCTGACCTATGTTCTTTGTGTATTTCCGTGTCATCTAATCTGTATATTTTGTTCTCAGAAAAGTTAGAATCAGATAGCGTTAGCATGCTAGCTAAGGCTCTGGGAAGAGTAGCAGTCTCAGGTCATTCGAGCAGTCACTCGCTCTCACCAAGCTAACGTGCTAATCTGTAGTTTTACGTAGGATTTTTCATAAACCTCAAGTTTCCGTTTTGGCCCATATGCTTGGTAAGTCAGGGATAAAAAAAAGAAGCTGTATTTGTGTAAGGCGAGACTTTAATGCACATTTTGAAGTGTTTATTAGACCTGATTTGCATGCTCATTAACTTTGGATGAGGCAATGCTAAACAGTTAGAAAGCAATTATTGCTATACATGGCAAGTTATTATAACACTCTGCAAATTATATGCATGGTCAGGTCCTAACAGTTATCAGAATGTTTAGGATTAAAAAGGATCAACACACCACTTTTTCATCACTACACGGAGCATGTATTAAGTAGCTAAATAGCATAAAAAACGACAAACTTACTGGTTTGTTTAAAATTCTGATAATTATAGGAAGTTAACTGATGATCCAGTGAACGGAGTATAACGAAGGTCCTTTTCTAATCGGGGCTTATTCTTTCATTTCCTCTCTTATCTGTCATGATTTTTTTCTCTCTCCACGTCTGAAATTGTGAAAGACTAAAAGACAATAAGTGACATAGCTGTCAGGGGTAGAGTCAACACTTTCATTTTTTCTTTCCTTCCCTATTTGCCACAAGGAGCCGCCGACATAATCAGCACCAGCTTCATGCGACGGTCCCTTTTTTTTTTTTTTTTTTTTTTTGCAACAAATATCCTTGAGCGCAGATAGCATATCGTATAAACAATTGCTCAAAACACCAGCACTGCTCGTTCCAGCCTACAAGTCAGAGCTTATGTGTGATAAATATAATATCCTTTAATATCATGTTTATCTTCAGACCAATAATAGATGTTCTCGATCCATTTTGACAACTGGCTGTTTGATTAAAAGCTCTGCAGGAAGATAAAGATCTTACTTTCTGACTTAGTCTCTCTACTGGAAAAAAGGGAATTGTGTGGCCAAAGACTAAGATAAACAAGACATAGGCACAAACGCTGTGCCAGCTCTATATGTGTGTTGGATAAATCAAACCTGACAGGCCAGGCCTTGTTAGGGATCCTTGGTTGACAAAAGCCCACCTGATATCACCTCCAGTTCTCACAGAAGCCATGACTGCTGACAGGAAAGAATAACTGAATAAGCTGAGCTAGCGGCTTTCATCAAGCACTGTGCCTTTTTTTTTTTGTTTGCTTTTTTTTGTACAGTTTGAAGGCCACGGTTGGAACAGCAGCTGAGATATAAAGTCGCAGAGAGACGAAAACATTTTTCAGTCTGGGAAATTCCGACAGAATTTCCGCAGCATAGATTTTGTAGTTGCAGGATGACATTAATAACGACATCGGCCTCAAGGACAATTAAGTCACGAGGCTATCGCTCTTATGCTATGGGCTAGCATCTAGTGTATTTTTAAAAGTAACCCCATAACAGTCACTCGAGATTCCACAGGACTTGAATGAACTTGAACAAGCTAATTATGCACATCAGTTTTCAAGGAGAAATCATAAAGATGTAGTCTGGTCTAAAAAAAGTACAAAAAGTACAACGATTCCCTCAAACCAAACATCTCTGACGTATACATAGTCTGAATTTACATATGCATCTGAAAGATCGACGAGCTAAATTTCAGACTAGATGCGAATATTTCGATCGCGGCTTGACTAAAATCAGACCTCGTCATTTTATAAGCAACTGGTGCTATTATGATGGTTTCTGTTTGCTGACAATTGCACTCCAATGACACAGGAACTACCTGGCTAGCTATGATGGTAGCTAGATAGCAATGTAGATTAATCCAGCTAATCAAACCCTTTCAAAATGTTCATAGAGTGAGAATGGGGCAGTGTGATTCGTGCCCCAGTGGAGCTCTACTTATTAGCACTTGTTGCAGTTCCCATTTTGGCCACTAGGTGCATTAATAACTCAATGGAGCTAAATGAGGCGGTGAGCACGCTGAATCACGATCGCGCTACATCTAGAAAGGTGAGAGAAACATCTTTTTCTTTTTACCTGTTGGTCACTCAAAGGAGGTGATTTGTATTTTAATAGAATTTAATATGCTTTAATATATACGGTATGTGGTGGAACGCTTGTGTACCACTTGTACGCCCTTATGGACGATCCGTCACTGCAGCATTTCCTCATAAACAGATGGATATGGCAGCAAGAAGTAATGGCCTCTGGACGGCATTATCCTCTGGGTCGCTTTTGTAAACACCCATTTAAAAAGATATTATCAGACAAAACATTTGTTGTTGCTGCTTAATAGAGCGTAACATGCAGACATTACATCAGACTGCTTCAGAGCAGAAAGAAATACCACATGCTAAAGGTAACAGTCTGAAATTCATCTTCAGCTCATGTGCTTTTCGAACGTGGATAGAAGTGTACACTATAAGGCCAAAAGTATGTGGACACCCGATCAGTTATACCCGATGGTAATTGGTTAATACGATTGGTTAATTATGTCACCTTTATTTAAATTATATTATACTATATATTCAAAGAAGCTCAAGTACTAAAATTTTAAATATATTCTGTGCACAATATATTCTCCACTAGAAAACCTGCTCATTTTAAAACAACATTTTTAAATAAATCACTTAACATGTAATTGTACCAATTAATTGTATTATTACTAGTACATTTCAAACTAAACGAGTAGCTTACTTGGCACTTAGCGTACTTCTCTTCTTCATATCCTTAGACATGGTAATAGATCAAATATAACATTGGCAGAACTTGGCATTCTGTACCTTCTGGTATACTATCATTCTGGTGTTTCGGTATATTATCGGTAAACTTTAAGCGTACTTGAGATGTGTTGTGTTCTCTCCATGTATACATTAGGACACTTGAGGTAAACTCGGATAAACTTCTTTTTTTCATAAGAGTGTTTAAGGCTGTGATCCAATGCTGGCAGCCACTGCACACATCTGGCAACGAGTATCTGGATGCTGTCCATATTCCGATGTTCTCAAGTTCTAAAATGCTCAGCGTGTTTGGACTGAATCTTAATTAGTTTGGTTTGGCAGATTGAGAATTGTGTGAATATCAGTGATGAACCAAAACCATGGAAACAAGACAAAGAGATACCTGTGAAGCAGAGAATAATTTGAGATACCACAGAGGACCCTGTAGTGGAACCTAAGAACAAAGAATATTTAATGACTTTTTATAACACAAAAGGATAGATCTTCAGGGAAAGACTTTTTCCTGAGGCTTGAATCATCCATCTTGGGTTAAGGGTGAAGTGGTACCTAGTTTACATACAGTATGTAACTGAGGTTCTGCAACCGAGGAGATCGTGGATTTCTTCTGAACTAGTGGAGTTTTCCCTTTTGCTTATTTCCTTGCCAAGTACCAATAACAAAGCTGCCACCTTTTGACCTTGACTCAGACCGCACATGGTTAGCTGCTTCTCATCAAGCTGACCCAAGTGGCCTAGCTATCCTACAATCAGTCATAGACCAAGAGTGACTGTTAGCGTGGGTCTCGCTCCTTTGCAGATCCTTGTGTATCATGGTGGCTGACATTTATCTATGCGACTACATATTTCTGGATTCGTGAATGAATAATTCTTGGCCACTACCATGCTCCAGTGAGTCCTGTTCAGGTTCATGTGGCTGCACATTTGGGCAAATCGAACCATGCAATTGAACCAAATGATTTTCCATAAAGGGCATAAATCAACTTGATTTGCTAATGGGCGAAACAAATACCACTCAGAGGGAGTGTGAGGATCCATGTGCAAGAGGTTTAACACCAAAATCCACAATCCAGAGACCCAGTGTGAAGAGTCGATACCCAATAATCCACAAGATTTCCAAGATTTAATAGCAAATCCAAATAGGATAGTCAAAAAATGATAAGGTAATCAATACACAAAAAGCTCAGAGCTCACACGAGAGGTAATTATTGGCAAGGCTTCGCAATAGAGATAATGAGCGACGTATTTTTTGCTTTCTCAAAAGTAGTCAGTGTTATAGATTTAAACAAGCTAAAATATTTTCATGTTGTTTGACCTAAAGAAGTTTCTAGTACAGCGAATATAACTCATTTAAAAGAAAGAAGCGATGACCAGCGCTCTCTGCCACCCTCAATACCACCACTGAGGTGAGACCCTTGAGCAAGGCACCGATCCCCCAACTGCNGAGCACAAATTCCGAGTATGGGTCACCACACTTGGCCACAAAGTCACTTCACTTCACTTCCCTTCCCTTCCTATTAGTTGGAAACACTGCCAGTGGAGTAAGAAGAAGAAGAAGAAGAACCCTGTTGTGTAATAAGTACCTTTAAATAACCGTTCAGGCCAGGCAGAGCCTAGCTGCACACTGAGCCTTGGTGATAACTGTAGACAGCTGAGTTGAGCCTCACTCTGTTGTTATGCCCTGTAAATTAGCATGTGGAGGTGGAGAACACCATATACGGTTTAGGTCGGAAACTCTAAAAATAGGCTGTCAGACACCGGATTCAAGCAACGTCGCCGAGGCCGAGGATTTAGTGCACTAAACAATCAGACGGTAGGAAACTTAACAAACAAGTTTTTTTTTTTTTTTCTGCACCTTTTAATCCAGTCAGTGCGTTTCAGTTGGTAGGCTATTTTAGTTTATTTTGGGGCAGCGTTTGAAATAGCATTAAAACAAAGATCATTAGAGGTTCCGTCTAAGCTGGCTGGGGTCTAATTTAGCAGAATACTTCAAGGTGATGCATTGACTGGAGTAACAGCAGTGTGTGTGTGTGTGTGTGTGTGAAATGGAACAAAGAGACAGTGAATATCTGCTGTGCTTTGAAGGGGAAAGAAGACACACTTCATTCAGCACAGATCGTCCGCACGGGATTCTGACAGTGCTTGCTCTTGTCATTTGAATTGTTTATAGTCATATTATATTCCATTCCTCTTTTTCTTTTATACGAGCTAATAATCAGTTTTTATATTACTTTGAAAGTTGTAAAGAAAAAAATCACAGTGTACTCATAATCCTTAATAAAACTCTCGAACCGTATCCCTGCTCATACTTAAAAGGAAATGGAGTAAAATAATATGATTAATATTAAATTAAATTAAAATGCTTGTGTCATTAGATTTGAAATCCTCCCCCATCTGACGCTTACGTTAAAGATATCAACAGGTGTATGTAATACTTTATAGCATTGTAATACATTTTATTTTACTAAAACTTTACTGTAGAACATCTTAGTTATCTGTATAGTTATCTATTTTAGTATGTTTCTAATATAAAGTGTATAAAGTACTTGCGTAAAGTGTTTACACTTCGAAATCACGGTATATAACTGTGTGTATGTGCATCATGGATTCAAAAACACACACACGCTTTGGTTTTATCGTAACACAAAGGACAACCAGACTTTCTTTTTGGCAAACTGTCTATATTTAGCACATATAAAATACATATTTAGAATAGTAATGAAATCATAACACTTCTAAAATGCTGTATATAGTTTAAATGTATTACTCATACACAGTGAGGCTGCAAGTACGCTAATGTGAGCTGTAGCATAATGAGCTTTTAGTGTTCAGTGAACTCCTTTTCTTCAGGTTTCTCGTCATGTCAAGCGATATAAGGCTGTTGTGACACTTCCGGGGCTGACAGGTTAACATCATGGCACTTGACTTTGTCACATAGTGTTACTGTACGTCTGGTGTATCATAGTCATGTTTGACATCATCGTGTCACATCGTCATCATCATCATCAGCATCATTCTCATCATCTGCCTCCATGAAGTATATCAGTCAGTTGTCAGGGTGGTGTATCCTAAGTCAGCCTAATGTCAAGACACAACAAAATCGATGTTGCTTGTTTGGCAGTTTGTCAATTTGACATGAAGAAAAAAAAAGAAAGGCGGTACGACACGACAGCTGGAGCTCATACGCCTTTATAAATGTTTCCATGAAGTGAGGGTGAAAACACTAGCAAAAAATATTGCACTCTTTTCCAATTTTATAAACTCTGACAATGCCTTGTAACTTTTTCGTCCTGTCTCCGCCCCCTTCCATACCTCACCGTGTCTGCGAAACGTTGCTCAGTCGTACACCACGGCCTGGCTGAACTCTCGAATCCGATTGGTCAGAAGGAGTGCGTTGTTTTAGTATAACGGCACGGCTCAGACAGTAGAGACAGTCCAGCTGTATCACGAACGTTACGTTTATTTTAAACGCGCTTGTTCTACTACGTTATAGTTTCTACACGGCGTCCCAAGAGTCTCCATGCATAAGTTTGCACAGTTTTTAGCAAAATGTAAC
Organism: Pangasius macronema; assembly: GCA_037577455.1. Taxonomy (NCBI): domain Eukaryota; kingdom Metazoa; phylum Chordata; class Actinopteri; order Siluriformes; family Pangasiidae; genus Pangasius; species Pangasius macronema. Next base: position 1,645,403 of record CM074959.1, on the reverse strand, counting down.
TTTATTTACAAAACATCCTCTACATGATTGCCATTTCTTTGTACACACGGAGTCTTCTCTCCCACTCATCATGAACTCGTGTTAACATGTCAGGTGTTACGCACGTAATTGCATGTGAATTGCAACCTTGTGATGGCTTTCCGATCCAGTATGTACGGAGACGGACTTTTTCAGACCCCCCGTATATTAACACCTTTACACAGTAATCTAATAAACAGAAAAAAAACGTGTTTTTTTCACCGAGAAAAACATGTAATCTTTGACGTAATGACGTTTTTGTTAGGAGACATTTATTTAACGTCTATGGAAGGAATGTCGGGTGTCTGTGCATTGAAACTTTCACAATGCTTTGTGAAGTGAGCAGCATGGAAAAGTCTTCTTCACAATGGAGTTATGTGTTCGATTTCCTGGTAAAAGGACAAGATGTGTTTTTAAAGAGAGACAGAGAGAGAAAGAGAGAGAGGGAGAGAGATGGAGAGCTGAGTTAGCAACTGTCTACCATTGCTATAACTTTGATAACTTTGATAAATCATAACTTTAAACCTTTAAAATTAGCGACATGTCACGTGTTATTGTTTATGGAGTATCCTTTTTTGACTGCATGTACAGGGAGTCCCAAAGTCTCCATACATAAGGGACTACGCACACCAGAACCATGTCGGTTGTGTCTTCGTCAGTGGATGTTCGTGGACGTGCACTTCTCGGTTGGTCCGAAACACTTCCAGTCTTTTTGAATTTGTTAATAAGTTTGGCGACAGTGACACGTGCGATGTGTTCGCCATGTTGACATTTTGCTAGAACGTTTTTAACATAAACGACATGCTAAGTCGTACATACATCACACGAGTTTTGCTGGAGTTAACGTGATCAATATCACACATTTGCTTTAGACATTATTTAAATAGTGTAGTCTCTTCAGTACTAAAGATATTGAACATTCCCTTTCTTTTTTAAATCCGAAAACTTCCGGTTTTTAAAAAAAATTCCCAGACTTTTCGATTTCACTGAAGATGTCATGTTGCCCTTGATACATTACCCTTATGTCAAGTGTTAGCCTTTAATTTAATGGTTATCAATGGCTTTTAGTTATGGAACTAGCCTATAGCGATGCCATTAAACAGTGAACCTGTGAGTAGGAACTTGTATTTAGCCGTCTAGCCCCCCCACGCTAGCCGTGTTTAGCATTCCATCTACGCTGCCACTGCCTGTGGTGCAAAAGGCAAAAGGAGCCAGCTGTCGTTTTGTAAGCTCATGAATTCATGTATGTTACAAATACGACCTTCCTGTCCGATGTTTACAGCAGTGCTGAGAGCAGACCTCCCCGCGTGACTGAGTGTAAATGGGCAGAGTAATCCTCTGGTTCTCAGGATTTGTTCAGATCAGACAGACAGTTATAAAATCCATGACTTCTCCCTCTTGTCTGGCTTCAGTCCAGTGGGATAAATCATGACTTGAATCTCTCTCTCTCTCTCTCTCTCTCCCTCTCTCTTTCTCCCTCACTTTCTCCCTCTCTTGATGAGATTCCAAGAAAGGCAAGTGTGTGACGAGTCAAGTTTTCAGCCACCAGAAAGCACCGTCCGACCCACTTCATTTAGTGAAATGTAGTCTTAAATAAAATGCATGAGCTGCAAAGGTGAAAAAAAAAAAAGTGCTGAAAAATTCCACTCTAGTGCAAGCAGAGATAATGTGTCAAAAACTTTACTGGCCAAAAATGTACTCAAGTCACAGTAAAAAAAAAAAAAAAAAAAAAAAATGACTTAAGTAGTACTTAAAAACATGCCTGAAAAACATCATTCAGTCTCGGTGAGTTTGCTGCTCATGTACACGACTAGCGCTATGTAGCTTGCTAACAAACTAATCAGAAGTAAAATATTGTGTAAATAACCAATATTTACAATTAGCTAGATTTTGACTTCCTGTCTAGAAAATTTATGTTAGCTACTGGAAGCTATGCTAGGCTAACCTGTCATTAGCAAAGAAAACAGGCTAATCCAGTTAGCAAACTTCCCTCACCNTGAGGTAGGGCCAGGGACGCTCATCCTCAACTCCCACAATGCAGTGCGGTGGATTATCCGTCGTCTTCAGACTCACACGGATACTTACTACGTTCTGTAGCATGAGAAGGTCAGAACAGAAGACGAATTTGGTGTGATTCTTGATCTACATTGATGAACTTGATTGGATGTTAGCGTGTGAGCGTGAGCGTGTGTGTGTGTGTGTGTGAGCGTGTGTGTGTGTGTGTGTGTGTGCGCGCTTGTATATCAGTGTCTGGTTGAAGGGATGTCAACCATGAAAGTGCAAATATAGAACACACCATTAGAGTGTTGGCCTGCAGTGCTGTGAATAGAAGCAGGCCACTGAGGAAATCCAGACACGCTGTCCGTGGCTTTACCAAGTTGGCAATGCTGAGCTCATGAGTGTGTGTGTGTGTGTGTGTGTGTGTGTGCGCGCGTACGTGTGTCTGTGATTGACTGTATTTGCACGCACAGTTGTTTGCCAAGTTTCAGCAGAGGTCATTTCCCTATTCCTTATTACTTTTCCACAGCACAAGGGAACTGATGCTGTCTTGTGCTTAGCTCAGATGTTTGAGCAAATTCGCTTCCCTGTATACTTGAGCCAACTCGGATTCATTTCGGAGTTAAAAAAAAAAAAAAAACAGCTCCCGTGCGAATCCTACAGGCTTGAAAATAAAATCTCTAAAGCACTGAACTTGGATCTCAGCAGTACTTGCATGAACAGATATCTCAGATATTTGAACTCCTTTAAAAGAGTTCGTACCTGGAGATTCGTTTCTAAATCTATCCTTGTTATTTACGGAAAAAAAAATATACAGCGTATATCATTTCTGAGATGATCTGAGTTTTTGACTTTTACTAATTTCAAAAGAAAACTGTCTACTTTCTATATCACTACATAACTCTGTAAGCTTCTGTATAGAGTCAAGTTACTATCAGATCATCTTTTATCTGTTTATCTACTCCTTTTATCAGATCGTCTTTTAATTCCTAACAAAGCTATTTACACACCAGCTGTTTGTCCTTTTTCCATAATAATCGATTTAGGATTGCGGCATCAATTCGTCTCATTCTACGAACTTCAATGTCTACGAGTGGATGTATTTAAGTGCGTAATTGCACTTCCTTGGGTTCTCTTCTCACCTGGTAGCTAAATATCTGTTTATTAAGCATTAGTAAGCTTATTAACATATAATAGATGATATGGTTGCGCTACTGGATTTCAATCCACCCACGCTGTCTCTTCTTTTCTCATGTGTATGGGCTGGTTGTTACGGAAGCCCTCTGGCGAATGCAGAGTGAAGGGATGATGGGATATGTCAATTTCCGCCAGCTGAAACAGCTCCGAGAGGAAAAGACAAAGTGCCTTGGACATGCCTTTGATGTTCCCTTCCTGAATAATGTCAGGTGTGCTAGCTTCTCTAAATTAAAGCTCTGTATTCTGTATTATTCCCGAGGCTTTGACTCTGTTGCCTTCCAAATGACAACAATACATAAGCAATGTGTGCTGATTTAATGCAGAAATATGGCCTGAAAATATATTGCAAACTATTTCACCACAGGCAGAAAAGACAGCAAACATCGGCGGACATGACTTCAGTTTTAACACGCCGACTTGGCCAGTGATGCATTGACTTAATAAAATATTATAATCCACCATAAACACACACACAACAGATCCGCTGGTATCGGTCCAGTAGATGAATCATGACGTGCATAGCTTTGCAGCGAGAGAAACAACTATAAATTTGTCATTCGGTGGCATATGGAGTGCAGTGATACATTCATATATACAGCATATTCATATTTTCTCATAGATAGAGATCGAAGATGGGTTGGGAAGTCTGAAATGGATACTTGAAAATCGACACTTTTGGTTTGTGGTTTGTTTCCGATTTGGTTTCGCTCACATAGTCTTGGACGGGTTATTTTGGTTTGTGGTGTTCTCACCTTTCTAAATGAGCCGCACCAAAGAGAAAAACACACCAGGGTTCGATTCGAACGGACGTGAAAGCACCCACATACCCCAGGGAGGGTTAGTTCAGCCTCTGGTGGACACTTCTTGTACTTTACCGACGTTTTACTTTCGGAACTACTGGTTCAACTTAGACTTAAAACTTATTTTTTGTCGTCCTTCACAGTCACTAACACACACATGCTCATATGGACATGTACGTATCCCATGAGGTCCGGGTCTGAATTGTTTATCAGTCCTCTATAATTAGAGCTCTGGCTGCTATCTGTGGTTCTCTTGCACCTTCTTGCCAGTGCATTTCCCACAGTGTGCTCACGTGTGACTCCACCCCGGCAGAGACACTTGCCAATTAGGCTTTTTGGGCAACGTGCTTTGTTTATATGATGGTTAATATTTGTAAGTGTGCTCAGTGGCGACAACAAATCACGCACCATTCGATGACTTCAAACCGGGTGCCAAATTGTAGCACAGCAAGCACATGAATAATACCTCAGAGTGACACTTGGGCTCTAACATCTCACCATTTGAGATAATATACCAGACCATGTTGGAAGCTTATTGTCTTTATTTTTGTTGATGTAGCTGACACCTCATTGATCTACTGTACCTTCCAGCTCATCCAGTGTCCACGCTTTCATTTTCTATCCCAAGTGTAGTCGTTATACTCATTATTTCATCAGTGCAGAGGCTGACCTTTCTGACCCTGACCCGCTAGGCTGGGGTAACAGTACAGAACATTGTCTTCTCCTCTCCTTCTCTATTATATCTTGTTTGGCCTGTATGGACTCTGTAGCACTGATACATCATTTCCAAAGTACTGATGAGAGAAATGAGGAGAAAAAAACATGTTTTTTCTATTCCACAAAGGAGAAGAGTAGAGTTCACCGATCAAAATGAATTTGAACATGCCATAACCTCTTTAGGTCATTGTGAAATGATAGGGATATAAGGATGTATAAGCCCTTCACGACAACTGACATAATGTCATCAGGTGCCATAAAGACAGCTTTCAAGTTTAATGCCAAAATGTAAAGTGATATTATTCATTTATGTATGTTATGATCATTGACTTATGGTGCATTGTGATGATGATGATGATGATGATTATGCTTGATGAAATTGTAAAATTATTTCCAAACTTGTTAACCCACTTAACCCATTGAAAATAGGTTGTAAATAATGTCAATGTTACTACAAATGTAAATTTAAATGTTATTACAGTTTCACAGCAGTGTCATAAGTGTTCATAAAAACATTTTACTTAAGGTTAAGAGAAAATATACACTTTTTTTTCAGTGTATTGATTATTACTTCTAAACCGTCACTATGTAATGGTATTATATATAGTGTTTTTTGTTCATGTGTCAAGGTTAGAGCTTAAGATAGTTTTTCTGCAAATGTCCCTTTTGTTTATGACTCCATTTAGTCAGTTCAGCAGCACAGTTTTCTCAATCTGCAATCGATCACAGAGTCTCCGAAATTGTTTAAGCATGTTTGATTTTCTTGGCGATGAATCATGTATTGTGAACCGCTTTACGACCAGCAGCAAGAATAGCGCTGAGAAACAGCCAACGAGAGTCTGAGAGGAAATAAAATTCATCTCCTGTCATGCGCAGCAGATCCCTGAATCCAATTTATCATCCATCTATTAGTGCGGGAGAATGAGGGCAAAATATAAGCACAATAATAATAATAATGCTTCTATAAGAAATGACTTGTCAAGACAGATTCCTGGTGGCCCACAGCACCTTCCTGGTGGCTTTACCTCCAGTTCTCTTTGCGGAACAGACAGTTGTCTCCACCCTTGTCTAACCGATCAATCCTTCTTCCACAGTTTTCCCATATTTCACATGGTTACATCCTAGAGAGCTCTCACATTTATGTTTGTGAGAAAGCAGGATTTGAGGATCAGGCACACTTCTCCAAGTGAACGATGGCGTAGTGTGTGAGCTTCATCTGCGATCGCTTGTGGAGTCTGCAGATCATTAGTGTCCAAAGATGAGTATTGACTTGTTCAGTGATTCTGAGAGTCACGTACTGTGGACTCACAACATTCTAACCTTAGGATGGAAAACGTCATAACCTTATAGCAACAAAACAATCTGTCCGTTGTCTCAGATGATGTGTCAACTTGATGACGGTTTATATAAGCATCATGTGCTCCGATAACCACTTCCGTTAAGTAAAGGGCTCCCAGAAATTCTAAAGCGTTAGCACTAAGTGCTGTGTTATTCATTATCGAATAATTTCCTGTTCCTGAGTCAGAGTCAGCAAGGATACTATTGTGACAAGCTGGATAAAAATCTTTAAATGCTTTAACGTGGAATTTATTAGCCTGTTGCTGTAGGTGACTTCGCTATTGCTATTATAGCACTAATCGCAGTTCAAGTCAAGTGGCGCCACTTCACTATTATTTTAATGACTTATCCAGAAGGTGTAATGAACACTAGCAGGAGAACAGTCTAAAAGTATATCTATATATCCTATATCTGTCTTCTAGGATCAAGAACGTATAACATCCCGAATTAAACTCGCTGTTTATCTACTCCTGAGAACCTTAATCAAAGCGGACAAGTTACATCACTCCACTCGCGCATGATAAGGAATCGTCTTCGCTCCGAAAGCAGCTTGAGTCATCCATACTGAAGTGATGGAGCAGTGAATTGGCTGATGTTTAATACTGATCCACTCTCTTTCTTTTTTCTCTTCCTGAAAGAATATGTGACGAGGCTGATGTGATTTATTCTTTTGTACTTTAGCGATGCGCCTGTGGGGTAGAAGCCAAGAATTACTGGCAAAAATTTTTTTTAATCAAGTCAGATGGGTGAGGGTGAAGTGAGGGTGGCTCGTTTATTATTCGGTTAATCCATTACGTACGTGCGAGGTTGTATAGGGGAGCACCTTTGAAATTTGTTGACTGAAAAAAATGGTCATTTTTAATCTAACAAGCTTCTCAAAGTCATTGAAGAAAATAGTAAAACCAAACAGTTAATTATTGTAAATAGGATTGCAGTTTCCAGCGTTTTTAAGGATGTAAATGTGGTGATTGAGAGGCGATCAGACTCAGAGGGAACGTTGCAGGATAAGAGATGATCTGTTGGGAACCTCCAACACTAATATCCTGTTTCTGTCTGTTGCTCCGGGTCATTCACAGTGACACCTTCACATCTGCCTCCATTCAGCTGGAGAGAGCCACATGACCTCCATCAGTGGGGCATTGCTCAATCAAACTTCAGTTCACATGTGTGTGTGTGTGTGTGTGTGTGTGTGTGAGTGTGTGTGTGTGTAATTGTTTGCATTCTGCTGAATTCTTTGAGGTGGAACAAAATCTGTCGGTCATGGAGAAATTTACGAAGCCAACGATGCATCTAGAGATGTAACTGATCACTAATACATTATTCAGAATGAACAGATAACATGCTCATTACAAATATAAATACAGATACAAATATAAATACAAATACAGATACAAATAGGAGAATTGTTTCCCTAGAAAGCTTGACAGAAAGCTAGGTGAGACGAGCTACGTGAAGTTGAAACCCAAAAAGTCACAATAACACATAACATAAGTGTTATTAGCTTAAAAGGTGCGAATATGACACGGTTGCCAGGTTTCAGAAAAAAATCCAACCTTACGTACAAGTCAAAAACCACACACTGGACAAAAGAGATGCTTTTTCCCCTATTTTTTTTCTCAGCCTCTGCATGGAAAACAAGTTAACAGTGCTGCGGATGCACTTCTGATTTATTTCTAGAGCCGCTGCTCTATAAAGCCCATTCCGACCACATGCTTTGTACAGGGC
>CM074959.1:1593389-1608313 GCA_037577455.1 Pangasius macronema | reverse complement strand
ATAAACAATCCAAATATACGCTGTAGTAAATGGGCAGCAGAGTTAATAATTGTAAAACATATTAAACATATTGTAAAATATTTAAAGGCAGTTACTAGAGATGGAAAAAGAAATAGAAACACAGCAATTCCTATTCTAAAAATGCATCTCATCTCCAAGTCCAATCCAAATCTTTGCCGTTCGTTACAGGATATCTGATAAACGATGTTTCCTTTGATGTGTGATCCACCACATTTGAACTCTCTTTGCTAAGAAAGACAGTTAGGGGATCTACAAGTGAAGTGAAGTGATTTTTCATCTCCAGTTGTAGGGTTCTGCTGTGTGTAGAACCTTTAAGGTTCCTCATGATGAAGAGTCCTGAGCTAGAAATGGAAATCTGCAAATTCACACAGAAATAGCCGAGAAGCTCTTCCTCACTACTGACTATAAGCCTTTGATTGTGTGTGTGTGTGTGTGTGTGTGTGTGTGTGTGTGTGTGTATAGCCCAAGGCTTACAAGTGAGAAATAATTTCAGTGTTCATTATCCAAAAGAACAAGATAACTGATGTAGTGTGGGATGCTAACTTCCTTTTGTCGCTAAGCAGCCAGCAGCCGAGTTCATCATGAAAGACAGCGTGTAAAATAATTGATTTAATTACAAGCGAAGAACAAACAATAGCCTGGCGTTTACTTCCTTGCAAATTAAACAGAAAATAACATGCTATTTCAACGTCTGTCAGAAGAGAGCTACTTGATGGTAGGGAAGAAGATCCTCTGCTCGTAAACCCCATCTTCTCTGTGGCTCTGACTCGCTCTTTCTCTTCATTTATTATTTTTCCAAAAATTAGCTGATTTTTGAGCTCTGTAGCCGTTTAGCACTCCAAATATTCATCTCTGTATTCAGATTTAACACTAACGCTTGCAGAATTGATCCAATTCCTGGAATTTCAGGAACAGTTCCTCAAACTCAGCTACATCACTCGAGTTCGTCAGCCTTAAATGGACGCTCTGTAAGCTAGAGAGCTATGCTTCAAAACTACAACATGTAGCGTTTGGGTTTGTTACGCTCCTGGAGACTGGGAAGCAGATTCTGTTTGACTCTACATTGCCCCTAAGTGTGTGTGTGTGTGTGTGTGTGTGTGTGTGTGTGTGTGTGTGTGTGTGTGTGTGTGTGTGTTGTACCATTGTCTCATCCAGAGTGCATTCCTGTCTTGTGTTCCCAGGCCAAAGTGCTTACTGAAGATAAATGAATGAATGAATAAATTAATACTAGCAACAAGTTATTATGATTAATGTCCTGGACTTCATGATACTCAATAGTGTCGATTAAGTCCATTAAGCTAAAAGGTCACTATTAAGCCAATAAATCCTCCTTTACTCAACACGACTTGGTCTTCTGAGTATCTTATGGCCCTTAAAAATTTGTTAGAATTTCTGCGTTAAGTGCTGAAATGGTAACGTGCAAAATAAAATATAGTTAACAAACAAATAAATAATCAGAACCAATTGAAATAAATATAAAACAAGCGCATAAGTGTAAACCTGTCATTTACATTCCAGTCATAATCACCGTCAACACCTTCTGATTTGAGAATTCATGGTATGAATCTCTGTGATCAAGAGACATTCTTTGTTAAAAGAAAAATGCTTCGACTATCATCGGGGTATGATGTCACTGCGCACGTCGCACGTTACGCTTCGTAACATCCTGAGCCTCCGCACCGGCGGCGTTCAACGTCTTCCCACATCCCCGGTGTTAGGGTTTTAATTTAGCCCATGCAGCCGTCATCCCTGTACAACATGAGCGTCAGGATTTCATTCGGATTCTTCTTTGCCAGCGGCTGCGCTGTATCTATGAGCGAAATCGGCGATGAGTCACGTGTATCACGCACCACCTTGCTTATAAAGAAGCAGATATGTTTATTGCTTGCTATCAGTCTATGAATAATTGAATACCCTGAAGCCTCTATGAACAAGAGCTGAAATTAAAACAGTGAATCAATAACCTGCTATTGAAGGCAAAAATATAATACAGCAAAAGAGTTTACTGCTTTACTCTCCCACATCATATATACCCGTGTAGACATATATACGTATATATATGTGTGTGTATATGTATATATGTTGTAAATACCGTCTCTGCTCCGGTGCTGATGTGGCTCAGCGTTGATGATTTTCAAATGTGAAGAAAATGTGAAAATGTTTTTATTTAAACTAATTACATTGCAGGAGAATAAAATTTTTACCTTGATGCCACGGTTAGTCTTTGTGCTCACGAAAGGCATCGATTCTGTTTTTTTTCTTCTTCTCAAGTTCTTTATATCAGCCTGCGTCAGTGTATCATTAGAATGACTGTGTCCAGAGTTAAGCGGCTCCTAATGGCACCCCGGACCACTCTATCTGGCAGATAATTCCCATAATCATGACTTTTTTCCCACAGGCGAGGTTGCTTTCAGCAGCGCAGCATTGTTGTACTGTTTCACTACAGACTGCGGATCATCTCCTGACTAATATCTGTGACTATACTGCAAATATATCGCAAATCCCATCCTCTACACTATACTGTTGTTGTCTGGTGCTGATATTCTCAGCAAAAACGACTCAGTCCTGTGTCTGAATGTGTGAATTCTGTGACAAGGACAAATTGGTCAGAGATGCTTTTTCTTCCGCTCTCTGAAGGTCTTGCTGAGTATATTTAGCACGGTAAAGTTATCCTGTGGTAACAGCAGACATACTTTTAATGATCAGATGTTCTTTCAGTTCATGGTCCTCCACTCTTTGCCCTTCCACAATGCTGCAAGGCTTTAATTGGTGCGATCACTTGGAGACTCTTGGACCTCTTGCATCTTGAAGCACAACAAAGCCTTTCAGACTGTGACCGTGGGCGAGGAGCACAGTGCTGACGCTTAATGTGAGCCCACGTTATTCTAATGCCGCGGCCCCGCTGGGAATCTGCGCCTATCCCGGGGTGGAATCTGATTTTGATAGGACGAGAGCCTGTTTTGGTGTTCCCAACCTCCGGACGCTAGACAAGGACCTCGATTCATGCACCACATCCAGAGATAGCACGAGCCGCAGAGGATTCTAAGATCTCGCAGACATTAAAACAGTTCTGTAATGAAGGGCCTCGGAGGAGAAAGCCAGCCAGAACCTGCGTTTTATTACATGGCGCGATATCAAGGCCTTCGGTCGGACAGGCAAAGGTTGCATGGACGGACAGGTGTGCTTTTAGAGCCGAGTGGTCCTATTATACCTGGGAGATTGGTCACGGGTCATCCAAGGCCAGAATGGAGGGGGAAAAGAGTGAGTAGATGTTTTTATTCTTTGTTTTGTATTTCAGTTGTAATTACAGCACAACCTCAGCTGTAGTGACCACCATCTGGGTCATTATTACATGTGGTTAGTGGGCTATGGCTGCCTAGGTGCTTTGTTGCTCAACATAATGGCTAAACAAGGAACGAGAAAAGGCCAGGTGTGCTGCACGAGCTTAACTAGCAAATTGCTGAATTGCATTCAGATGAGGCTATAAAGCCCTCGAAGTGATGCCTGATGCATCCTACAAACGAATCATGAGTATAAACTGTTGCAGGAGGCTACAAGGATACAATGACCATCACCATGCAACTAAATCGAAAGTCTTACTTCAGCACCTTCTGCACGTACGGTTTGGGATAAAACTTCTTCTTCTTCTTCTTCTTTGGGCTTGTCCCTTCAGGGGTCTCCACAGCGAATCCTCACTCTCCACCTATCCCTATCTTCTGCATCCTCATGCTTCAAAAAGTAGACTCCAGACACGAAATGAAAGTGGGCGAGATGTTTTAACAGGGTGTGGAGACAAAAACTTTTACACACGGTTCTTTTTGCACGCTCTTGGCATCTCTCGAATATAAATCCAACTTCACTGCGGTATTATTAAGTTATCATTCTGGGGATTTTTCTCATTATTGCTCAGAAGCTAAGCTATAATTTTGTTAAAATGACTAAAAGTACTAAAGTCATGGAACAGTTTTTTTTCTTTTCTTTTCTTTTCTTTTCTTCAACTCCCACAGATTGTCTTCCGCAGATTTAACACGTGCTCTCAAGACATATTCATTTACACACACGATCAGTTTCCAAAATGGCTCTCAGGCTGCAGTAAGTAAAGTTGCGGACGCTAAATTAATCTGTTTGCATAGATGCCAAGCCACATTTGACAGTTTTAAGCAGAAACGTCCCAAATTGCATATTCATTAATGCAAACACACACAAACTGCACAACATTTTGCTCATTTCACAGACGCAGTTCTGTATAAACCATGTAAGTAAATCAGCTTGCGAGGTTTTGCGTGTTAATGAGTGTGTTCATATCGACAAATGCAAAACGTGGTTTATCAGGCTCTTGTTTTTATTAGTATTTAATAGGGAAATATTTAATATGGAGTGTTTCATGTCTCTACTTTTAGGTTTGCAGAGCAGAAGTTGGTGCCACAAAGCAAAGGAAGGATTATACCTTTATAGGATTATACTTTTCAGCACATCCTGAAGTGCTTTATTGCTCTTATACCGCAGCGATTTGCCGATGATTACATTTTTAAATGCGTTAATCAATGACGTTGCTCTTTTTAAACATTACTGCTATTTAATTTAATAACATCCGTATTTAATAAAGAAAACTGTACAGACGTTGAAGTGGTGAAGCTTTTGGTTAGGAGACGTTAATGTAACTTTTATGGAAGGAGTCTCCAGTGTCAGTGTTTTGTAATCGCACCAGCCTCTCTCTCTCTCTCTCTCTCTCTCTCTCTCTCTCTCTCTCTCTCTCTCAACATCTTCAGAACCTCAACATCTTCAGCTCTGCTACCTCTAGCTCTGACTCCTGCCTCTTCCTCAGCGCCACGTACAGTGTACATTTCAAAACACCAAATTATTAACCAAATATTAGTTGTAGGAACAACATATTTATTCAGATAAGCACTTGTAGTAGTTATAGCACAACTACTGCTGTAAAAATCGAATAGCTTATGCTTAAGTAACTATATACTTTAATATCCAACATGCAAGGTATGTACCAGACGAGTCACTCTGAGAGGAAAGCGATATTTGAACGTTCCTCGTAGTCAGATTCGGGTTACTCAGGTACTTTAGCAGGTACTTTTACTTTACCTGCTCGTTCATGCCTCCACTGATTTGTCTCGAATCCAAAAGGTTTGCAAAATAACACTAGCGGAAAAGTTGTGAGTGCATAAGTATTCACCCCCTGGTACTGTGAAACCCCTGAATTCGTTATTTTGGAAAGAGACGTGGCTACAGCATCACATTTACAGCTCGCTAATGAAATGAACTTTATTACTCTTTTGTCCCTGAGAGGAATAACAAAGTTTTTTTTTTCTAACTTTCAATTCAATTACAGCCCAAAAGAAGATTTTAATTAAGAGCACAGATTGTAAATTCCTTCAGTTCAATCGCTGGGCTGGGTTAGAACTTGCTTGGGAAAACTCTTGATCAGCATCTCTTGTTTGAGAAATATAAACAGACAGATATTATTAGTGGACTCAGACTTTCTGAGCCTAGTGTACAGGCAGCTGTGTGTGTGTTGGTTTGGGTCTGTAGTGACCGGAGCGGACCGGAGCGGAGCGGAGCGGACCGGAGCGGAGCGGAGCAGAGGTAGGGGAATGAAGTGCACTCTGATAAAGGTCAGCTGATTTGCTGCACTCTGACAGATTGAGCGTGGTACACTTGAGCTTGAAATGTTATTTCCCCGAGTTAGAGACACAAAACTCCTACTCACACTTAGTATGATGATGGCAGTCTTTCTCAGTGGAATCTCTTTTTTTACTTTTGCTTTTTTCAGTGTCCCCCACACAGAAGAAACTATTTTCTATTGTGCTATAGCTTATGTCCCATGCTTAGTTTATAGGTCTTCGCTAAGCTCCCTTTGACACCGGCTGTGCAACAACAAACCCCTTTATAAAATCTTTCTCAAAGCTGAAATAATTGTCAGTTTTGTTGTGAGGCCAGCAGTGGCTCATCTATAGGGGCAGGAGGAGCCGAGCCATTCAACAAATATTAATCTCATTCTCAACTCTGTGCATTTTAAATTCCATTGAAACAATAATTACCTCTCTTGAGTCATCAACAATTAAAAAGAAAAAAAAACATTACTATTTGACAGATATAAGCTGATGTTCTGTTGCTTTTTTCGCCTTTTTACATGCAGCGTGTTCACTGCTCCATTTAGCTGAGTCGTGGCCTAATGGTCTGAGAGTCGGACTTGTAACCTGAAGGTGAACCTGAAGGTGGTGGGTTCGAGTCTCGGGTNCACTACTGTGTGTGTGCACTTGGATGGGTTAAATGCAGAGCACAAATTCTGAGTATGGGTCACCACACTTGGCCACAGAGTCACTTCACTAGCTCCATAGCAATCTAGTGGTCAAAAATGGGAACTGCACTAATGAAGAGAGGCCCATTGGGGCAGGAATCAAGCTGCTCGCTTTATGAACATTTTCAGGCAAAGTGTAAGCGCAGACAGTGTGTCTATGATGTACAGAAAATGGCTTATGGAGTGGACAATGTCCGTACATCAGAAACGTGCACGTGTGCACCACGGTGACCTTGTTTCCCACGCAGAGGGTGAGAAAGAAAAGAAAAAAAAGTCTCGCTTTTCCAATGGCTGAGTTTTTTAAGCTAGTTTCCGGTCCTTTTGGGTGGTTTTTGAGATTGTAGCTAGACTGGAAGTTTTGCTGCAATCTAGCAACCCTGATTAATAATATTATCTCAGCTGCTGTATGGAACACAGTTAAACAAAGGTACTAGGCTTAAAAAAATTCTAGATAGTAGCTTATAGCACAAGTCGAGTGTGAAAGCGTCTTGACTTCATTTTGCTGAGGCTATGTTGTTATTAACGTCGTCCTGCAACACCAAAATCGATGATCATGAGCCGCTCCTGGATGTGTTCTTAACCCAGTAATTTCTTAACTGACCTCGTTACTTAACCCAGTAATGAGGTCAGTGAAAATCTCGTTCACAATTTATTCATTTTTGGCAAAATGATCAGTATATTTTTCATCATATTTGTCCACCGAGCATTCAGTGGAACGCTTTGTGGAAAACATAGAGAATAATCGCTCACGCACTTCCCAGTCAACACTATTCAGACGTAAACACCTGTTTAGAAGTGACCGTCAGTTTAGAGAACTCCACTTTAAGTAGCATTCATCGACGTCTAATGCTAATTTGTTTTGTAAACGTATTTGCGCTCATAATCCTTAGCAGGCCACCGCCACCGGATCTGTGACATCTTTCTTGCACTTCTGTTTTGAGAGCAGGATTTTTTCCACATTTCCTAATTGTGAATAAAGCGAGGGATCGACTGACGCAAGTGCGTACCATCAGCATTCGGGTAAATCTGTGAATCATTATTAATATTCCAGACAGGAGGCCGACAACATGATGCATAAAAACAAGAAAACAAGAATCGACGCGATTTCACGACGAGACGAAACTGCAGGAGGTTATTAATAGACAAAACGAATGAAGGCATGACCTCGGAGCACACGGGCGTAATCAGGGAACCACGCCAATGACAGGACGGGGCGGAAAAAACACATGGATGGATGGATTAAAACGACACATGAACAGCATCGCACTGAGATGAGGAATCGGTGACAGAGATACCGGAGAAAGACGGAGAGAGAGCAGATTAAGCGAAAGAGAGATCAACACGAGGGTCGAATGAGGGTGAAGTTTCATTGGTATGCTAAACAGGTGGAGAGAAGCTGTGAACGCTGTGTGGTCATGCAGAATGAGAGTAAGGAGGGGGTCGTCTCAGGGAGTCTCAGGATGAATGCGGAGACGGATATTTGAAGAGCTTTGCTTGTGTATTTCATCAGGAGCTCACAGGCCTATCACAAACAGATGCGCTCATTGGACAAAACAGGCTTTCACCAATATTTTCCCCCCAAAGGTTTATTGTGGCTTCATCTGAAATCAGTACATTTCTATCTTTTCAGCACTTGGAAAAAAGTTAAAGATGCCTTTCAAGTCTTCGTGTTTAGATTATAGAAACTGTAAAACTGTACCATCCTTTACGTCGTGATTATTTGCTCTGGTGTAGTGTGATTGGGATTGGGATTGGGATTCCCTAAACCCTAACCCTAACCCTAACCCTAAACCCTAACGATAACCCTAAACCCTAACCCTAACCCTAACCCTAACCCTAAACCCTAACCCTAAACCCTAACGATAACCCTAAACCCTAACCCCTAACCCCTAAACCCTAACCCTAACCCTAAACCCTAACCCTAAACCCTAAACCCTAACCCTAACCCTAACCCTAACCCTAAACCCTAAACCCTAACCCAGTTCTGGTGTGTTTGTACTTACAGCATCCAGTTTTTCCACCTACCAACTCCCACCCACCACCCAGCTCTCCTCTGTCTCCTCTATAATGGCCGCCAACCAGGGAGGGTGAAGGCTAACATGTGCTTCCTTTGAGACACACGAAGCCAGCCGACTGCATCTTTTCAAACTTTCCAAATCTTTTCACAAGGCAGAATAACACAAAACCGAGGAAAGCGCTAACCGCCCTCTTCTGCATACATGACCTCACAGACAACCACGATTGGCTAGTGTCGCTGTGATTGACAAGGGAGAAAGAGTATGCCCCTCCCACCAAGTCAGCACTGCCAATTGTGCTCTCTGGGACTCCTGGCTACAGACGGCTGTGGCATTGCGCCATTCAGAGGCGAGTTTTATTGTTTGTTTTTAGAGCTCTTAAAGCTTTTAAAGCCCTCGCTCCCAGCTTTCTGAGGTCTTCAGAGCAGTTACTGTTGGCTGTTCCACAGGCTCAGCTTGAAGGCTAAGGCTGAACGTGCCTGTGGAGTGGTTGTGCCGAGGTTATGGAACAGCCTCCAACCCAGACATCAGACGTTATCGTTTTTATGATGGTTAGACTAAAACACCAAAAAACACACTTTTTACAAATTAGCATTTTAACCTGTGTTGGTTGCATCATATATAATTCTCATTGTATCAGCGTTTTATATGTTCAGTATCTTTCCTTTTTTTTTGTACGTACTGAATTAATCACCGTTAGCATCGTTACAAAGTTAGGGTTGTATTCAGTGGTGAGTTAAGCATGCAAAGTGATCGAAATTGCCCACAATATTCAGATCTCAGACACAATTCATGGTTTCTTTAATGTAAATACATGGAAAAACACTGAAAACAAAACTATGGAATGCCATTCAAGGGTAATAATAGATTTACTGTATAAACATGACATCATTTCTTGATTAATTAATTAATTAACGTGAGCTGCGACTGTAGCAGATGAGCACATGGTCAATCAGCTTGTCCTTTAAACCATGGGCACATTTTCTTTCATGAATAATGAAAGGATGGGCATTGTTTTATTAGCCTACATCATTCCCACAAATTCATAGCCTCTTTTTTTTTTATATAGATCTCGAAGCTGCAATAAATGATCATTTAGACTTTTACTATGTTGGTGCACATCTGCTTCATCTCACAACAGCAGATACAGCTGCTGGCAGAAAATATCAGTTCTTGGTACTGGATCAAGTGCTATTTTATAGTCTGGCAGCCAAGTTCTTCTCTGACACCTTTTTTTTTTTTTGTTGCCAAATTGAGCCACAGAGCATGAGCTGCACAGAGCTAATATAAATAATTTAAATAATCGTCCAGATAAACACCTGGGTAAACCGATTCTAAATGGAGTATAAATATCCCAGTGGAAATATTTACATAAATTTCGTATGGATAGGTCTTAAAATTAGCTACCCAGAATGAAAATCCAATTATCACGAAGAATTCTGTGGCACTTCCACAGAACCAGTGAACCCCCACCACCCCGGCGGAATGCTAAATCACACCTCCACTAATGAGGCTTACACTAACAAACCATATTTTTTTGTACCCGAGTTGTGATGCTATTTCAGACGTGTTGAGGTTTCCTTGAGCCCCAGGCAAGCTGTATGCGTCAGCTTCTGTAACACGGCAGCTGTAAAGTTCACTTGTCAGTCTCTTGGCTTCTCCGGTCTGTCTCCTCTCTCTCTCTCCTTCTCTCCTTNTCTCTCTCTCTCTGTCTCTGTCTCTCGGGGCCCTCACGAGTCCCCTGTGATTTGCAATCAGGCTCCAGCACATAAGTCCTCCTGCTTGTTTACTCTCTGACAGCCCGGCAGGCGCCATTATCTTCACGTTCATAATTTCCCCTCCATTTATAAGCACCCCAAAAGCCCACCCCCTAGCGAAATAAAAGGGGCCATAAAGAGAGAATGGAAATGGCCCATCCTCCATAAAAAACGTCAAATTTGTTTAATAGATAGAGCCACTCACACTCAGTCGGCGTGTGTTCCCAGGGTCCAAGCTGGAACCCAAACGTCCCGCTGAAGCGTGTTGCGCTGACAGACCTACATCATCGAGTCATCAGCTGCGGCGTGCTGACGGCAATTTATTTGATTGCGATCGATGTGCTTCTTGCTGTGCACTTATTTCCTTCCCTACCTCAGAGCATGCCAAATAGCGGGCTAATGAACAGCTATTAGCTTATTTAAAAAAAAATTTGATTCCAAGATCGCCGTCTCTTCATTCACTCTGTCTAGATGAGGATTTATCTCACGAAGGGGTCTTAATCCAAACAGCGAGCGCTCGGCTTTACACCGTGTCTTTGTTTGTTTACCTTACACATGAGCAAAATGCCAAAATCACTTTGGCACAGAAGGACTGAGTCGATGACTGGAACCTCTCCCAATTTCTGTGACACCATGTTTTGAAATGAATACAAAGCTTTGTATATAAAAAAAAACCTACACATACCAAAAAATGTGAAATCGAGTCCTGTAAGTTGCACAGCAGATTTCGAGTCTGTGTGGAACAGCTGATAATGAATCCCAGAGCTTCTCACTAAACAGGATTAGAGACTGGAGAAAGAAAAAAAACCACAATTCTAAGTAAGGGCACAAAGTTGAGAGGCTAGGTCAGATCTGAGTTTACAGGTTTTTACTTTTTCCCAAACTAGACAGGTAGAAATGCCTAATTAGAGTATTAAGTAAAAGAGTAATTATGGGTAGATGAAAGCTTAATGGTGCATTATTCAAAAAAATGTCAGTCAGAGTGCCATTGTATTGAACTCCTGATTATTCTCAGCTGGCTAGTGGAATTTAATGAAAGAAGTCCATGATAACAACAAGACGTAAGCCTTCAGCTTGATGACTCTGGAAACTGTTCTACCTCACATACCCCAGTCTGGTAATAATGCATCATACTATCATTAGATCCGGTTTGTATAGTCTCTGTAAAGTACATGCTGCTCCTGTGTAGAATGGTGGCTAATAATCTTGAAGTAATCTTGAAGTAATCCGTATCTTCAGAACGGGCATATGGCGAGACAGCGGCACAGATTGGATAAGGCGTTTGCAATTACTTCGAGCAGCACAAAGATAGAAAACGATGTCGAATACGGAGCACATAGGCGTGCGTGCCTGGTCCTTAACGAGTTGATTGATGCAATTAATTAAGGCCGTCTGCACTTAATTAATATTTAATGGTTCATTTCAGTTCACGTTACACGCCAGCTACAGATGCTACGGCTGTACAGGAAATACTGTACGCTCCAAGGTAAAAATATGAACCTGTTCATCTCCTTTGTCTAAAATTACCCACTAACCTTCATCTTTAATACCAGGTTTGCTGATGCGGTCAGGACAGTAAGGAGGAAGTGCGTAAGCAATTTACAGAACAAAGGGCTGTCTGTAAGTGCCTGTTTACCGCGGACGTTTTTAAGAAGAAGAAAAAAAGACACTGAAAGCAGCAGGAGAACGCAGAATAGGTACCGCCAGCATATGCATAAAAACACCATCACATGCTGAATCATATCTACAGTAAACAACATAAAAGGATTATTTTTCTTTAATATGCCGAGGGTGGGCAGTTACATAACCCTAAAGAGCAAAACATCCCAGAAAATGAAGTTAAATAGATTAAAAAAATATATATAAATACAGTATGTGCTCTATTTACCAAGCACACAATGGCTACTTGTGATATTTGGGAGTTAAAGGAAAACAACAGAGGAGTGTATGAGTTCTGAAGTTGGACTTCAACACGTTTTTCTCACGTGACGATCAGCATTAAATCCGACGCTACTGTCTGAGAGTTTGATGTATATATATGAATGGATTAATTGCGTGGTCCCTTTAAACTCCTCCAGAATGTTTTATTTTTCTGCGTAGATGACAGCAACTGAAACTGAGACATTGCTTATGACAAGGAGCGAATATTTTTATGGATAGAGTTAGCAACAATGCTTAGTTTTTTTTAATCAAGCAGATGAGTGCTCGGTCCGCTGCTCTTTCAAACCCATGGCAGGTTTTCTTTGCAAGAGGGAACAACGAATTAACAAAAACGTTGGCACGGATTCATTGATTTAATTCTTTGATTTAATTTAGATAATTCATTGAATCAATTATTTATTGGAGCATGCTGGATCAAGTGCTATTTCAGCAAGATGCTGAGTAATGATGTTGGAAGCCATATTGTTCACTTAAACTAAATTTGCAGTGATTACTGTAATAATTAAAATCCCACATTTGCTTAGTTGGCTGATGCTTTTGTTCAAAGTGACTTACAATTACAGAGCTCTTCATTTTTTTTAACATTGCTTTTATGGTACATCATAGTAGAGAAAAAATTGCGATTTGCTTCTTCGGTCCCCCTGTTTTTTTGTTTTTTTTTGTTTGTTTTTTCTCCAGGCTTAAAATGTATTGAGAAACCACATTTTGGATGTTTCTTCTCAGCAGCCTTGGAGGTGTGAACTACACATGCGGGTAATTTTAATAATCTGAATGGATCACCTAGAAAATCAACTTAAGCAGGTACTTAACCCCGCTCTGAATACGAGGAACTTTCCCTCTGTAGTTATTGACGCAAGTCATTAACCCTAAACAATATAAACAACTTTAATTTCCACACCATTGTCATGGCCACATCTTTCTTTTTCAAAGCTGCTAGTTGCAAACTAGCCTACTAACGCTATCTCTAGCTAGCTAGCTAAAATAGAGTGTAAGAAACAAGTGGCTAGTTCAGACGTATATATCTTATTATCCCATCTGTGTATTCCATGTATTTTATATTTTACAGTCCCTGGTATGAATTCTCCAGATAAACTAAAGCTCAACATAGTTCCTACTAAACTAGAGAATAAATAAATTCTTCGAAACTAAAACTCCTGAATCCATTAGTTTCTGTCGATTCTGTTTGGTTTGTTTACTCCTTCACACTCTTACTTTCTCTCTCTCCTATTAACTGTCAACTTGTAGTCAGACTTCTTTCATGCCTAAAGTTGCCGTGATGTACGTTTGATGTATCTAAGCCGGCGTATTACATTTGCATTCAAACTTCCTGTCAATTCCAGGCCAGCGTTGCCGACTGTGAATGATTACTACACTGTATTTGAGAATATTTGGTCTTCTGACTCATGTTTTTCCCCCATTTTAACACCGTAGCTTTAAACTCATGTCACCTAAGCTGTTGCATGTTAGATAATGGCATCATTGTTGTTCTTCTAAAACAACTAAAACCTTTTTTTCCATAAGTATCTCTGTTTTCACCTAGTCTACTAGGGGCACTATATTTAGAGAAAAGCCCCAAAATAATCCCCAAAATGGTTGTTTTTTTTCACACACAAATGTTTATATCTTCAAAATATATGGTGATATCAACCCCATTCCTGCTCTCTGAGATGCCCCAAGTGCTTGACTCTAAACATCCAAAATTTGAAGGAGTTGTCTTCAACCACTAAAATTCTGTGTAAGGTTAACCAAACAGAGGTAAAAACATCTCCAAATGGTACAAAACCTCTCCAGATGGCACAAAACCTCTCCCAGTGGCATAATGCCTCTAGAACTGGCACAAAGCCTCAAAAATGACACAAAAGAAGATGTCCAATTGGCACAAACAACCAACAAATGACACAAAAAATGTCTCAAAATGGCAAAAGAAAGAAATAAACAGCAATAGCATGAAACGCTTCGTTACAAAATGTGCAGTTTCACAAATAAAAAGGTTTGAAATGTACTCATCTCATTTAGCCTTTAGTAAAATCAGCACCAGAGCACCAGAGCCCTGTTTGCACTGCCACATATGTAATATGTAATATAGGAATGCCGGAGGTGATATTTCCACCGGTTTCATTACAGAACATGTGTAGCGAATTTTGGCAAGGAGGAAGCTCGGCAATAATTGCCAATACTTTGCACGAAAGAGCTCCATCCATCAATTTGTGTCATAAAAACGTGAAACACTTTATTATCCGCCCAAAGTTGGGAGTGCTTAGAGGATGGAGTCCGGCAATGAAGTTTCCTGTAATTTGTCTTCATCACATTCCCATGGATTCAGAAGCATGCATGAGAATTCTTCCAAAACCAACGTTTGGTAAAGTCCGAGACATCCAACAACTCGCCGGTGGTTGGTAATCGTAATGATCCTCTCCATCACCGCTCCATTTCATGAACTCTGGGGCAGCTCTGCGCATCAACTAAACACGACTTTAGGGTAGAACTGTGTCTCAGTACCTGAAATTAATTATCCAAAAGTATTCAGCAGCCACTGGCCCATAACACAAACTTAATTTGGAGTAGCTTTTTTTTGATTGTTTATTGTTTATGCAAATTAGGTTTGATTTTTCTAAGCGAGCCAGAAAGAAAGCGAGTGACTTTACAAACTGCTTAAAATCACCACGCTTCAGTCTCCTTCTGTTTTCTTTTTTTCAGCAATTTGTTAGAGAAGCTGTTTCGGATGCTAAAAAAAAAAACATTTTGGATGCTAAAAATTTGTCCTAATGGAAGAACATTTTAAGGTTCTATATAGACATCGACAAAGATGTTGAGGTTCTCTTTGGGAGTGACGAGGTTGGACAGGATTAGGAACGAGTACATCAGAGGGACAGCTCA
>CM074959.1:1506723-1529227 GCA_037577455.1 Pangasius macronema | reverse complement strand
TTAAATGCAGAGCACAAATTCCGAGTATGGGTCACCACACTTGGCCACAAAGTCACTTCACTTCACTTCACTTCATTAGCAGTAAACATGGTTTCATGGTTACAGCCTTTCTTTGGAGGTGTTTTACCAACTTGGATCTCTTCAATGCTCAAACAGAGCGAGAACGCGAGTCTGTCTTTGGACTTTTCCATCAGTAAGAGTCTTGTGGTTGAAGCCATTTCACTTCAAAGCATAACTTTTGGGGAATATTTTATGACTCGTGCTGTGCACTTTGCACCGCATGGCTTAATTTTACTGGCGCAAGCATCAAATCAATATACATCGATCGTCCAGGCTGCCACCAGGCACCAACACCATGAACTTTGTGCTGTCGAGCCACAAAACCTCATAGCGAGCAAGCTTAACTACTACACTCCAGGCGCAGGGTCAGGGTACAGAGTGAAACGCCCACATTCAACAACAGCAACAAAGAAACGCACCAAGCTAATGATCGAAAATAAAGCAAAGGACAAACTGAAAGCACACTAAAGGTGACTGAGTGAAGGGGAGTAGCTCGCTAGAACAAACACACAAGTAGGTAAAATTAGCTACAAATCCTATAACATTGGTAAGATGGGTGGCATGTTGGTAGCTAGTTTACGAGCAAAGGTTGAGTAGCAAAACCTCTGTTTTTACGAAAGAAAATTCATAATTTAAAAAGCACAACTTGATTTGCTTGCACAACTGATAAAGGACATTTTTCTGAAATGTCTTGTTTAGGAGACTCTGGAGCTGTGAGGAGACAATGGTATTGCTTTTTATATTTAGTTTGGGATGAGTGTGTGTGTGTGTGCGTGTGTGTGTGCGTGTGTGTGCGGTAGGAGAACTGTGTACAAGATTGGCATGGACACATTAATCAGTTAGAGTCCTAAGGGACTCGGAGGTCTTGATATCCATTAGGCACGTCTTTCCTGAAGTGTCCATCAAGCCTCATACTGAAATAAAGAGCAGGCCCATGCTGTTCATATCAAAGGGACTTGTTCAGCTTTTGTCTGCTGGATTCAAAGCTCCTGAACTCGGCATGTTTCCTTGCAGCGCGGTCCTGCCGTAGTTAGCGCGGTGCTACGCGTTAACGCTTCTTATTAATGAATAAGGAAGAGTAATGAAGGAGGATTTCTGAAGAGATTACACCAGATACTTTTCACATGAGCACGTAAGGCAGTGATGGATAGCCGAGCTGTGTGCTTGTGAATGCAATTTAATTACGCCAGCTGCTGTCATCGGGACGATGAAAACTCTTGACAAGAATTTTTCTTTCCATGCAGTGACGACGGCGAGTAAGCACGCCATTCATTCACCTGAAGACAGCCAGGAGTTCAGTGGAATTACTGTCATTTTATATTAACTTATTTCAGGTGATCATATAATGAACGCCACTCAACACTATCTCTCTCTGTCTCTCTCTCTCTCTCTCTCTCTCTGTCTCTCTCTCTCTCTCTCTGTAGGATGGCATGGGTCACTTGAGAATCACGGAGAGAGGTCTGAAACTAGAGGGTGACTCCGAGTTCCTCCAGCCTCTGTATGCCAAAGAAATCCAGTCCAGATCGGTGAGTACCATGAACTCCTGTCACTCCCTCCCTCACTCACATCCCCAGCACACCTATAATATCAGTAAGTCTGGTACGGATGGATGGCTTGATAATGCGTGGGGCACAGGTCTTATCTTATCTGTCTACTAGCGAAAGCGATAGACGGAGCAAGCGGGAGAACGAGTGAAAACCTAAAGGAGCCAGAAGGAGTGAACTGAATAACAATTAGGCGCTGAGATTAGAAACAATCCATCCCTGGGTCATGAGGAAGGATGGACTACATAAGTCTCTTATTTACCTTACTTACTATCACTACTAAAAACAAACAAACAGACAAACACAGCTTGTTGATGTGATTCTTTCGAATATCTTGAAAATGACAGGATTTCCGTCACCGTGGTGTAAATGCATTTCTGATGTACAGACAAGGTCCATTCCATAATCCCTCCTTCTCTCTCTCAGTCTTTAGAAGATATTTTACAATAGAAATGCTTCTGTACATCACACACGCACTGTCTGCACTGTATGCAGAAATTTATTTGATTTAATTCTGATTATTTGCTATAAACGAAGATGTTGGTGGTCTTGGAGTATTTTTAATTTAATTTAACCCAAACTGGTGTAAAAAATGTGACCCTGGCAACCCTGTTATTAACTGTCCTGTCCTCCTCTTCCACTAAAAACGTTTATAGCGTGAGCATGGGGGCAGCGTGACTCTTGTCTTAACTCCTTATTTATTAGTGCTTGTTGCAGTTCACATGTTTGACCACTAGGTGCAATAATAACTAGCACGACATCTAGAAAGGTGAGCATCGGCCTATATCTGTGTGTAGAGTTGTGAATGATGACTTTGTGGAGATTAACATCTGTAGCTAACATCATATTAATCACTTTATATATGCAGCCGCAACTGAACAGGTTATAAATTATTGAAAGTATTCCCCTTTTGAACTGTGATTGTACTGTACTGAGTCCCTTCAATGCATTTTTATATTTGTTGCATGGATTTATAAGATCCTGATTTATAAAAAACCAAGGCTTCTTGGATGGATCTGAAATTGATACCATTCATAATTCATCGTCCTGCGGTGCTCGGAGTCTCTCCCAGCATAAAGCCTCGCCCTGGACACCAGGATCATAACGTGTTTATAAGCTCATATTAGTGTCAGAATGCAAACATTTATTTATTTATTATTATTTGTTTGTTTGTTCGGTTTTTAATTTGTTAAAATGGAATTTTGCTTCACAGATGATCATTTGTGGAAGAGAAAATTGTGTCCAGCTTTTGTGGCTTGTGAATAAAAGTTGAGGTGAAATCTGGGTGAAGATGTTTCATCTGCTTGCGAGTACGGCTTGGATTTCTGAAAACATGCTGCCCTGAGCACAACACAAGCCTCGCCAAGCTAGCAGAAAGAAAGGGTCAAGTAAAAAAAAATAATACAAATAAATAAATAAAAAACACTCCTTTGGTGTTTGGATGAGCGTGAGTTGTACCCGGACAGGAGAATTATCCGGCTGTGCTGGGCGCTTGCTGATTTCAGTCTGAGATGGAAGGGACTCATTTAAACACACACAGGCACTCGAACACAGTTTTTTTTTTTTTTATTCTGTACTACATATTTTTTCCACATAATTTATACATATATACATATATAAATATTTAAAATAATAATAATAATAATGGTTTGCTGATCTGGACTGGACATTGACATTTTATATCTCTTTCAATAGGGTAGTCCACTTTTCCTGCAATCATCAAAAAACATCTCTGTCAACATCCTCAATGGGAAAAACAAACTGGTCTCACAGCTAGTTGCAGGTAGGTATCAATATCCCAAACAAGCACCACTGATCATCAGAGCCAGACCTAAACTGACCTCAGAGTGAAACTACTCATCACTACTATCAAACCAGACAGTACCGGATCTGTAGATACCATCATGCTCATTTTAAAAGCAGAAGTTGCTTAATAAACCGCATACTGACCTCAGGAAGGTGTTTCAGGCTCGGTTGTTATATGAGCAGAAATGAACTCACGCAGGAGATGTTCAGTAGCATGAGACAGATGGTGCTTTTACTACTTAATAAAGGAAGACACCTTGGATGGCCACTGAGTCGCTCGTCTTCACTATAACCCGAGTATGACTTGGTATTACATTAGCGCTCTGTAACGACACGCATGTTTTAATGTATTTCTGAGCGATAGCGCTGAAGCTGAAGGAGTGCGTTTTAATGAGAAAAAGCAATTTAGCCTGCCTTAATTGACTGCAGTTTTAATGCCATGTTAAAAGAGAGAATCGCAGATTTAATTAGCGGTTTAGTAAAATATGAAAGCGAGCTCCTCGGCTCCTTAACAAGTCCATGACACTTTACAGGCACCTGAGTCACTCAGGGCTGCTCACAAACAACTGGATAACGGATAACTGAAAAGGAAATCAGGAATAAAATGCGTTGGTTTTTATAGTTTGGCTTTTCAACTGAGCCAAGATGAAATAAATAAAAAGGCAATTATGAAGCAAAATCATCATATTGTGTAACATAAATATCTAAATAAAATCTGTGTAAAATGTATAAATGTCTGAATATATAACACACACACACACACACACACACACACACACACACACACACAGTCTCTCTCTCTCTCTCTCTCTCTCTCTCTCTCCGCGCTTACCTAATTCGATGTTGTATTATTTTGTATTATTGGAATCAATGGGGAAATTGAACATTTCACGTTGAGGTGTAATTAAAAAAGAGTCAATTCTCTAATCCCTTGTCAGGTTCTCATGGAGTTTACGCACAAGGCAGGATGCTTGAGGTGAAGTCAAGCACAGGAAAGCTGCTTTTCTCGGCCGACGACCATGAGGTGGTGGTGGGAGCCGAGAGATTACGAGTCCTGGGTGAGTGGATAAAATGAAATTCACCAATTTATCAAGGAACCCTTTATTTGAATTCATTAATCACAGAGACAGCTCGGGCTACGCTCTTTTAAAGACTCCCTTAAGCAATTTCTGCTTTGTGAATGGGTCTTCTTTGTATTGTAATTATATACAATGCTGTTATTTCAGAGAAAAAGATGGCGCACAATTAACCTGTCTTTAATCGGGCTGAATAGACCTGTTTGGGTTTATAGTCATTACTACACCAATGGGATGAGATGGGACGGAACAATTGAAATGTTGATTGAGGAAATCAACTGTATCTTAACTGCAGTTTTAAACCGTGAGCGATCGATCATGCTCTCATAACAAGAGGTTACGATATTTTGATCTTCTCAGCAACCGTGTGTGAACCTCTCTGCGACCAGCAGCAAGAACAGCGCTGACAAACAGCCAGTGAGAATCCGAAAGGAAATCAAATTCATCTCCTGTCACGCACAGCAGATCCCTAAATCCAGTTTATCATCTGTCTGTGCATGTTTTAGAGTGAGGGCAAAATCTAAACACAAGAATGCTTCTATAGGAAATGACTTAGCTACACGTCACGTCACGTCACTTCACTTCACTAGATGTGCAAAGCAAACATTAGCTGTGTTTCTTTGCACTATGCCTCCAGTTCTCTTTGCGGAACAGACAATCCTGTCTGCCCACGTCTTCCCCATCTCCTCCACGCTTCTCTATATTTTCTCGTTTTCTGAAAGACAGCGCTCACACTGTACACACCACTACATCCACCAAACAACCGTGTGGAAGTGAAGAGATCACGTAGTGTGAGCAGATGAACGTCAAGCAGTGTGCAATCAGCTTACGGTTTCAAAGGTCACGCGCTAATATAACCGTGCTAAATTATTCATGATTACTTAATATATCGCAGATTCAACCTAATACCAATATTATCTTTATCCATAAGCAAAGAACTCTCTTTTTAAAAAGGATTCATTCATATATTATGATACAATCACGATTACTTTGATTACTGTTCAGCATATAATTCAGCATAAATAGATTAAATGATTCTGGGGAATATAATGATACAAACATAGAAGGGACAAAATCTCTAGCCAAAAGGCACATGTAGATATGTTTCTAATTCTCATAAATTATGAATATATTTTCTAAGGCTATAAATGTAAAAAAAAAAAAAAAAGCACAATTACACAGAAATTCTGAAGATGTAAGTAAAGCAAGGCGAGTGAAATTTCACAATGATCATCATGTGTAAGGAATAAAATTATTAAGGATTATTTTCCTGTAATGACAAATATTTTTTATTTATTAAAATATGTACCGTCATACGTTTTATCCATTTAGTTGCATTCACGCAGCTGTTTAACAGAGTTTAATATTAGTTTTGTTGATATTTCCTGTTTTAAAAAAGAGAAAAACCACAAAGTCCTCTGTCCTGAAGACTTTTTCATGGAAGAAACTTAACCTTTCAGCTTTACCCTCTGTGTTACAACACTTTTTTAAAAATCCATTTATTATCAGGCATAGATTATGCGTACCTTTCATACGAATACCTTGCATATGAATGTCTGTGACCTTTTGTATGTGGAAGAGGGCAGATAGCTCTTTCCTCTGAGTCTGTTATGCTGCTCTGTAACACCACATGAGCAGCACTTTTTAAAAGATGCACTTGGTTGGCTTCAAGTGTCTCGGAAGAAGCATGTGTTAGCCTTCACCTACCATCCCCCCCCCCAACCCCACCCCCCAACCCCACCCCTCGGTATCTCCCGGGATCTGATGTATGATAGGGAAGCTGGTGGGTGGGAATTGGCAGGTGACCAAATAGGGATGAAAAGGGACTGCATTTGATGGAGAACGCTGTCTCGGTGCCCCAAGGTCCAAGGTTTGCTCCTAACCTCAGGTTACTGTCTGTGCATGTTCTCCCTGTGACTCCAGTATTTTTTAAATTCCCCAGAATTTCCTTACACCCAAAACATACCAGTAAGTTGTCTATGAATCAATGCGTCAATGTGGTGCCCTGGAGTGGTGACTGGAGTTCCATCAAGGGTATATTCCGGCTCCGAGGCCCTGAGGCCATGATCCTGACCAGGATAAAGCTGAAAAATCTGAAAAGCTGAAAGTCTTTCTTTTGAGATGAGTTTAATTGATTTATCTGCAGCTGTAATCATGCTGGCATGGCATCATTAGTCGTATTACATCAGTTTAATTAAAAGGCTAATGGATACAGCTGGTCTGAAGACGTGAAAAGTGCACGTATATAACTTTGCCTTTAGCTGTGTTCTCCGCCTAGTGCTTTTTACAGGTTTACTAATTAATTCAGTTAAGTATCAAGGACAAAAAGCTGTCAAGTTAGATTCCCGTGTGAATGTGTTCCGAAGTATGTTCTGATAAACCAGGAGCAAAGTGGGTAGTTGATGAGGGTAGTTGTAGTGTTGTGGTCTGGGGTCTGCACTAGAGACTAGAAAGCTGTCAGTGTCGAGCCTCAGAACCAGAGTTGTCTGGGCCTTTAAGCATTCTTGGCCCCAGTTCAGCTAGATCCTTGGATCCGATTCTGCCTCATTTGTAAGTCACTTTGGATAAAAGCACCGGCTAAATGAATAAATGTAAATGCAACATTTATTCATTTGGCAGACGTTTGTATTCAAAGTGACTTACAAGTGAAATGGAATTCAGTTCAACTGTCTAGACGCTAAGGAGCTCACACCAGAAGCAAATTGAGACCTTGGAATTACAAATTCTATCTCACAGTTTTGTAAATTTAATCACCTCTCCACTTGCACATTCATGCAATTATCCAATCTGCCAATCACATCAGCAGTGCAATTCATAAAATCATGCAGATACAGGTCAAGAGCTTCACTTTAATGGCCACATCAAACATCAGAAGGGGGGGGGGGAATGTTTCAGTGACTTTGACTGCGGCAAGGTTCTTGGTGCGAGATGGGCTGGTTTGAGTTTTTCAGAAAATGCCGATATCCTGGAATTTTCACACACAACAGTTTCTAGACTTTACACACTTTAGCTCCGTAGGTGAAAATGCCTTGGTGATGAGAGAGGTCAGAGGAGAACAGCCAGGCTACAGTTACTCAAATAAAACCGTGGTGAGCAGAAAAGCATCACAGAATGCACAACACGTCGAACCTTGAGTTGGATGGGATACAACAGCAGAAGACCACAGAAGCTTCCACTCCTGTCAGCCAAGAGCCGAAATCTTACACAAGCACAAGCTCACCCAAACTGGACAGGTGAAGATTGGACAAATACTGTAGATTGATGCATGATTGAGCTGCAAGGTCTGGAAGTGTTGGAGTAGGTGTTAGCACTACACAGTATAATGTAAAACCATAGTAACCATATGTTCTTTCGCTTAGTGCTTCACAACATATACTTTTAAATAACAGCTTCATTTTGCATGATATATCGTACCGGTACACGTGACTCATTCACTGGGAGACACCAGCCAGCATCTTGAAAGCATCTTCTTTTTTCTTCCCATCACATTTGGCCAGACTGAGCAAAGTGTATTTCATGTGACAGGAAGCAAAGGCAGCCAGGTTCATTCATTTAAAATCCTCTACGTTCTGAGAATTTTTGTCTCTCCTCATATTTATTTAGGAAATAAAAAAGCTTTGACTTCTCAAGGTTGTTTTGTGTAGCAGTTCATCGTACATTACTCTCTGAGGTAGGACTGAACTTCTTCTAAACAGATTACATCGGGGTTTTTTTTCCCCCACTGATAATTTTCTCTAATGCACACTCCATTACCTTGCATTCACGCTAGCATACTAGAGCCAATGGACCATAGACATTCCAAAGATGTTTATAAATCTGTCCTGCTGCCATGGACTCATTCATATTCTTACAAAAGGATATTGCTTTTGTTGGCGATACAGACCAAATGGAAGTTTGTTATGCACTTACATTTAGTGATTTGGCAGATGCTTTTAAAGATGCCAGAGTTCCATGACAGTAACATTCCACATTACTAGCTGACTACTAGCCCTAAAAAAATGAGTGGAGTAGTCAGCTAATTCTCCTGAAGGAATTCTGACCAGTCCCACACGATCCCATCTTCTCTTGAAGGAATTCTGACCAATCTCACACGATCCCATCCTCTCTTGAAGGAATTCTGATCAATTGCGCATGATCCCATCCTCTCTTGAACAAATTCTGACCAATCCCACACAGTCCCGCCCTCTCTTGAACGAATTCTGACCAATCCCACACAGTCCCGCCCTCTCTTGAACGAATTCTGACCAATCCCACACAGTCCCACCCTCTCTTGAACGAATTCTGACCAATCCCCCCACAATCCCATCCTCTCTTGAACGAATTCTGACCAATCCCACACGATACCATCTTCTCTTGAAGGAATTCCGATCAATCGTGCATGATCCCACCCTCTGTTCAACGAATTCTGACCAATCCCACACAGTCCCGCCCTCTCTTGAACGAATTCTGACCAATCCCACATGATCCCATCCTCTCTTGAAAGAATTCTGATTAATCTCACATGATCCCATCCTCTCTTGAAAGAATTCTGACCAATCCCACACAATCCCAACCTCTCTTGAACGAATTCTGACCAATCCCACACAGTCCCGCCCTCTCTTGAACGAATTCTGACCAAGCCCTTCTCCTCCTCCAGTTATTTTTGTTTGCACTAGCCTGCAATAGTTTCTGCTCAGCTTAGTTGGTTCTAGTTCTCAAAATATAAAGAAAACAGCATTTCTAAGCCACCGTGACCCGTGACCTGCTGCTAATGAGGCGAATAAAAGCATTAAATGCATCACAAAGTGTAGCGTAAACATTCTCTATGCTCTAATGTATGTAATGTAATGTACTTTGTCCCGTAAGCTTCAGATATGACTTCCCATTCCCGTCCAAATGAACAGAAAAACCACCTGTGCCTTTTGGGTTGGGTTTTGTGAGGATACACACATTTTTCAGAACCTTAACCTTCTAATCCCACTCTGCCAGAAGAGTAAATTCTGTCAGTCTGATAGTATTAGTGATATAAATGAATTTAATCTGATGGTAGGCTTCAGATTCGGGGTTCATTCTGACATAATAAGACTACAATTCTCTATTTGGAGGATGTAAATGAATTTGTTATTAAGTTTGAAATGCAGATTTGCAAAAGTGTCTGCTGGGCCAAATGAGGTAAACATACATTTGATTGCAACATCTAATAACCTAAGCACCCTATTGTGCATGTAGATTGAGTTGGCACAGGGGCAAATGTAATTAAATCTAACCCTCACATAAAGAGGCTTGATGGTGTGTTTGAATAAATAATTAATCTGCTATTATGTCTGACACATTCTCATGTATACATTATACACTGGTTACATAACTGACATAATTTTAAATACAATCTTAATGGGACTAAATCTAACACAAGATTCTCAGTTCCTCAGCGGTTCCTAATGACCATAGCAGGACTTCCTGTCATTTTCTCTGTCAAGCACAGCTCTGTTGTTTTCTTGGCAAAGCTCTTATACAGTAATGCCAGTAGCACTTATGGCCATTGCAGGGATGCTTGGAAGAAACACCTTGAGGTTCATTATTTATTTATTCCAGTCCTCACTTTAAAAGTTCATTTAGCGAGCCTCAACAAACTCAATTTACACCTGGCAACAAAAACTCACTTTACCAGGTCATTTTCTGGTTTATTTAAACGTTCATCCTGTTCATCAGGTTTTTTCGATTATTTCTGCAGCACATCGGTTTGACACGTTTGGTAAAGAAATTAGAAATTTGGATTTTCAAGCTGTTGCTAAAAGCTGCACTGGAGTATTGCGCACAGTTTTTGCTTAGCATACTTAGAACAGATTCACACTGGAAGTGTTTCATTTCACATTTATTTCCAAACCTGGCATACCATTAAGAATTATAAGCAGGTGAATTTATATTTCTGGTTTAATATTCGAGTTCAAATCTGGACGATGCCACAGCCATCTGTGACTGAGAGTCCAAGAAAGCAAAATTGGCCATTTTCTCTGGGTGGGAGGGGCACACTCGCTCTGTCCCCTGTTAATCAGAATGACACTAGCCAATCAGTGGCGTCTGAGAGCTCATGCATGCAGAAGGGGGCGGATAGCGCTTTACTCTGAGTGTGTTAAGCCACCCGTGACTCAACATGAGCAGAAGGTCTTGTAAGAGGCAAATGAGGGTCTTCACCCTCCACACTTGATAGGTGGAGACCTGACTTGTAGGTGGGAATTGCCCCAAGACTAAACTAGGAGAAAATCAGGAGGGACAATAAATAAATAAATAAAGTAAAAGAACATGAATGTCTTTCGCAAACTGTCCTAAAGAGAACGCTAATACAACAGACTGGACTCAAAGTGCACACACACCAAAAAGAAGAGTAGCTCACATCTCTAAGTCTTTTTTTGTTCTGCTCATTTTGTCTGTAGCAATCTGCCGGCTGTAATTACAAAATCTTTCAGCTAAAGAAAAGCGACATGAGACAGTGGGAAAGTGAATAGCCGATATAATTTGTGTTTATTTTGTTTCCCTATGTTGGTGTGAAATGAGTATCATGGCGTACAAACACTTGCAGCTACACATTGCACAACCATGAAAGTGTCATTTTGGGATTTCAGTGGGATTCTGTAGAGCGTACACTTAAACACGTGAAATAGACGCATGGTTTGACGCAACACAGTCGTGGCCTAATGGTCTGAGAGTCGGACTTGTAACCCGAAGGTGAACCTGAAGGTGGTGGGTTCGAGTCTCGGNCCGGGCGCCGCAGCTAAAATGGCTGCCCACTGCTCCGGGTGTGTGTTCATGGGTGTGTGTGTGTTCACTACTGTGTGACACACAAGTCACTTCACTTCACTAACACGCCTGGTTTAAAGCGCTATCAGGCTTCTGATGCATATGACAGCAAATCATCCTATAACAGCAACTTCCTTTGTTCTACATCAGACCACGCTTCAAACTGCAGCATGATCACTGCAACGTCTTACTGCATTCCTGTGTATTTTGCTTTGCTAGTAGGATCAGAATTCACTGCTGTTTGCTGGCAGGTTGCTGACATCCTATTTGTACCCCGGCCTTGACCACTGCCCCTCCTTGAAGCACCCCCACTGATGACAGTTTATGCACAGAGTAATAATGGCTGCAATTCCACCTTTTCATGACCGCACTGCATGTTCCTGAGCCAAGTATTCACCCAGAGGGGTTATTGATGGTTTTCACAGTCTGCATTACAAGGCACTGGTGCTTTTATAGGCACTTTTAGAGGTGATTCATGTCCTGTGTCTAAATAGAACTTTCCTGTGAACAATGCACCACTTTAAATACGATGATAAAACTCAGAATAAGCCTCTTCAACCATAACCATTCTTTACTTCCTCACTATTACCTTCGAGATGATATCTAACAAGCAGCATCAATCGATATATTCTACGCTAATGTTTAATGGTGGATCGTACCATGTACATCAAACGTAATGTAATGAGATCGCTCTGACGGGAAGCTTTATATCCTTTAAAAAAAAAAACATTCAAACGTTAAATATGGCAAAAAGTGTCAGGAAATAAAGTCTTGAAAACCACAAGCACACAATTGGGCAATTAAAATATTTGCTATTTGTAAAGATTGGTACAGTAATTCACAGAGCTGAGTGTATTTTTAAAAAAGTATTTATGTTATAGTTCAGCCATGCCCAATGGTGTCATGCTACATGGACACACTTCTTAATTAAATGATAAATTGACGTGAAAATGCCACCCTGAGCTTTTTTTTTTGTGCTTTTTATAGACCGCAATAGCCATGAAAGATAGCAGTTTCAATCAGAACAGTTTGTATCACGTTCTTGAATCTCGGTTGTTCATTTGTGTTCCAGTGCCAGCTTTGTAAATACACCAACTTCGAACAAACTAATTTGCTAAAACGTTTTTTTTTTTTCACCTTCTCAAACTTATTTCTCTACATGGAACAGATGGAGATGTTTTGCAACTCGTTCAAGATAAATATTGCTTCATCAGATGAAAAGCCGCCACCGTACCAGTCTCTGAGTCTCTGCTCACATCCACAATAAAGTGCGGATATGAAAAAATGACAGCTTAGGAAAACAGAACCTGAATGCGCCTAATGGATGAGGTGCATTTTTAGGTGTAATTATGCTACGCTTTGCAGGAAGTTTAATGCCATCAGCACCCCTGAGAGAGAGAGAGACATCGAGAGAGAGAGGGAGAGAGAGAGAGAGACATCGTTTTCTAAAATGGCGTGTTGTGATGTCAGGTGTCTGAATCAGAAGAGTGTTCTTAAACACGTTCGTTTTTATCTCGATCCAATCAGACACCTTTCCAATCCAACAGTAGACAGGAGGGATCATTTTTGCAGTGCTGATTTCATCGAAGCTAAGTAGCTAACTATCATATCCGTAAAGTTGGCTTGCTGACTAAGAATTTAACAGGCTTAGCTTGCTAGTTAGCTAACACATTCCTAATTTACAGTATCCTGCTTTCACAAACGTACAGTACATATCTCACCCAGAATGTACATCAAGAAACAAGGTGGAAAAACGCCAGTTAGCTAGCGTTAGCTCACGTTAGCTCACGTTCTCACTGAGGAGTTGCCTGTGATGATCGGATTTAGCTCGCTAACTTTTGTTAAGCTCACAAATGAGTTCATGGCATCTGATTGGGCAGCACTTCGGCTTCCGGTGCCGTGACGACCTCGATGTTGTAATTGTAAAATATTCCATGTTGAAAACAACAACAACAACGTTGGAGGAAAGAGATTTCTATGCCTTCATTTTCTCTCTCACTCAGAGTTTGTAAGAGATGTGTACACTTCAAAGCCCCAAATGGCAAAATATTAAGCTTTTAATGGTCTTAACAAGAAATCATTGGTCAGGAAATTAGCAAGAATTAAACAAATAGATAAAGGTGGTTAGTATGGGAGCTTCTCCCTTCGATTTCTTTAAATGTTGAAGCCTTGCATCAGGTGTGGCAGATAACCAAATAATATATGTCTGGTCTGCAAGGCTAGACAGTCATTTAGCATCTGACAGGACGCCGAGCCAGAAGGATCTCCTAGAGTTACAACAAGTGTTCGTTTAGCCAAATGGTGCTCTCTGTCTTTTAGCGCTAATCCATGCTAATCCAAAATTCTTGACAGATTCGTAGATCTTTCTGCAACCAGGTTCTCATTTTTTTTCCCCCACCAACAGCAAAGGGGTTTGTATACATGAGCTAGAAGAACGTCTTGTATTAGAACTTTGATGACCTTAAACATCTCCAAAACAATGGACGGCTCAGAAGAGTTTATCTTTGCCAGAGAAGTGAGCAGAACCCCATACACACCGCTGTAAGAGAAATGAAAATAATAAGCAGCGGAAATCTATTTAGCGGACTGAATTAGAGCTTAGTCACGTCCTCGTGAGACCCAACGTCTTCATAAAAATGTCACTTTTTCTCCCGATCACGTTTACGCATACATCCTCAGAGATCCTGTTATGAATGAACCACTTTTATCCCAAACTTCTTCCTGTTTGAAGACGCTGATTAGCTTCCATTGTAACAAGGTTAAAAGAAATCGCAGTGCACGAGGCATCACAGATTCGATTTCCATTTCGAGATCGTGTGGAATAAGATGTGTTGATGTATCAGATGCCGTGGTGGGAGACCGCACGCTGTTCGACTACAGCACAGAATTCTATTCTCCATTAATTTTAACAATCTGTGCTTAAAGAGGGCAAAGCAATTAGCATGTGTACTCAAGTTCAATGATGTATTAAGCTCGGAGCACACTCTTCTCTTATAGTAGCACATTTAAGCATTATCGAATTTATTACGAAGACAACAACAGCATCTTTGGAGGGACGACTGGTAAATTTGTTAAGACTTTTTTTTTTTCAAAAATCTCACCACGGAGAAAATGTCAAGTGGCGCAACCGAGCGTTAATGAGGGATATTATATTGTAAAGTTATTTACCATTACAGAAAATGTGGACAAATTACTCTGTTTAGTGTCTGCATTAGATAAGACTTTGTTTTTTGTGTCTAATTGTCTCATTTATCCACCTTAAGGACCGGGTGAGAATAGACTTGCGTGCGGTTTTATTTTCAGAAAACAACAACAACCAGGAGGAGACGCGTATTGGTGGAAATTTGAATTTATGGATATTTTTTCAATGAGCTGAATAGTTTTAAGCACTTCTATTTGGCATCATATAATCTTTTTTATCTTTTATTTGACTTAAATTAGCCTTATGTAATCTGCCTGTGTGGTCAGACAGTCACGCCACCTGATGTTTTTTAGACTTTGTAGGGGCAAAAAGACAAAATCTAATTTTATTTTGATGGACTGAATAATGTATTCAACTAAAAGGGCTATTGCAGAGTAGATTAATGTGATACATGTCAAGTATTTATTAACTTATATAAGAAAACATCAGATTTGGATTTTAAAATGCATGTCATAATTCACCAGTTTGCTCATTTTAGCCATTTAAAGCTCCGTATCACTGACTACAATGAACATGTCTGATGTACATGTTAAATGCTCTGCTTCGTACTAGCTTTGTTAGCATATTAGCAGTGCAAGCTAAGTGTGCTAGCTATCTCTGCTACCTTCCTTCCAAGCTTTGCTTTTCTTCATAATGGCTTTTACGAGAGGTCGTATATGACAGGATAAGATGAAACCATGGGTAAGATGAAACAGTAAAAGGGAGCTAAAGTTGTGTGACGAATCGAAGAAATGTCGGACGACGCGCTCCTTACGACTGGTCTCAGGAATCAGGTTGCTGGAAGGATTCCCTCTTAAATAGCTGTTTTACCAAAACAAGGAACTTTACTTTTACACGTCAGTGAAACAGTGAGTCATCGCACTTGATATATAGGGTATATAGGGTTTAAAGAAACTGAAGCTTAATGTAGCGATCATCTCCACTGTAGATTTTTCACATTCCGTAGATGAGATCGTAGCTAATAGCGTTTAGGACGTAGCCGTGCAGCGTGAGAAAGACGTCAATACAAAACCTGACAAATAAGGAAAACAACAGTGTACAGATAAAGGTGATGTGTTTTCGGTGGTGGATTGTGTGTGTGTGTGTGTGTGTGTGTGTGTGTGTGTGTGTGGGCTGTGGATATTTCAGGATGGCTGAGCAGAGACAGTATAATCAATTACACCACAAGACAGTTGAGGGGGATAATGGAATTTGTGAAATGGAGGGAATGC
Organism: Pangasius macronema; assembly: GCA_037577455.1. Taxonomy (NCBI): domain Eukaryota; kingdom Metazoa; phylum Chordata; class Actinopteri; order Siluriformes; family Pangasiidae; genus Pangasius; species Pangasius macronema. Next base: position 1,513,554 of record CM074959.1, on the reverse strand, counting down.
AAAGCGGTGTACCACTGCGGTAATTAAAATGGCCTGTCTGTCCCCTTCAGCTCTTTATTCCACTTCCTACAAGTGTGCAGGGGAGGAGCGAGAGCGGCGAGAGCGGCGAGAGCGCGCTCTCGCCGCTCTCGCAGTCAGCAGGAGTCCGCACGGTAATAATATTACCGGAATTATTATTATTTATTATTTTTTTTACACTAATGATAATTAAAGCTCATTGATTAGTTTCAATTATATCCCGTTGCCTGGCTGTGGTGCGAGCTAATTCAAAGCAGACCTGATAATAATGATGATGATTTGCTAGTAACAGCTTTCCTGGCTTGCATTCAAATATTTATGTATATAAACGTACTGACACGTGACAGACGTTACTCCTGTATATAGAGTGGAGAGCTACACAGCAGTACTATGTGGCATATTAATAATATTCACTCAATACGGACGTACGATTATGTTATTATATAATAACTACAATGAGGAGAAGAAGGTAACACATATAAAGTGAAATATAAAAGTATGAATAAAAGAACAGCAAATTGACAACACTATTATTTGTAAATTAAAGAACTTTTTTTTTTAATCAGTTTATAGTTATATTTAACGTTTGTGAAACATCTGCAACAACTTAGTTCCTGTTATCGCTTTCATTACTGGAGCTAGAAACAGTTTCTGGTTTATGTCTGATTGTTACGAAGTGCTCACACTGGAGACTCCTTCCATAGACGTTACCTCATAGAAAACTTTGCCACATTAACATTTACATTTATGTAAAGTGTGTTAATGTAACTCATGCAGCCGGGACGATATCTGAGCTGTCCTGTTATAGAAAGCGAACCAACACCTTCTGAGCAATATCTTCCTCTTCTTTTTCTTCTTCTTCTTCTTCTTCTTCTTCTTCTTTGGGCTTTTCCCTTCAGTGGTCTCCACAGCGAATCATCACTCTCCACCTATCCCTATCTTCNCAACACTTGCACCCACTAGCTTCATCTCCTCATTTATTACCTCCATATACCTCCTCTTTGGCCTTCCTCTTCGCAATCTGCATATTCTGAGCAATACGTATAGTATAATATCTAATACAGTGTTAAAGGTAAACATTGCAGTGGTATTTTTAGACATTTAACTATGTTGGCATAAATTATAACTTACGGTAGAAATCTCTGGAATTGTTTAAAGTGAGCTTTTTTTTAAAGATCAGTATAAAGCGACCAAGAGTCATAATCCTTCCAGCATCCTTGTGCGGCGAACGGTTCGAGCTCGCTTCAAATTGTCAGACACTAAATACCTTCGCTTTTGGCACTCTAAAGGAATTCCTTCTTTATTTCAGTAGTGTAAAGATGGTTTTGTCGAGGCTGAATAGGAACTACTCTGTACCGAGTGACCATTGGCTTCCTGTCAGCTGACCACAGAGAGTAAATGATAAAGAGTCTATAAAAGTCCGTGAGTTATGTTGAAATTGTCGCTTCACCTGTGCACCTCTCCTCGGGGACTCAGCAGCGCTAAAATAAATCTCTCAGCACCACTCATGCTTCCAGATTAGATTCTCAAACTGACAACAGTACAGTGCTGTTATGGTTTCTTTCTTTTTATTATTTTTCTTTTTTAAACTGGTAAAGCTATACGAGACCTAGCTGAATGAAATCATGAAGTGATACGAGAGAGAAAGACAGCAGGTTTTTTTTAACACAAACAACGGCTCCTTTGTGGAGGAATTTGTGGAGTTTTTTTCTATATATGTTGCTGAAGCAATAACCCTCTTATTTAGCGGCAGATTTACAGCGGAGACACAACTGAAGGAAAATAAATTCAGTCGAGCCTTACACGGACGCGCAGCTTAACGAAGCCTGGCCTTTACGGTATTCGCTACAGCCAGTGGAAAACATTGTAAAGATGGCATCATTAAAGCTGATCGTAGCCAGAGATTCCTCCAAAGGTCAAATCAATAACACTGCCAGATTAAAATACAGAATTACACTCACAACACTGCTGGCTACGGTCATGAGTGTGACGCTTCCACAAAACAAACCCCTCTTGCAAACTGGAGCGAGTTTCATGATCACTGTTAGTGTGACAAATCGCCTCATTGCTGCGGATGATGTTATCTGGAAGGTTCTGTTCCCTCTCTCTCTCTCTCTGTGTGTGTGTGTGTGTGTGTGTGTGTGTGTGTGTGTGTGTGTGTGTGTGTTGGGCTGTAAAACATACCGAGAAACTAAACTTAAGTGAAAGTAGACACAGATAATCTGCAGGCATGTTACTCAAATAAAAGTGGAAATATGGAGCTATAAATGTACTCAAGTGTGTCAAACAGTTGCTACGTTTAAACATTTAAACTTTACTCTTAAACCATCTACACAATTTTACCTGAAAACATCAAGTTTGCTTTGCAAGGTTGCTGCTGATATACACAAGTAACTCTACACAAATCTAAATGCTAATGAATTAATCAGAAGTATAAATATCCTGTAAATAACTAATTCACCGTTAGCTAGAATTTGACATTTGATGCTAGCTACTGGAATCAATGCTAGTCTAGCTGGTATTAGCAGCTAAAGAAAACATGCTAACGTAGTTAAATATAGTGTGTATAGCAAATTAGCAAAACTTCATGCCTTTTATTTTATACGAGTCTTTATTTCCTCCAGCGTACTGAAACATTTTACTGAGGTAGAGCCAGGGACGTTCATCCTCAACTTCCACTGTCTTCAGACGCACGACCTGCCGATATAGCGATTGATGTGGCACATCGTACTCTTCGAGTCTCGTCTCTCTTCGAACACTCGAGTAAACTAATGACAGAAGAAGAAGAGACCTTTGTGATTTGCAACGAATGCTTTGAAGGTTTACGTTTTAAAAAATAATACACCAAAATGTTACTAAATTTAAACATTAGTATAATAGCTAAAGTATTTTCCATTGAACCTGAATGGTTCAGATGGAATCCTGCTATGAGAAAATGCCACCAACCTAAGAATATAATGCATATATCCTGCCTCTTCATTTCCAGAAATGTACACCCATTCAACCTTAATAAAGCCTCTCAGTAGGCCACCATTTTGGCTCTCCACTTCGCAAATGCCCTTTGGTGTGGTCTTGGGCACTTAGCAGCCTCTTTAAGCACTTCACTGGAGTACATGCATCACTGACCTCATCTAAATACCCAGTAGATCATGCCATACAATGGCACTCTTACACGCTGAATCACTCTTCTCGCCCTGAAACAAAGAGTCGCTTGCACAGTAAAAGGCCCTCTGGGAAGCTGGCCACAAGTTGGTGTGATTTTAGCCTGAAATTACATGGTGCTGGCTTCTGACAGATAGCTGCAATTTCCCCTCATTTGGCCACCTGCAGCGCTGCACGCCCGACACAGCGCCGCATACAGCAGCTAATGGATGACACGCGGTCTTTGGTATTAATCTAATGGAACAAGATGTTGTGCTAAGAATTATTTGGGGCCTAAAAAACATGGAATGAAATTACGCCCAATTAGCACTCGGAATCATACAGTATGATTAAAATAATAAGAAGATTATTATTGGGCATTTTTCCCTCACCTCACTTCACCTCATCTAATTGATCAACATTAAAGGATAGTACAAACTCTAACGATACTTCTAATCCTAGTGTGGCTCCACGTTAAATCTCACTGATCGTACAGAAAACCCTCCAGGGAGTAAACCGGAGAACCCATCAGAAACCCAAGAACGGACGAGGAGAACACAAGGAACTCCAAGCAGCCGATAACCCAAGCTCAGGATTGAATCCCTGGAGCCGTACTCCCACGCCATCTTTAATGCATTTAACCCTGGCAAGGAAATGGGATCACTGATGTTTACAGCGTTACTCATTTTCACTGTATGACATCTTGTGAAAGTAAAAAAATGTAATGGCAAAATTAACTGTCAGCCAATCACATTGGTAGGTAGAGACTTGGAGCAACCGAGAACTCAGGATCTTGGCAGCGTGGTGAAGATATAAATACACCAGCTAGCTGCAATTAGGGCTCATCAGCAAAGATAAACAGTGTTTCACAGAGCGGAACTGATGTTGTTATTTCATAGTTCAGCTCCCGTTGTCCATCGTAGCTGCAGTCTTCTCAACCTCCAGGAAAAAAAGGCATTAGGTGAATGTTTATGAGGTCCTGTATCACCGGTGATGGATCTGGCTCCGTGGCCCATAACTCGCCTGATTGATCAGGAGCAAAGACCGTGAACATGGAAGGGGTCACGGGCGCCATTACGGGAACGCGTTGATGAAATCATTGCTGGCGAGCCCGGCACGTTCGCGTTAAACTAAGAAAAACTGAAATGGCTTTATCGATCACACGTTCAATCTGTTTATGGACGTTTATCGTGGCCGCGTTACGGCGTGTCAGCGGGGGAACGCTGGTGTATTGTTTGAACGAAGTGCTTATTGAATTTGTTTGAGAAATACAAGAAGTCATTCACAGTGTGCGCTTTTTAATAGGGGAGGCAGAAATGATTTATTAGTGCTTCCACAGGTGGTTTATTGAGCTGTTGGTTGTGTGCTGAAATAAAAGCTCAATTTTTCACTAGACCACTGAGCACCATTTCGTGACGGACAGACAGGCTCTGAAATCATTGTAATGCTGCTCCTGTAATGTTAACGCACGTTATAAAGCGCTGATGAAAAATTCACGGAAAAGTTTATTAGAACTCATAAGGCAAGTTGTATATACGTGTAGGTACGTATACTATAACTGTCATCGCTTCCTGTCTTTCAGTAAAGCATTTGTATAATTCTTTTGAACCTCTTTACTCCGTTCTAACTTCTTCTCCTTCTTCTTCTTCGGTATAATACTCTTTCCCAGGCCATGCTGCAATGCACACAAGTTCACTTTATTCATTTTATTCATTCCCTGAGGCGACGATTAGCATCTCTGAACTGTGACTGTAGCACACAGATGTGTGTGTGTGTGTGTGTGTGTGTGTGTGTAGTGTGAAGATTCTGCTGGCACAGCAACAGATTATCCCTTTTACTGCTACATAGGAATAGGAGCAGGGAAAAATGTGGTCTCCATTAAACTGTATCAGATATAATGGAAGCACATGATTTTTTAATAGGAGAAGACAGAGACACAGGACTGTGCAACTTCTGAAAAGCTTTTTTTCCTTAAAAATAGTCCACGCCTGGGGTGGCATGATACAGCCTGAAGCAACGCATGGATTATTTTCTTAAAGCAGCAAGGCTCGAAGCGTGTTATTCCTCTTTACACCACGACGATTCACCAATGATCACACGTTTTTCATTTATTAATGATGTTGCGTAACTCTAAAAATGTACTACTTACAAGTGCTCCGTTCCGGCAAGGACAAGAGCGAATGCAATATCGTCGAATCGTTCCCTGACCAGCCTCTCTTTTGGAGACTCCTTCCAGAAAATGTCGCATAAACATCTCGTAACTGAAAACAGCCTTGGATTACGCAGAGGGTTCACTATGCCAAGTCATGGAAAAGAGCTGTTACTATGGAAACGATAACGTATCAGGACACGTGCATTAACGTAAAACTACAAGCAAAACTACATGTTTTTGACTGGTTAAATGTGAACGCTGTTTTCGAGCCCAGGAGCGGTCCTGAGAACCGAGAACCCTGGTCCTCTTTAAAATAAATAAATAAATAAATCCGGGGTTCGCTTCAACCAAACTACGGCACCTTGGCAACGCATCCCAAGCAACGTGATGGGTTCAATCTGTCACATGACTTCCTGTTTTTATCAATATATAAAACTAGAAGTTTCAGAGAACTTGAGCACTTGTGAAAAACATACATCTTGTACATGATGAAAAGCTTCTTTACTGCACGATGACAAGCCGTGCATCCAAAAAGCTTAAGTGTTGGCACTAAAGGAAAATAATGGGAAAAAACAAACAAACAATAAAAAACCACCTACCATTTTGCAAACTCGCATGCGCAAAAGTGACGTATGGAATTGAGCAGTTGATCCACAGTTCTTCGATGGTAACCCCAACCTGTGATTCTAAGCCCCGCCCCTAAACCAGCCCAAAATTGCTCCTGAGTCCGGACTCGAGTGTTCGGACCAAGTGTAAAAACACCTTCAAAGCCATGTCATTATCGGAAATGATTCAAGACTTCAATCACACGGCAATACAATAAAGAATGAGTGTAAGTATTATTACATAGTGTCTTCAGACAGCAAACCGATCTAGCGATTTGCAACTCCAGGCTCAAGTGATAACAAGTGCAGGTTCAAGTGAAGCGTACTGAGAACACTGTGTGAGACTACTGCTATTTTTATCTATCTGACAGTCAGGAGATGCAGCAATGCCACAAAGTGTCTGAGAGCAGCTTCAGCGTTTGGATCCAGAGCTCAAACAGGTCAAATATCTTGGCCAAGGAACGCTCATTATTTACTTCAGGAGGGTTTTTGTTTTGGCTGCTTAAGCCAAGGAGGCAGTTTGTGAATTTAGCATTTGGCAATTTTTTTTTTTTTCAGGAATTGTGTAGACTGAGGGCTTCAGCTTTGTTTTAGAGTCTTTGCAGGATCTCGACGGAGATTGCTAGCTACTCCTGCAGACTGCAAAGAGCTACAGATCTTCCTGGTTTCTGTATTATTACACATGATGCATCATCTTCTGCATGCTCATGCAAATCGTCTATATTCACTAGCTAAGATCTTTTACTTGGTCTGGCCAGAGCAGCTCTTTCTAAGAAAGTTGGTTTCTTGCATTTGCTAGTTTACTGATTTTAGTTTGTGAGTTATGATCAGGTTGAGGTTGTGAAGTGAAGTGAAGTGACTTTGTGGCCAAGTGTGGTGACCCATACTCGGAATTTGTGCTCTGCATTTAACCCA